>JAJVDI010000010.1:600000-1117798 GCA_022701445.1 Hortaea sp. C3G1500-4
GTAAAGCCCCAGAAATCCTGGTGAAAGGTCAGCGATACTGCGGACGAATGCATGAAGCTTCATGATGTACATACCATGATGTACGTCAACCAAACCAAGATGGTGAGGTACGCCATCTGCCAGCCATTGAAAAGCAAACGGTACCTCGCAAGCTCAATCATAACCTTGTCCGTTAGTGAAGCTTTCTTTTGCGTTGCACCCGCCCCTATCAGCTGCGTTGCGCTGGTTTGCGAGTCTTCTTCGCCCGTGAGTGCCTCAAAGTCCGCTTTAGTCACGCCACAAGGTCGCTTGTTGACCTTGGCAATGTGCTCGAGCACGGCAATTGCCTTGTCATCTTGTCCGCGGTAGACAAGATACTTTGGACTTTCCTGGAAATTGAACATGAAGAATCGCAAGCCAAAGATGCCTAACGAAATGGCACCGAGCGTGAAGAGCGTGTACCTCCATCCCACATTGCTGTCCCTTGTACAGCAAGGCTCGCCAGGATCGGCCTGGTTGCATGATGGGAGAGGATTGTCGGCTGTGAAGTTCGGCTCGCAGCTGTACCTCGGAATAAAACCATAGGCAATGGCTACTGTGATTGTCACACCGAGAGGCTGGAAGATGGACAAGAGTGCCAGCAAGAAACGCTTGCTTTGCGGGATGAACTCCAAGCAGATCGTCGTGTCGATGGGTATGTTGCCGCCTACGCCGAAGCCGTTGAAAGCGGTGACTACCAGGAATGCAGTGTAGGAATTGCAGCCGCCCAGGGCGAGACCGAACGCTCCAGCAAAGAGACAGGTAAAGTTGAAAGCCCAGCGTCGGCCTATAATATCAACCAGCACGCCCCATACGAAGGCGCCTGCTGTCAAGCCCGAAGAAAACGCCACCTGTCACATGATCAGCACAATGCTCTGGCACTACCGGGAAAGGCAACTGTGATAGCCAGAGTACCAACCGAAATGTTGCCCGACTGGTCAGGCGGGAAGCCCAACTCCTGCTCCAGGGGCGAGAGCACGAGACCGAATGCTTGCGCCCAGAGAAGGTCGAGCAAATATCCAAACCCGCACAGGAACCAGATGTACCATTGGTACCTGCCCATGCCGTTGCTGTCGATCTCGTGGTTGATGAGGACGCATTTCTTCTCGTAGAGCGTCAAGCCCTCGAACTCGGCGGGGTCAATGCTCGCCACCAGGTTGGCCGTGGTGGGCTCATCGTTGCGGCTAGACACCTGGTCCAGGCCGTCGTGGTTGTCGTCGCCCTTTTCCATCCTCGGCGACTGATTCTCTCGTACCCTTGATAGTAAAGGTACGCTCGACTCGGCCATTCCTGGGTGGCGAAAGGGCAAGAAAAGGATGTGTGGTGTCGTGCGGAATGCAATCCTTATCTGGATCCACCTGGGCAGTCACTTCCGCCGGTTGTTTGCATGGCAGGTGCGAATAGTGCAGGGTCGCTTCTGTCCTCCCTCACACCTCACATGCCAGAGCTGCTGGCCGGCCAATAAACGTCACGACTCGGAGATCTACACCGCGATAGACTTCCGCCTAGTCCGGATTGGGACGCCACGAACGGCACATCTGGCTCGACCCTGTGTATAGAGCGGTATAACACGCCGCACTGCTGCAGAATTCGCTGTCGCGACCGTCCATGTCATTGTGCTGCTACCTACGCTTTTTCACCGCCGTCGTAGTTTCCCAGTCATTGTGGCGTGCGTCTTCACAGATCTCACTCTGGCTGATGAAAGTGGATCCGGATCTCATCGTAACGTCCGTGCTTGCGGGAGTCTATCTGAACGCCAAGATCGTCACAGCTGTTGGCCGGAGCGGAGTGGAAGACGCGAAGGATGCACTAGGTCTTGTGCGAACAGAGAGTTCAACACGTGCCAGCGAAAACCATATTAACAGAGATTATCGCGCTCAACGTGGAATCGCTCTGGTACTGACTGACTGGATGGACACCAGAATGCTTGGAGATGCAGGCAATCCGATGGGTGGCTAAGGGCGGGCGTAACTGGCTTTATTGACTATATTTCCAAGACATATTCACTTCTCAACTCCATTGCCCGAGTCCGCCCTGCAAGTATCACTCTCCAGTTCATTGTCATACAGAAAGCCCTCAAGCTTAACGCCATCAGTGTTCGGGACTCGGCATACACAGGGAAGATTTTTATCCAGTGTGCTCACAATGACATGATGGTCGATGTTTCGGCGGATCCTCATCTCCATATTCAATCTCTCTAGACGACTCGGACGTGGACTAGATTGCCATGGCCCTCACCATGGCGCTCACGCTTCGACAATTCGACGCCTCGCTGCAGATTCGACAGTCATCAAGGTGCTGAACTACTATGTATACTAGTAGACATCAGCGGCTCAAAGTACAGCCCAGAAGAAGCCTCCTTCATGTCTGCGGTGACTGATATGCAAATTCCGATCGTGATGGCGTCGAACGACCACTTGAGGTGCATGGCGTCCGTGGC
The DNA here is from genome assembly GCA_022701445.1 of Hortaea sp. C3G1500-4. Lineage (NCBI taxonomy): Eukaryota > Fungi > Ascomycota > Dothideomycetes > Mycosphaerellales > Teratosphaeriaceae > Hortaea > Hortaea sp. C3G1500-4. The sequence goes on from JAJVDI010000010.1 coordinate 602,459, forward strand.
AAAAGACGCTTCTCTCTTGCAACCCGTTTCGCGGCTCGCTCGCGATCCATTTCGGTCTCTAGAGCTGCTTTTCGCTTCTTCGACGTCCGCCACAAGCGCAACCATCTTTTGCCGTATAGAATGGTAGTCGTACAGTGTCTCAGCCAGATGGCGTTCAAGCTCGGTTGGTAGCCCATCCAGTCGATGGCGCGTATGTTCAATTTCGCATCCCTCGCAGCAACCGAGAGATGTTGCGCCAAGAGCTTGGTCGCCGGCTCTTGCAACATCTCGTCCGTTCTGAAGACAACGCGCAGGTCCAGGGTGGCGGTGTTGCGAGGGTCGCGTGAGAGCATGTCTGCTGAACGAAATTTGTCATCAGAGCGGATATGGTCAAGAGGTGCGAGAACAATGTGTCTCCCATTGCGTTTTCCATGTCGGGTGTAGACGTGGGAAGAGGTGTCTACTCTTCTTCTCATGATGACCTCGTTGAGGTCGTAAGTTGAGAAGGGCTGCCGGCGATGCTTTTCGAGCTCTTCTTTCAAGGCATCGATAAAATGCCTCGTGAAAGACATTTTCCCAGGCGGGTACGCCGTCGTGGCGCGGCCGCTGGCTGCAAGAACCTCATGAGTATTCGCACGGTCGTGAGCGCCTTTCTGGATGATATGGGCTGCCTCGCAGCAGTCCAAAATGGTAAGAACGTCGGCATCGACATCGTCTAGTTGTCTCTCTGCCTTGTTCCAGCTGGCTTGAGGGTCGTGTGCTCTGATTTTGTCTGCGAACGTTATGTTGCGGGTCCTGATGTACTCGTCAGCCATGTCAGATCTTTTGCTACTGAAGAGAGGTGCTAGCAGACGCAGAGACTATCAATTCGTTCTCGCCACGTCCACCACCATGTCCTGAATAGTAAACGATTAGAAGATGACTGTGAGAGGGACCGTCATGCTCAAGGATCAGATTGTTAATTGCCCAATTCAGCTGCGCTTGAGGCTTTGAATCGATGTTGAGAACGACGACACGAGAACTGAAATTGAAATCGTCGCGGAAAAATCGATCAAGTTCGGCGACCTTTCGCTGGTCAGCAACGAGTAAACCCTCTCTTAAGGCATTCTTACTTGACTTACTTCGTCTGCACAGTGCAGTTCCTTGTCCAAGTCGTCCGCCCAATGGATGATCACAGCGGCAACGTGTGAGTACCTGTCCGCGATCTTAAACTGGTGGCACATCTCTCGTCTCCAAACAGATTCCATGCGTGAGCTTTCTCCCTCTAGAGTTCCTGCAGGCTCGGCTGTTGGATACCGATAGGAGGCTGTCCCACCGACGTCCGCATCCTTATTGGCTTCCAGATGCAGGTGTCCGAACACTTCGTAATCGTTTGCTGCCATGGTGGTACAAGAGATCGATTGTTTGTCAAATCAATGAGAGCCAGGTGAGCGACAAAGACAAGTTGCCCGGCTTTCTGTTGATCCTGGGCTCTCTTCGAAAGATGTCTTGCTTTCCACCTGAGCACCTGGCTTTGTAGGGTGGCATTGCTCGCTACGCGCAAGGCTGAAGTCGGTTGGTTTGATTGTGGCTGCAAGCTGAAAGGGCCAACCCACCAATCAAGAAACTGTATTTCTAAAGATGCATACACATGTATCGATCGTGCCGCGTTTTCAGCGGTCACATTGCCTTAATGACGAACATGCCTGCCTTGCAGTAAGATCCCTGCGATTGCCTGACAATGCGTTCAAGCAATCGCAAGGTTCGTCAGTGTCATGTCTCCATTGTGTTTTGTGGTTGCTTGTCGCCCGAAAGCGACAAATGCTGATCTGCATAGCCATAAAAGCCAACTACCGACCACCCTCTCAGCGTTCTACTGACAAATTGATCATCGCATCGAACATGAGTCCAAATAGCCATGATGAGATCCGCGCCATAGGAGATAACGTGTCTTCCCGACCTCGCAGTGCTACGGAAGACACGCAGGAAACTCAAGATGAGTCCCTAGAATGGCCCGAAGAAGTCTTTAAGTCGCTGAATGTTCCCACGCCAGGGTTGCAACAGATGAGGGTTAGTAATAATTTACAGAGAAGCAATGAGATTCCGTCTGCTAATTCCATCAGGCTCCGGCGAAGCTTGCGGATGACGATAACGTGAAAGTTAAGATCAGGAATCCAATGACGGGCAAGATAGAAGAGAAGACGTGCAAGGTCTACTCCTCTCACCAGCATGCCGACGGGAGCTGGACATACAAGCTCTACAACGGACCGGGGACGCCTTTCGTGAAGAAGTGGGAGGAGAGTGAGTATTTTGAGGAGGCGAGGCTGAAGAAAGTCGTTTGATGCAGGCATGCAGGCGCGTGCTCAGCTGTGCCAGCTATCATACACCGCTGCGCCTCCACCAATGATCGGCTGCAGCTGCAGCGTTCCGTATAGCTTAAGCAAATCAATTTGTTGACCGGGCATGTACAACGTAGGACGCATGCCGTTGCGAGACCGACTTCCAAATGCCGTAGCCGCCATGACAGTTGTACTGTGGTACTGCCCCAAATCGCTAAGCCTCGTGAGGCATAGTCGAGGATGCCTTTAAAGAGTAACAGCAGCCTCCATTGTCCATGATGACTTCCTCGTTGCCATCTCGTTGACGGATTGCAAGCCATCTTCATGTATTTGCTTGAATCAGCAGAATGTCCGATATCGAAAAGTCTCCAATCGACAGTCGAATGGGTAGCCTCAGTGCTGCAGGGTCAAGCACCATCGCGTCCGGGACGACGTTGCTGAAAGGAGATATAGATCCTGAGAACAGACACAAGAACAACAAGCAAGGTGAGAATACTGAATCAACTCCAGGCATAATACTGACCCTGTTTAGTTTCGATCTTCCGTCGGCTCGTACGTGCACTCAGGCTGCATCTATGGCAGAGCTCATCGAGCGAGGACAGCCGAAAGTTGTACGACACTATTACCCGGCCTTGTAATAACACTCTCGAACGACTGAGGGGAAGGCGATTGCTCTGACACTCGCGCAGTGGATCTCGAAAAAGACTGCCCTCCAGGATACTCGCAAGTGGCGACCTTCCAGTGCAGCGATCCGAATTTCTTGCAGTACCGTGGATTCAAGTATCTCCATAGCCGCCTGCTATCTCATATGCAGTATGAGATACAGCAGTTGGAAGACGAGCTCGATGGTCTCGATGACTGGGATCGTATTCATAATGACCAGGAGAAGAGACTGATTTGCTTGGAAAACGACATGCTGTACAAGCGTTGCGACCAGTTCCCTGAAGAATTCCAGCTTGACTTTGAACGAACAAGGCCGGAAGTATTTGCAGAGTTGAGGCGTAAGTTGCTTGAGTATGGTAAGCTTTCCCAACGACATAGTCACTACATTGTTTGACAAGCAACGCCAGATGAGCTAGTGCTTAAAACGCGGGAAATGACAATGCTGCAACGTCCATCAACAAAAGACTATCGGAGCGTCAGGTCTTGGTTTGCAAATCATGCTCCCCTGGTCCATGGCGAAGTTCAATACTTGAAGCACAGAGAAGATATCATTACGCTGAGGCCAGGTCGTGAATGCGCCGGATTCGATGGCTTTGTCGAGCGCATGTTACATCCGCTAGATGCAGGTCTTTGCAGGCTCCATTGTCCAATTATCCGCGTAAGTGTTAATGCAAAGCTTTCCCAAGCCGGGCTGACCAGAAGTAGAAACTCTTCATTACACAAGAATTGCGAGAGAAAACCACGGATACCAGCCTGCAGTATTATGCCCCTGCGCGAGTGGACAAGCTGGTCGGCTTCATCATTACAGGCGTCATCTTCATGCTTCTGGTTCTGCCCGTTGTCGCTCTGTACGAGCTCTCAAATGTGGGGCGGAGGGAGTCTCCGTTTGAGGCCATAGGAATACTGATCATCTTCACATTGCTGTTCGCGGCAGCGATGTCTGCGCTGACAAAAGCAACTCGGCAAGAGCTTTTTGCAGCATCGGCAGCCTATTGTGCAGTGCTCGTGGTCTTCATCAGTAACTTCAGTACTCAGGCGGTGACCCTGGTCTAGGGGCGTCCGCAGCTGGGGTCAAGAAACCGGACATGAGCGTCTCTTGAGGCTGGACGTGAGCAGGTCATAAGTTCCTAAGAAGACGTGCGAAACGATTGTAGAAGCAAGTGTCTGGCAATTCCCTGTCCAAATCGTTAATGAGTGGTGGACGTTCCAGTACTGATCTGGCCGGTATCGGGCATGACGCTTTCCCGCAATTCAAGCCGCCTGACCCTTTTCCCATGGCCAAGATTCAACCCCCAAGACGTCTGACACATATCAGAGAGATACTCGGCTGTCTTGTGGTCGTTCTCATTCGAGAATGATTTGCTAGGGCGATGATTTCAAGGACGTTCCGGCTCACGCTGCCCCTTGACGACTGGTCTTCAACCAAATGTCTAGCGGGGAACGCTGATATGGTCCACCACCAGATTGAATATGTTGATAACCTCGCCGCCAGATTCCCAGTTTAATCGTGACCAAGGAAACTGCATTACAACAGTCGTGAAAGAAACTCCGTCAGACCATTCAGGTGAAGACTTTCACTGGTGAATCAATGCCTGGGCTGACTACCATGCAGAAATTGTGTGCGTCGATCTCTAGCTACACCAAAATCACCAGAGACGTCGAATGCTGGGCGTTGATCGGACTATCGTGGCAGGGCGAAGGCTTCCCCGTTTGATGAACAGTGCACTTCATCAGCACACGTTGAAGATGTAGAAAGTCAAGATACCTTCGAGGCGACCTTGGACTATATTCTTATTTGGTTGAAGAACAAAGAATGGCTGGTCCCTTTAGCAAGAGCTTGCGTTCGACTTGATTTTTAGAGCTTCCGGGCTTGTGGTCGCCGTTAGCAGTACGAGGCCATTCTGGTGGACCCCTATATCTGCTCTCGCAATCTGAAGGGCCGACTTCGCCTCTCTTGCTTGGTTTCCTCGACGTCGTCAATCGAAAAGTCCGATCAATTGTGTGCCATGCCATGCACTCACTCCTTATCATTGAGCAACGCATGCTGCACATGTTCCACCATGTGAAGTGGGTGAGTGGGTGTTTTGAAACCATGTGCATCGGCCGATAAGACCAACGGAAGTCGAAGAAAGACGCACTCAAGGATTCAGATACCTTGTCCAACCTTGGAATCCATGCACCTGCGGCTTGCGAGATCAAGTGATATCAGTCTTGCGTCAGAGGTTGGGTCAAACACTCATCAGGAAGGAGCGGCCTGTCATGGTTGCCATAGAGCCGCAAGCTTGGACGCTTGCTTTCCCGCCGTATCAACCCTCTGTGGCTTTACTGCATTGCAACAGCGGCACTTCAACCACCTACACCCCCTCTAATTACGTTGTATTACCTACTTGCAGCTTGATATACAGCCACTGCACCTAGGACGAAGATGGACGACAGTGACGTTCTTCGTCGTGTGGCTGCTCGTCGCGGTATCAATCCCGTCGCCCCAAAGCAAGCTGCGAAGTCGACAAAGGAGCCTCGCCTGGTGCCTACACAGGCTATCACGAGCCCTCTACGTGCTAGTACCGTAGAGATCGAAGAAACTTCGAAGACCGGCACTCCAGCTGCGTCTTTCAACGCTACTGCGTCTACAGCCGCTGGAGCCCTTGCTGAGTTTGACACAAACACCATGGCGGCAGCCAATGGGTCAGGACCTTCTCTCAAAGGTGACTCTGGGGCCTTGAAGGTATGAACGTCACCCTCTCCTTGAATGATAGAATGCTAACGTTTTCCTCCAGGAGGCACGTGAGTTTGCGAACGCAACGAGCAAAACAAAGATGCACTCACGCACTCCGCGAGCCGCCTCGAGCGTCTCCCTAGCCTCTCCGGGGCGCAGCGCACGTGAACCACGTGCTCAAAAGATGCTGAGTGAGTCCATCCAGGGCGTCACGTCACTCTCTTCACCGATCTCCAGAGCACCAAAGGCAGAGACTACACCTCTCCTCGCTGAAAACGTCAGACCCGGGGTTTCTAAGTGGGCCGACTTCTCAGCAACATACAACAAGCCCGCCAGCCTGCAGAGCACCCCCGACCAAACCTTCACTTCGAACTTGTCTCACAAATCATCCTCTGGTCTTTCCACCCCTACTACAACAGTTGCTGCGGCTTCTAAAACCAAAGCTGACGGCGTAGACGATATCACAAACGCTCTTCGAAGCACCTCCATCACAGAGGGTAGCCCGGGTGCCAAATCAGGTCCAAAGACGCAAACCAAGAGCGCCGGTCTCTTTGACCGTCAAATTGTTGGTGTCAACAATACACTCAAGGAGTTGAAATCTGAAATGCCGCCACCTCACATGCGTGGTAAAGCGTTCAACCAAGGGCAGTCACCCAAAACATCTACACCGGTCGAAAATTCTGCGAAGAGTGCCAACGGGGCCAATCTGCCCATGGCACCAGAAGCACCACTCGTTGCCACTGCAAAAACTCCTCAGCCGGTGCTGTCTGCTGCAGCGCCTGCTGCATCTTCCAGCGCCGTGGCGAAGCAGGAAGCGGCGGCTGCACGTATTAGTGCGGAGTCCAAACTCTCTGAAAAGCAGTCTGATGGGCCACCACTGCGAGAAACCAAGAAGCTTTCCGACTCTCCAGGCAAGAAAGCTAATCCAACCATGCTGGATGCCGATATCTTCGACACCCCGAAGGCCATGCAGTCTACGACGGCCGGAGTTGATAGAGCAATCCCCGACACCCCAAAGACCACGCAGTCTGCGACGGCCGGAGTTGATAGAGACGTTTCCGGCATATCCGCAGAGGTGCAGAGGGATCTCAAGGAACTGGGTGAAAAAGTGAAGAGCCTGGAGGCCGCGAACGTAGAAATGGAGCATCGGCTGGAACAGCTTGTGAAGAAAGATGAGCTGCGCCGCTTCATGGGCACCGGCGACATCAAAACGCCATTTGCAATTGATGTCGCTTACCGTAAGTTTGCAACCCCTCGCTCGAAGGTGGGAAGATACTAATGACTCGAAATAGCCGACGGTACCAAACGCGCGATTCAAGTGAGCGGGGGCATGAAGGTGGCCGATCTCATCAGGCGCTGTCGGGCAGATGCCAAGATCGAGGCCGGGACAACAAGCAACCCTCGCATCGCAATTGACGGCTCGTTCGTTGGCCACGGCCAGCTGCTGGGCGAAGTTAACGTGACGAAGGGCACGAACAAATTCGTTGCATTCCAGTATGACCTGGTCTAAGAATGACGCTGGTTGCCGCGGCTACTAGCAAAAGCATGGGAAGCACGCCTGGGATCGGCTGGATCATGTGGTAGATGCAAAGTGCGAAGATATACTTGGCGGGCCTGCCTGGTCCTGTGATGAAAGTGAAACAGGTGCGGCAGCGAGGTCAGCGGACTGTCGTAGATAGCACCTCAGTTGAGCGAGCACTGATGAAAGGTTGAAAGTGTGTCCAATTCCTATCCGCCCCGTATTACGCGTTCCTCGCAGCTAGGTAGGCATTGGGTCTTGGTGTACCGATTCATTTTGCCTTTCAAATTCGCCACTCTGTCGTTCCTTCCCGGTCGAGAATAGTACAGCGGAACGCTCCGTTGAAGTGCCGGTACCGGCCGTTCGGGAAAGCTCAGGTCATCGGTGACACAAGCGAGACAAGACAGCTGTGATGGCGCCGATGGCTTACACCTCGATTCCAAACGTGCGCGCGTAGTGGCCAACACCCATCTTCCCCGTACGATATATAGCCATATCACACGGGAATGCCACCAGCTTCGACTCTCGAACCGGCTATGGCTTCCTTCGTCACTGCCGCGCGCCCAACATCCCGCCGCTCTCTCGCCGCCCTCCAAAACTCCCGCTACCCGTTACTCTTCTCCGCCCAGCGAGCAGCCTTCAGCACATCGCCATCCCATGCATTACCCGGGCCTGGCGAGAGCATCTTCCGCTCATCCTCCACCGTCGGCGGTCCCCCGAGCACATACTTCCAGCGCTCCACCCTCCCCGCCAACACCGTCGTCAAGTTCGTTCCGCAGCAGACAGCATGGATCGTCGAGCGCATGGGACGCTTCAACCGGATACTGCAGCCGGGTCTCGCCATCCTCGTACCTTTAATAGACCGGATAGCGTACGTCAAGAGCCTGAAGGAGAACGCTATGGAGATTCCTTCGCAATCCGCCATCACTGCCGACAACGTTACGCTCGAGCTTGACGGTGTCCTGTACACTCGCGTCTTCGATCCTTTCAAGGCTAGCTATGGCGTCGAAGATGCCGACTACGCTATCACGCAGCTCGCGCAGACGACAATGCGATCAGAGATAGGACAGCTGACTCTAGATCATGTATTGAAGGAGAGAGCGGCGCTGAACACCAACATTACGCAAGCTATCAACGAGGCGGCCGCGGACTGGGGTATCAGGTGTTTGAGGTATGAGATCAGGGATATTCATGCGCCGGGACCGGTTGTCGAGGCGATGCACAGGCAGGTCACGGCCGAGCGCAGCAAGAGGGCTGAGATTCTGGACTCGGAAGGTCAGAGACAAAGCGCGATTAACATTGCCGAGGGTAGGAAGCAATCGGTGATTCTGGCCTCGGAGGCGATCAAGGCAGAGCAGATCAACTCAGCATCCGGTGAGGCGGAGGCGATCATGTTGAAGGCACAGGCAACGGCAAGAGGCATCGATGCAGTTGCGAGGAGTATCGAGCAAGGCCAACAGAGCGCACAGGGTGCGGTGTCCCTGTCCGTTGCTGAGAAGTACGTGGACGCGTTTGGCAAGCTGGCTAAGGAGGGCACGAGCGTCGTGGTACCTGGCAATGTCGGTGACATTGGTTCAATGATTGCGACTGCGATGGGTGTGTACGGAACTGTGAACCAGAGCCAAGCGAAAGCGCAGGCACAGAATCTCCTCAAGGATGGGCAGCAGGAAGCCACGTCTCAACCGGGCAGCGAGGTCTCGTCAGCTGAGCAGCAAAGCTCCTCTGATGAGAAGGCTAAGAAGGACGAGGTGACACAGAAGGTACTTGAGTCCTTTGACCGGACACAGCAGCGACATTAAAGCGAAAGTCATTCGTGAACTTCTTCTGAATTGGTCTACTTTCCAATGACGTGTCTATCTGGCGTGGAGTTCAGGCAACCGGTGGCAAAAGAAGGCAGGAAAAAGCCGAAACTGCGTGTAAAGTCCTTGAGTCTCAGCGACAGCGAGTTCTTGAAGAAAAAATCACCCAGCTCAAATTCTCCAACGGTCTGTGCAATAACGGCCGATCTGTAACTATATACTAGTGTATTCCACTATGTCTTCTGTTCCAAGCCCTCCGTGTCTGATACACGGGGTGACTCAACCTGTCATGCGCTACCAGTACTGACTTTGACTTGGAACTTGGAGAGAAAAAGGCTGATGCCAGAGCAGCCGTCATAGTCTGCTGATATGATCGAAGCTTCGGATTTAAGGAAGGCATGTCTGATGCTCATAGGTCTCCGCTAAAAGGACCGACAGCGCACAAGGAGCACTCTGCAAACCTGCAGGCCACTGGCAGGGCTGCGACGGCCCTATTGGGCGAGTCTATACCGACTACATGCCATCTTCATAATAGCCATGGCATGGACATGTCTGTCTCCAGCGCCGAGAAAGAGTCGAATCAATCCTCAGTGTCGATGATGACCTATAGTATGAGAGGTTGCCAAAAGATGAGTGTGCGCCTGTCCCTGTGAAACGCCGCGGCCGTGGAGCCGTACCTTTTTCGATGCTGGATATTGTTTCGCCGGGTGATGCGACAGCAAGAGAAGGTCAGTAGAGAGTTCAACTTCTTACGCCTTGCGCTGCGAAGGGAACAATCGGTCCATGTCTGCCAGAAGCCCCTTGGTATCATCGCAACATCGGGCTTGGGTTTCGGCGCAAAGCGCCTTCTGTGGACTCCACGCATCGTTGGTATCGCCAAACCATCTATCCAGCGACTCATGCCCTTCTCTGCTCTCCGAGAGCATGTTATGAAGCTTCAGCATACGTGCAAACCCGCCCTCGGGTCGAGCTGCATTGGTCGGACTGGCTTCCTCTGAGGCAGTATCCGACGGAGCGATGGAGTCGTCGCTTGGCGTCTCCGTTGTGTTGCGATCAGAAATGGTGTCATCGCTCGTACAATCTTCCACTAAAGACGGTACGCTCTCGGAAGCTGACTTGGAGGACAAATGGCCGCGAACGCTCCTAAGGTGACCACGAGTAGTCTCGCTCACTGAGCGCTGTTCCATGCCGTCGCCTAAGCGAAAACATAGGAATGTCAGCAGATTTTTTTGAGGGTCGCGGCTTACTCCATTGGCAACATGGGGTCTTGGGCAGCTGAAAGACTCACGTCTCGGCGATGAAGGCATATTGGGGATTCCGTTGATTTCAAGGGCTGTCTAGAGGCTCTGAAAAGGTGATTCAGGGATGGATCGTTCTGAAAGTAATCGAACAGGTTCGCAATTGGAAGGTGCGAGGAGAAAGGGGAGCGGAGACTCGACTTCTCTCCTCCCCTGCAACCATGTATCTCCAAGAGGATCACATGGCCACAGATTGCTGGTCCCAACGATGACGAGCCCAGGAGCTTGGCTCTGCAGTTGAATCTTCCAATAGACCGTTTTTAAGGTCGTCGCCACGGCCGTCAAAATCTGGGCCCAGGATGAAGACCGCCAGACCAAAGCCGACGACATCGCTCAGGGGTCTCGTCTGTGCCAGCGCATCACGGCAAGCCAAATGTGACGATCCGGAATACTGAGCTTGCAGTTGGAAGCGAGGGTGCAGTAGCACTTGACTGGTATACCTGCCAAGACATACTCCAGTTGCCTTCTTCTGCGTCTTCCTTGGGTAAGCCCAACAGGGAGGTCGCGTTATGAAGACCACTCAGACTCTTGACGTTCTCGAACTATAACTCTCTCCATGCTCGGTGCCGCCAAAAAACATCGAGGGAGAATGTTCCGCCATTCCGAGGTAACTCGAAAGGCTTCGCTCGCAGCCAGCATCTAGCGGCAATGTGGGAGCATCCTCAAAGCGGCGTGCTTCAGAGCTTCTCTGGAACTTTGGCAAGCTCACGTTGTCATAGCCCAAGCTCCTTGCGGGCTGACTGCTTGGAACTTGGGCGATCGAATCGGCGATGCTGGTCGGAGAGCATTAGGCGTATGTTGCCCTGTTTGTACTGATTGCGCGGCAAGTAGTTGCGCCATTAGCGTCGATGCAACAGATTGTTGGTGGTCAGACGGTTAGATAGGCACATGATCCGGGCCTGTGCTTGTCCAGGCCCAAGCCTTCTTGAGTCCCCTTGCGAGGAGAACTATGCGCTGGCAAGGCGAAGAGGTGATGACCGGACCGGTGAAGAGGTCATCCGCCTCTGGCACAAAAGCGATCGCAGCGCGTCTCATTAGGCTTGTCCGGGACACTATCGCCGTGATATAACTGAAAGGAAAGCTCGACGGGTCAGAGGCAGAAAGCAGTCTCTTTTTACATTGCTGAGGGCAAAAGGCCATGCGTACAGGCAATGGGCCAAGGGCAATAGGCAAAAAGGCTCTCTCTGTGTCCATGCAGTGCAGCTCGCATGACGTCTGCGGCTTCCAGCCTGATATGCGATCATGCGCGCTTGTTGCGGTCGCCAAGATTTGTATCTGCACAGGTGGGTCAAGTAAGATGTATTGATGTGCTTACCTGACCTAGCGGGCTTGCTGAGGTTACAAAGTATTTCTTGCGAGGCCCGAATTGCCCTGCAGCCACAAACAGAAGCGTTGAAAGCCGAAGTCTAACAGCTATAAATTTATCCTTTGGACTCCTTTTTGATCGTTCGCTGTCTCTTCATTGGATTTGGAGAGTTGCCAATGACATTTTGGGCCATGGATGCCGCACAGGAGTGTTCAGGTCAGTCAATGCCACTACTCCTCTGGAGTATAGACACGTTTTCTTTCCCCAGAGAGCGAAGCTGAGAAGAGCCAGGAAATGAGACCATCAACATCTCCAGCTTCGTGGCAGTGTCGAAAGTAGACTTCCGGAACACCTACAGTGATGTCGTGCCAGAGGTCACAGAGGCGCAAGGCTTATTCGAAGATGGAACCGCAAATCAGTCAATTCCCTTGGACCCAAGGGATTCGTCGATCGAGATGTGCGATTCACCATCGTCAATCTTCGTAAATTCACCTGAGCCGTCTCACTTCGATCATCTGGGTTGGATGCCACGGGAATGCAGCATGTCCAAATTCAGATATACCTGCCACATCTGTCAACAGATCTTCAAGACATCAGACATGCTGGAGCAGCACGCCAAACGCACCCTCCACAGAGCATACACGTGCCCTGTCGAATCTTGCAAACGGACTTACTACCGTCGCGATGTCTACATCAGACACAAGTCGTCCCACGAGGAAAGAGCCTTCCATGTCTGCTATCTCTGTGCCACGGAAGGCCAGGACAAAGCTTTCAAACGTAAAGACCACCTGAGTCAACACCTCCGCAACTGTCATCCGAGAATGATTCCATGCCCTGTGGGAGGAGATGACTTCAGCACTTCTTCAGAGCATGAGCCTCGTTACAGCGAGAAGTTGGCTCCAAACCGAAATGCTCTTCAGCAGTGCGTATTCAAGGGCCAACATGGGTTCCAAGATTACGATGTCGTATTTGGCGCTCCTAATTACACCACACAGCAGGTATCATCAGATTTCTTTCAAAGCAGCGCAGCAGCAAAGCTCGAAGAGGCTTTGACAGACATTGTCGTTGATGGTCATGATCTTCGAGTGCTGAAGGAGAAGCTAGATCTTCACAATCGGTCGACCCCTGAGCAATTGGCGAGCAATCTCCGGAAGCTCGTCGAGGCATCATGATCTCGCATGAGAGATCTGAACCAGGCGTAATAATGCGGACGAACTCTATACGCAAAGCGTTTTGCAGACGCCAAGATGGCGTTTAACTGAAGCACCACTTCACTCCGGTCATTGTACATAGCAGCGTACGCAAAGGAAAGCGGAAGAATGTTTCGCCACCAGACAACATGGATTACTGCCTTGTGATACCGCATCATCTTGTTACTGGCTTGTGTGTTCGGTAAAGTGAGGTCGGTTGAATTTCCATGAGCGTGAGTTCCTTGGAGAGAAAGAACCTCCAGTATGTTCTCTGTAGGCGTGCACCCGTCTCTGGAAGATGGATGACTCAGCGTTCGGCAACGTGCCAAAGTCGCTTCAAAAGACCTTAACATCTTGTACTTTTGTCGATGATACAGCCATCCCTTTGTCAGGTTTAGATCTCTCTCGACATGGGCCGCCGTAGCATGCCGATCCGCGAATCACTCGCGTCAACGCCATATGGGCACAAGTCTAGCATTGTCTGCTTCATAACCCGGAAGTCATGCCTCAAGTAGACACCCATGCCGGCCTCCGTGGCCATCAAAGCGGCTAACATTCCCCTCTCATCAGCTTTCTCGCAACCCCATTGCACCAGCATGCTCGCAGCACCGCGTCGCTGATGATCAGGATGGGTGACCAGCATTGATAGATCTAGTGATGCAGTGTCAGCCCGACGGCAATCGACTGACGAGAGAAACTCGCAGACTCACTGGCGAATGCTTCTCCGCCGACGAACTCGCATTTGAAAGCTTCCCAAATCTTGCCCATGGCGACCATGATGTCTGGAACTGGATGCGTCTCTCTCTGAAGGCCCACCGCTGCATCTCTTTTAGCAGGTACAGAGCTAGCAGCGCCAGCTCTCTCATCTGCTAGTTCGAACCGCCACAGAGCGGCCGCTACGAGCTCGCCAAGCTCTGTATCCGTGACTTTCAGCCAGACCTGCTGGCTATCGTTCTGGAATCCCTCGCGGGTCCAACGTTCCACCATCTGCTGTCGGGGCTCGCCGCCATGAGAAGCCATATCCATGGCTTTGGCCACGCACCAGCCTGCCATGGCGGCAGCTTCTACCGCAGCGAAGGTGGGAATATCGTCTTCTTCCATGAATGCAAGCTCAAGAGGCATCTCTGGTCTGAGTTTTGCAGAAAATGCAGGAATCAAACTTTCACCAGGCTCTGGCTTGTGTGATATGTAATGAAAGGTCTTCTAGTATTTTGCCACAGCCAAAAATCTTACAGGGGCCTTCTTAGTACGATCAACTTCCCGTATTACTTGTGGAGTTCGGGGTATATGGCAATACAGACCTCCCGGTCGCGTATGGAGAGTCTCACAAATGACAGCTTCCAAGCCAACTCGAGTCTTATACTTGGCCGAGCCTAACTCGGCCTGGATGGTTCTGAAGCAAAGGTATAGCAGTGTCGCAGCAGCAGATGATCATATGCCCTTCTGGATGGCAATCTTTCGTGAGCCCGGAAGTCTTCCATATGCCCCGATCATCTCGCAATCTGATCTGCACCAAATCCCTTCTGCAAATAGTCGACAGCTGGGCTCTCTCGTACCGCCTTGTTTGCGGTTGTTGAAGACAGTTTCATTGCTTCCAACATCACCATCATGGAGCCCGACGCTTGGAGCATAAATAAGGATTATGTTTCCTCCAGATAGAGTTTACCGATGGCAGATCATACAATGTCGCAGTCGCGCGACAGTAACTTTATCTCGCTGGAGAAGGCCGTAAATGATTCACCTTTTATTTACACCTAGTAGAGCAGGTTGCCAAGCCAATCCTACAAGCATTAATGTCGTTCCAAACGCTCAACGTCCCCGTAGTCTTAGCTTCAATGGCATTGCTGAGTGTACGTCATGATGCGGCTGCAATCGTAGTGCATGCTCGGCTCTCCTCACCATTGACTACGGCGAACACTACACCCTGCATCGGTTGAAGATCAGGTAGAGACTATGGGTTCCCGAAAGATTCGATTCGTTGTTAGACCATGATTAAAGTAAAAGGGACAAAGGCTTGGTCGTACCAACGAGGTAGAAGTCTACAGTACAGGACGAAGAAGTGAGAAATTCCAGGCCTCCGACCGAACAATCCATATTGTACATGGCCGTCGCATATTCCTGCAGGCATCCAAGCCACCGATCAGTGGTCCGTAGGTGATGCGTAGGCTCACGATCTGACACGCGCTTCTGCAGCCCTGTCCGATCTAGTCACTGCCACATCCCTGCTGCGAGACCCAACGAGCCAACGAGCCGAACGGGTGGACGTGCTTGATCCACGATGGCTGACGTTGGTACGTCAAACTCGAGTTCGCGCGTAGCGTCGCGCATATACTTGTTGCTGTCGCCGGACAGCAAAGCTCACCAGTGTAGTTAGGCCATGTCCTTTGCTGCTCCAGCCTCCATCATAGCAGACGAACAGTCGCGGCGAATCAACCACCACCCTGCCTACGCGCATCACCCTCTACCCATTGGAAGCGAGGACGACGTTTTCGGCAACGCTCCAGCAGGAGCCTCAATGTCTGCACGGGGCTCGGTGAGCCCTGCCAGTATCTTCGACATCCCAGAGGTGCGCGAGGAACATGAACAATTCACTGAGCCCACCACGGCCCAGGCCTCTGGCGCAGATGAAGCTTCCTATGATCTAAAGCCCCCGCCGCCCTCGGTTTCTCTGGACAATGTCGAATCTCTCACCCTGCGACTCTTCTCCCCGGACCACTTGGATGTCATTCTACGAGACAAGCAGCTAGCCTCCCGATTCTCTCGCTTCCTCGAGCGTTACCGCCCGCAACTAGCATCGCACCTCACCCGCTATGCAGACATGAAAAAGGCCATCGCAGCTGTAGAATATGCCAATGCCCTCGCAGACCAAGTTCCGGTGCCTCCGGGTCATCCTCATCACATTGCAGCGACAATCAATCAGCGCTTTGAAGAAAGAGCAAAGGCAACAGTTGATGATCTTGTCGATGAGGCTCTGCCTGCATATATTACCCACAGGCTAGTCACGTTAGTGACGGACACTCTGGTGAAAGAGATAACGGGCAACAACGCACCTATAATGCGCGAGCTTATCCCAAGCTTAGCAGAAGTGTACTGTGTCACAGACCCGTCTTTGCCCGACAATCCTATCGTTTACGCGTCTGAAGGTGAATCTCCTTAATCTCACGTTGCCTGTGCGAAATGGTGAGGTTTGGCTGACGCCCTCATAGAGTTCTACAACACGACGCAATACGGTCGTGAATATGTCATTGGTCGCAACTGCCGCTTCCTCCAAGGACCGAAATCCTCTAATAGTACTGTTAGGCGTCTGATCGATGCTCTCACTGCAGGCCAGGAGATATGTGAGACGATCCTTAACTACCGACGGGACGGCTCACCTTTTGTGAATTTGCTCATGTTGGCTCCTTTGTACGACAACAAGGGTCAGGTCCGCTACTTCCTAGGCTGTCAGATTGATGTCTCATCTCTCATCGAAGGCGGACGTGGAATCGAATCCTTTGCTCAGCTTCTCGCTCAAGATCGTGCGGAAAGCCGGTTTGGTGATAGGCTAGAGAAGGACCCGAAGTATATGCTTGGTGAATTCAGTGCAATGCTTAACGAAGAGGATTCGAACGTTGTGAAGAACAGGACAAGAAGATACAGCGAAGAGTCGAACAGGAGCATACCACAGGAGCGTCTCGCGTACAGAGGCAGGCGAATACTAGGCATGGAAGATACTCCAACAGAGCGGGCTCTGTGGCCACATGTGTCGCTTGGACCTTCAGGCCGATTACCTGGAGTCTATCAGAACGTGAGCATTTCTGTCAAGCTACCAGTCCGGAGGATGCAAAGCTGACGCACAAACAGTATCTCCTCGTCCGCCCTTATCCGTCTCTTCGCATCACCTTCACCTCTCCAGCCCTTCGAATACCTGGCTTGCTCCAGACGAAATTCCTTGACCGTATTGGAGGCCCTCAACATGTTCGTGAAGGCATTCTCGATTCTTTAGCCCATGGACAAGGCGTCACAGCCAAGATCTCATGGCTCACCAACTCAGCATCATCAGTGGCAGGAGATCGCCAGAGCCTTGCACTGGAAGGAAAGCCACGGTGGATACATTGCACGCCAATGCTTGGAAGCGACGAAAAGGTGGGAGTATGGATGGTCGTTATGGTCGAAAACGAAGAAGTGACAGGGCAACTGAACAGACATCGGTACGAAAGCACACCGGGTAGCCCAACTGCATTGGGCGCAGCAAGCTCCAGTTACAACGGCAACAAGTTGTATGCTGAGTACTTGAGAAGGGAAGGGAAGCCGACTGCCTTCGGAAGCCAACGTGGTGGCAGTCAGAGGACGCAGTCGTCCGCCCGCGACCGAGAGATCGAGAAAGAGATCCGCGAGGTTGACGAGCACTTCAAGGACTTCTAGACCGATGCACTGCGTTTAAAGCACAGCCAAAACCCGAAGGTGTGGCTTTTGAGTACTTTATAATCCGGCGCCTGAAAGCTCTTGCGTGAGCCTTTGATACCTGTACGATGTACGACGCTGACGAATGGGGAGAGCAGATGGACAAAAAGGTCCCGGGCACTCTGTTGATAATCGGCTCCATTGATCTTGCGATGCAGGTTGTCAGATCCGGCAAACGCCTATAGGACGAAGAGTAATCGAAGCTGACTGAGCGCATTGCGCCAAGCATCTGTCAGCGCAGCTAAGCTGTCAAGGTCCTGCCGGGCATACCTTTCTGTCGCGAAAAGGTATGCTATGGGGCGATGAAAGCCTCACGTAGAGGCTGCCATTCCAAATCGTTGCTGACATTCATGGTGGCGTTGCTGCAGCGTGCAAGCGAGGTAGGTAGTGGACCGATAATACAAGTAGGCCTCTCCTGAACCTCCTGAGCTTTCCTTCCGACAATTCTCAGTCAACTACTTTCGTATGAGTTACTTCGAAATCCCCACATTGTGAGCATTGTCGAGACGACCATTCTTGACCCATCAACATGCCTTTGCCAGAAGACCCAGGAACGGTCGAGACAGCCGGCAACTTAGTCAAAACGCTGCAAGGCGCATTTGGCCACCATCCAGGTTACAGACCAGGTGCTTAATCCTCCAATAGGAAACCCCATCAAGCATCCACCTAACCCGTTAGTAGCACATGCAAAAGGACGGCTCGTCACTGGAAGCTTCACACCCACTCCAGAAGCCGCCTCACTCTCGACCGCACCCCATTTTCACAACCCCTCAACCCCCCTCATCGTCCGCTTCTCCAGCTCGACCGGCCTCCCCAACATCCCGGACACAGACGCCAACGCCAACCCGCGAGGGATGGCCATCCGCTTCGTCCTCGGCAACGCCGGACACCAGCACACGGACATCATCGCACACTCGACCCCCTTCTTCCCCATGCGAACCGGCGCCGGCTTCCTCGCCATGCTCGACGCCATCGGCAGCGGTACGATCGGGGACTTCCTCGCCGCCAACCCTTCAGCGGCCGCTTTCGTGCAGGATCCCAAACCGAGCCCCAAGAGTTTCGCCACGGAGCGCTATTACGGCGTCAACGCGTTCAAGTTCACTTCGAAGGACGACGGCGGGAGGGAGACGTATATCCGGTATCGGATCCTCCCCGACGCGGGACTCTCGCACCTGTCGGAGTCCGAACTGGCGTCCAAATCCCCCGACTACCTCTTCGACGAGCTCCCCACGCGGATTGATCAAGGGCCCATGGGATTCAAGCTCCTGGCTCAGGTGGCAGAGGAAGGGGATCCGACGGACGACGCGACGAGGCACTGGCCGGAGGAGCGCAAGCTGGTAGAGCTGGGGACCATCCGGCTCGAGGCCGTCATGCCGGAGGAGCAGAGTGCGAAGGAACAGAAACGTATTATCTACGATCCTATCCCGCGGGTGGAAGGGATTGAGCCGAGTGCGGATCCCTTGCTTGAGATGAGGGCGGCGGTTTACTTGATCAGTGGCAAGGAGAGGAGGGCTGCGTCGGTCGAAGGGATGTCTTTGTCGCCGGCTGGGGTAGCATGATTGCGAACCGGAACTGGAAAGGAAGGCTCGAATGATTAGAATGACTAACTTCTGACATGGGCCTTTGACGATGGAGATGTACGAAATTGCCACCGAACGGAAATGTAACAGCTTCATTGATGCTTGTTCTTGTAATCATATATGTACCGACCCAACCGCAGGCTCCACTCCACACCCGCTCCTAAAGATCCCCCTGAACACTTCCCATATCGTCAGGGATATCAAGGTCCATGGATCCATCAGGGAAGCGGAGCCCGCCATCCCTCATACCTTTCATCCAATCCATATCCATCGTGAAGCCGCTACTCTCGCCCTGCATAGCCGCCAGCGCCCCATCTTCCAGCAGCCACGTTTCCCCCGCCGCATCCAAGTTGACCATGGAGTCGAAGTCCGGCTCTAGCTCGGGTTGCAGGTGGAAAGGTGCATGGACGCCTGTCTCCCCACCGCTTTGATGTGTTTCCGAATCAGGAGGTGTGGAGGCGAGGAAGGAGTTCAGCTTTTGCGCGATATCATCGTCAGTCATGAGGTGGTCGTTGAAGTGGCTCATCTGGACCTTCTGCTCTCCCGGCTGATTGTCGGGAGGCGGCGTCAGTGCGCCAGGGTCGTGGTTCGACGTCATGTGCTTGCCAGCGTCCATCAAGCCTTGTGCCGATGTGATGACCTGCCGCGTCTCCTTCAGCTCGTTCGTCTTCTGTGGCAAGACGATCTCTGCCTTGCGAATCGCAGCCTCGAGGAAGGCGGTGGAGTAGTCCGCAGCGGCGTAAATGTCGCGCATCTTTGCCATGATCTGCATGCATTGGCAGAACCCTTGCAGACTGTTCCTCCGCGTCTCCTCTTCGGGTGCTTTAATGTCCAGGAGATGGATGATGATGGCCGGGAGCAAGGTTGTGATTCCTGTAGTGGGAAGCAGTCGCACCAAGTCATAGTTGTAGAGACTGTGGGCAATGCTCGTTATTTGCGTGGCTGCTAGCCGAACAGACTTGCGCGAAATCTCCAATTGGTCGGCCTGCATGCTGCGAGGTGGCATAGATGTCGATGGCAGTACCTGAGGCCGATGCAGTGCGGACAATGTTGCATAATAGATCATGTGCAGCAGCGATCGGTTTACGACGAGATCGGCCTTGCCAGAATCAATGTCTGCCCATCGAGGCTCGATGTACCTTGCTTCTTCAGACAGATTGTCCTTCCACGCTTGAAGCTCTTGATCGCATGCCTGGACGTCGTTGACTGCTGGGTCCAGCTTCTTCGCAACCAGCATCATCGTCGTCCGGGTACTGCCCTCCTCACTCATCACCCCGTGGTTATTATGCAGGACCGAATACTGCACCGAAAGCACGTGGCTGACACAGATGCATAGTTTTGCCTTCTCAATGCACATAATGGCCAGCTGACGCTGCTTCTCCGCATCGCGAAGATAAGTGCAGTCTGCCGGCATACAAGAAGCCCCGTCTGGGAGTATTTCTAGCTCAAAATCGTCAAGCTTGAGCATCGGCACATCAAAGTCCTTGTCCTTTATCCGGGTCGGCCTGCGCATGCCAAGCGCAACTAGTCTATCTCGCATGTATGTAGACCACCAAATCCGCTTCCATAGCCTCTGGCGCGGACCGTCCATCGTCGAAGACTTCTCTGGATTCCGATGCAAGCCAATGGTGTGGGAGAGAGAAACGGCGATACCCATCCAATGGTGGCTATCTTTTTGATCATCCGGAGTCTCGTACCAATAAGTCATTAGCAGTAGAGACTGAATGAGCGAAATACGATCCACCTCGATGTCGAAATCATAAAGCAGCCGAGTTTTGGTGAAAAAGTCCCTCCGCGCATGTCTGCGACTCTCATACCCGGCAGCCCGCAGGAATCGCATGTTGACCGATGCAACACCAGCAAACATAACCGCTTGGAATAGCAGCAGGCTGATTGGCTGGATGCCATTGTTCTGATCGATAGTTCGTACAAATTCGTGCATGTTGATAATCGGCATGTAAGGGTGGATATACTCGGCGTAACACCGTAAGAGCTCGTTTCGGAGTGGAACGGCAGGAATTGCTAAAGCGCCCTTCTTGTCCAAATACACTATGTCGTCGGCGTTCAATCTCGGCGGCAGAGGTTTGATATACATCGGTAGGCTCAGGGATGGGTTTATCGGCGAGAGCATCTCGGGCATCATCGCGGCACTTTCGGGAATCGAAGAGATGGAGCCAGGTCTTTGGCTACTTCGTTGCATGTTCAACAGCATATCTGGCGGGTACACGGATGCTCGCGGACCATTGTCTGGCGCATGGTTGAAGTCCCGATCAATGTCCTGGTAGACTGCGTGCGGCGTATGTTCACTGACACTGGGTCTTTTTATCGGTTCATAGGGAGGTGCGGCTTGCATTGGCTTTGCTGCACCGTTCTCATCGTACATGCTATCCTTTGGCTGTTGGCTTGCTCCCGTCTCGTTCGTTGTCCATTTCCTATTGCCAAGTCAGCATGTCTACGGTCGTCTTCCAGATGCGTGTGCTCACTTCTTGCGTTTGCTCTCAGAAACGATGCACTCAACCTCGTCGAGTCTACAGTTGGTGCATGGCGCTCCGTGTTCCACGACATTACATCTCACCTTGCGCGCTCGGCAGCACTGACATGCTTTGGAAGCTCTCCTCTTGACGCTTTTGCCTGGTCTCATCCCAGGCTTGAGGCCCGCAGTATCCGCAGACCGCTTCGGAGCCTGGAACTGAACACCGGTGGTGTCAGACGGGGAACCGGATGAATCGGACATTGGTGGATCGTGTGGCATTGAGCCCATGTCGTCGATGATGATGTTCGAGAGCACCATGTGAAGCAAGGAGCGGAATCACTTGCACAGGCTCAGTCAGTAGTAGCAGAAATAGGATGAAAGACGTCAAACACAAAGCCACGAAAGAGAGTGGAACCTTACGGCCGCGCCAGAGGAGGAGAGGTGCTAGACCATATAAGACCCCGGCCAGTCTGAGCACGCGCGAGTTATCTCCGCCAAGGCGATTGCTTACCCATAAACCAGCCAGAGGGAGGAGCATCGGTGCATCGCTCGCTAGCTCTATTGGGTCGCCGACCACGTCTGTAACGCCTTTTACTCTCGCCCTCTCTCTCTCGCTTCCTATGGCTACGGACTGACCGCCAATCTGCCAACGGCGTCTGCTACTATGATGATGATTATTGCTGTGCGCCGAGGGCTCCGTCCGGGCGACTTGCTGCTTTGGAGCACGATACGGCCGATGACACGGGGACGGGGGACGGAGGTTCTGCACACGTTTCCCATCCCCACACAGTACTGCAGGGCAGTCCGTGCAGTGTGAGGAGCCCCACAAAAGGCTACTGGATACTCCCGGGTTGGTCAGAAGACGGCCGGGGGGTAACTGAACTGACTTGCATAATGAACGCCGCCACCCTCGAGCCTCTGTTCCCCCTCCATCGACCGGACCAGACACAGCTCGGCGGAGCTTGACCCCGTCATCGGCGCCGCATGTGCACATGGCAGGCGAGTCCTGCGGTGGTAGAGCGGGACAGTGCCGCAGTTCAATCCCGACTTGACTTCGTCTGCAGCGGGGGCATCTCCAAGCTTCGGGACACGACTGCCGGGCGGGCTACATACGGTTGATACGATGATGGTGTCGCACTGACACCAAACGTTCTTGCTCTCACTGCCCGGGCTGCCATGTCATCACGCCTGTTCTTGCATCTGACTGCGCTCACATCTCCTCTCAGCCATCTACTCTCGTCATCCATTTAACGACATAAATTAAAAGGAAAGAAAAAGCTTTCCCGTCAACCGACCAAATAGCTATCTAGCGCTCAATGAATGATGAATGCGGCTCAAAGGCAACCCAAACCCTGAGCTTCCCGTGGGAAACTGTCACTACTGTTCCCTCCCCTCCCCCCACCCCACTTTGCGGAGGTCAAAACGCTTCTTGGCTACGGCCGAAGGGCGAGGTAGACTTTCTTAGCTCAGCCCCCCTTCCTGGGTGTGGTCGCCCGGAGGCTCGCGTAAGTTTCGAGAGAGCCCTCTCCCCTCGAACCAGCGAATGAATAACGGGCAAGCCAACTTTCTCCGGTAGCAGATGACGACGGGATGTGCACCCGCTTAGCGTGGTAACATTCCTCGGCTCCCGTCATTCCATTTCCTCTCTCTGTGCGCTCTATTTTCACATGTCAAATAGTGGCGAAGAAAAGGTTAGAAGTCTGATCTTCTGGCATGTGCGTTCCAGTTACACCTTCCTCCTGTCTACCCACCACTGTCCTTGATGGATTTGAGAGGCATTTCTGACTGAAATCGGAGCTAGTAAGACAACGTCTCTGTGTGAAGCTGCGCACGTACGATAGCCATCTTGATCTCACCTGCCGCAATTGTAGCTGGGTGGGCCCTGCCGCGCGACCACACAGCCGCCCTTCCCGATATCCATTACGAAGTACTATGCACATGTCACGCATATCCTTTCCTCTGCTACACATCCTCGAACGTTAGGAGACCCACCCAGTCTGGCCAGAACGGGGTGGTTTGTCACTGGCATCGCATTGGTCCAGTGTGTACTAGTAGACGACGAATATAATCTGCTGAGTGAGGCTCCGCTACGTCGCTTGAACTTCAGCACCAGATTCAAGGCTAGATAGTAGTACTGGAAATCATGATTTCGCTACATCACAGATCTGTTTGACCAACGTTATTTAAAAAAAAAAAAAAAAAGCAAGCAGAAGGGTATCTCTTTTTCCTCATCACATCGTTGAAAAAAAGGGCCAAAAAGACGCAATCCGCAGCGCTATGCGCAAATAGCAAACATCGCTCAATTCATGCATCATCTCCTTTTTTCCCCTTAAAGTCCTGTAATCTTCTTGAACCAGCTTCCTCTCTTCGACCCACCATTCGGCATGGCAGGCCTGCCGTCAAACGTCTTCGGACCCATGTCGTCGAAGCCCATACTGTTCACCGGACCTCCATAGCTTCTATGCTTGCCGTGTGAGCTGCCATCACTCGTGCTCTTGAGCGGACCACGCTTCCTCCTGATGCGCTCAGGATCTTGCTCGCTATAGCCGTCCTTGTCCCGATGACGGCGATGCCTCATTTCCCTCGCAGTGGTCTCATCCATCGGGTCCGGCGCAATATCATCAGCGAAGTGCACCGGCGCATCGATGATAGTGCCCTCGACAGGCGGAGGCGGCGGCGGATCCTCGTTGACCGAGTCGACCCACGAGGCGATTTTATCGCCTTTTGCGGCCTTGGGGGCGCCGTCAGCATGTGGCGACGCGGCCACGCCATCTGCATATGGAGGTTGCTCACCGTTGCGCCTGTCAAAGTAATCACCGGCGGGCGCCGGGTAGTCTGAGCGCCGACGAGAGGTATGCGGGCGATCTTTCTCATGCCGCATCCGTCGCTCTTCGTGCCGTATGCGTCGGGCCTCCTCATCTTCAGGCCGCTCGGAGCGGCGACGTTCAGCTTTAGGCCGGTTCGCGTCGTCGATTTCCGCACGCTGTCGCTCTCGCTCATGGCGACGTGCTCGTCTTTCGGCGGCCTTGGCTTCTTCTTCCGCCGCGATCCGGTCTTCCTCTGCTCGTCGAGTCTCGCGTTCAGCCCGTCGGGCGCGGCGCTCTTCCCTGCGGCGCGCCTCCCGTTCCTCGTCCTCTTGTCGTACGCGGTCTTCTTCTGCCATGGCCTTCGCCCGACGTGCACCTTCGCGCTCGCGGCGCCGCTCAGCTCGCGCCTCTTCTTCAACAAGACGGTCTCTGCGAGCACGACGTTCAGCGCGTCGCGCCTCCTTCGCCTCACGAGCAGCCGGATCCTCAGCTTCGTCCATGGGTGCGTCCTCCGGCATCGCATCAGGGTTGGACGGTCTTCGAGAGCGACCGACTTTCCTATCTTCCCGTCGCAAACGCTTCGACTGGTCATCCTCGTAAGCAAAACCGCGCTTGCGGCGACCCATACCGTCCTCGCTCTCATAGACCTTGCTTTGCCGCTTATCAGCATTGGGTCGAGCACCAAGTGCGCCTAACAGACCACCCATAATGCCAGCCTTTGCAGTCGTAGTCGCACGTCGTATGAGCGGCGGACGCGCATCGTAAGTGAAATCATCGGCTCTGTCCTGAGATCCGCGTGGAGCGTCTACCATAACAGCGTCGTCTCCCTCTCCAAGCCCACCAGACATCATAGTAGACTCGCGCTTCGGTCGGCGGGACTTCCTCTCTCTGCGCTCGGAAGGCACGTCCTTCGCAGAATCCTCTGGCGCATCGACAATGACCATATCGTCACTGTCAAGCGCATACGGGTCCGGAACCTTACGCTGCTTCCGGTCACGAGTCGACTTGCTTCGCGAGACACCCATGAGCTTCGCTGCTTTGTCGGTCATCTCACCACCGGCACCACCATGTTCCGGTGGAGGCGACATCATGCCGTGCTGGTCGACCGCGGTCGAATGCCGGCGCGAGGTTGAGGGCCGGTCGCGCTTAGACTTTGACTCGACAGGAGTGCCTACGCCGAACATGGCACCCAGACCAGCCCCACGTGAAGTAGACGGGCGGGATTTCGAGGCGGACTTCTCGCCCTTTTCAGAGCCTGACGACCTGGACGCCTTGTCCGCAGAATCCTTCTCAGCAGCCTTGCGCGACGACTTGGATCTCGAGATACCAGGGCGCTCTTTGACGGGAGACGTCGAACCATCCTTGGATCGCGACGACTTCTCTTTGGAGTTCGATTTGGGCGGTGGTGAAGCTCCCCAGAATCCCCAAGAGTTCGAACCTTCGTCGCGTACAACTTTAGGGCGCTCCTTCCTATGGCCCCTGGAACTGTCTTTGCTTTCCTTAGCCAGCTTCTCGGGCGGTGGAGTCAGAAGGGCGTCGTCCATCAGTTGATCGTCACCGGCGGGTGGCGCTTCTGGTGCGGCAACCGGTTCAACAGGTTCGTGCTTGGAGGACTTCTTGCTCTTGGAAGACTTGTCTTTCTTCGATGATTTCGGAGGTGCAGCAGACATTTCAGGTTCCGGTTCAGGCTCAGGAGCTGGGGCGTCGAGTATATCGTCCGTGGGGAAGCCTCCTGGTATGGGAGACGTTGGTGGCGGCTGAGCTGGATCGGGCTCCTCTGGCGGCGGCGAGGGCTCCTTCTTGCTCTTCGACTTGGACTTCTTCGATTTCTTCTCCTCAGGTGAAGGCGGGACAACAACAACGGGATCCGCGTCGACAGGAGGCTCTGGTTCAGCAACGGGTTCCGGCTCGGGAGCGGCCGAGGATGCTTTCTTGGCGGCTTCTTTCTCGCCTTGTAAGGCCTTGATGCGATCTTTGACGCTGCTGGAGCCTTTGCTGCTCTTCGACTTGCTGCTTTCCTTGGAGCTCTTGCGTTCTGGCGACGTGGCCGCCTCCAGAGGGTCAGCGGGTGCAGCAGCTTCTGGCTGAGTCGGCTCACCCGTCAGCGCGGGATCCGGGCTGGCCCATGCGTCCGTGGCAATCTCCTCCTTTGCGGGTGTGGCTTTCTTGGAGGATTTGAGCGATGCACCCCAGAATCCCCACCCCGCTGCTTTCGCTGGCTCCGGCTCCGGCTCTGGTGCTGGAGGCTCGTCCATCAAGTCCACAATCGGATCGGCTGCTGGGGGAGGCTCTTCCACCGCAGGCTCCTCCTTATTCTTCTTCGACTTCTTCTTATCTTTCGAAGATTTCTTCGCAGCTGGCGCTTCATCAACAACCTCAAGAATCTCGTTAGGATCGTCACCAAGCGCCTCAGCAAATGCGGCTTCGTCGGCCTTCCGCTGCTCCTCGTCGGCTGCCTCCTTTTCTGCTGCCTCAGCAGCCTCTTTCTCAGCCTTCTCCTTCGCTTTGCCCTCCCTGTCCTTCTCCTTGTCTTTGTCCTTGGAAGACTTGGAGCTCTTGCTAGAGCCAAAAATGCTTCCCCAGCCTGAGCTCGATGATTTCGAGCTCTTCTTCTCACTCTTCTCTTTGGGAGGCTCCGGCTCAGGCTCGGGTTCAGGCTCGGGTTCGAGGGCAGGCTCCTCAGGTGGAGCTTCGTCAATAATTTGGACGATGTCGTCCGGGCTCTCTTTCGAATCTTTGCTCTTCGTCTTCGTGAGACCAGCGTCGTCACCTTTCGCAGCTTTCTTCTTGGACTTCTTGTCTTTTTTGCCTGTCATTTGAGGTCAGCAGCGATCATTTTCTGTGGTAATTGGATGTAGAACTCACTTGTGGTAGGTGAAGCCCAAGGGTCTTCGGCAGGCGCAGGATCGCCAAGGTCTACCAGCGCCGGTTCCTCCGGGGCCGGCTCTTCAGCTGGGGGTGGAGGAGACTGTAATCATCTCGTTAGCGACACCTTCAAGGCAAGGTGAAGTCTTCTTCGCCAGCCTTCAACGAATTCGTTTACAAGTCCAAAGAAACTTACCTCAGCAGCCCCCTTCTTTTTCTTCTTGTCCTAAAGACTCGGTCAGCAAAACATCCTCTCTTCAATCGCGAATCGGCTTCTAAGCACTCACTTTCTTCCCAACATTCCCAAAAGCACTCCAAGGATCTTCTTCCGCAGACTTGTCCTGGACAGAGTCCGGCTGCAGCAAGTCGGCCCCCGATGGCGGGTCGCTAATCTCGATAAGATCTTTGTCCTTCTTCCCAGCCTTCTTCTTCTTGCCGGTAGTCCAAGAACTCGCCCTAAAGCCATCATCAGCTAATGCCTTTTCCCACGACTTTCAATATCAACATACCAATCATCTTCAGCCTTTGGCTCGTCGACGCCTTCGGGCTGAAGCTCCTCAGCTGGGGGCTCCGGTTCAGGCTCGGGAGGTGGCGGAGGTTCGAGTTCTCCTTTGCCCTTCTTCTTCCTGTGAAATCGTCAGTATGGTCTAAGTGCTTCGTAAGCGAGCCAGAGCGTACTTCTTGTCCTTCTTGGAGGTGCCAAAGCCGGAGAACCAATCCGTACCACCTGCCTCGGGAGCAGGCTCTGGTGCAGGTTCCGGGGCGGGCTCTGGCTCGGGTGGCGGCTCCTCGACTGGTGGCGGCTCCTCTGGCGGTGGTTCAGGCTGGCCCTTCTTGGCCTTCTTTGCTTTCTTCTTATCTTTCGCACTCATGCCTTGTCTACTGTCAGCATTGCGCAGGAGCCTATCGAGCATTTTCAGACTTACCAAATCCCCAAGGATCTTCCGCAGGTTCCTCAGGCGCAGCTGGAGGTGGTGGAGGTTCTTCCACAACAGGTTCCGGCTCGGGTTCCGGCTCTGGCTCTGGAGGCGGCTCTTCAACCACCTGACCCTTCTTCGCCTTTTTGGCCTTCTTCTTTTCCTTGGCGCTCATTCCTGCAATGCCTATGTTAGCCTGACCGATAGGTGGCAACAGAATTGAGCTTTCCAAACTTACCAAAACCCCATACATCCTCAGGCGGCTCTTCAGGAGCTGGAGGAGGTGGCGGAGGCTCTTCGACCACGGGCTCCGGTTCTGGTTCTGGAGGAGGCTCTTCGACAGGCGACGGTTCCTCCCGAGGTGGTTCAGGCTGACCCTTTTTGGCCTTCTTCGCCTTCTTCTTGTCCTTAGCAGACATGCCAAACCCGCCCCAGAAGTCATCAGCAGGCTTTTCTTCGGCTGGTGGCTCTTCCGCAGGTGGTTCAGGTTCAGGCTCTGGCGCGGCGGGCTCTGGCTCGGGTTCCGGTGGCGGAGGACTTGCAGCGGCGGCAGCACCTGGTCACGTCAGACGATAATTCTAATCAGGGAAACACCGTGGCTCTGATCTTACCTTTCTTCTTCTTTTTGTCCTTCTTAGACCCTCCAACAGCTCCAAACCCAGCCCAAGGGTCATCGGCCGGCTCAGGAGGCTTCTCTTCAGCGGGAGGCTCTGGTGGGGGTGGAATCTCCTCAGCAGGTGGTTCCGCCGGAGGTTCCTCGGCCAACAGACCTTTCTTCGCCTTTTTGGCTTTCTTCTTGTCCTTCGCGCTCATTCCGAAGCCTGCCCAGGGATCCTCTTCGGCAGGCTTGTCTTCGGCAGGAGGTGAGGCTAGATCGCCGCCCGCCGCGGCATCACCATTGCCGTCCGCGCCTTGATCATCAAAGCCAAAGTCGAAAGCGCTTCCGCCTTTCTTCTTCTTGTCCTTCTTAGAGCCGCCAAACCCCCATCCCGAATCCAATAGATCATCTTTCTTTTCTTCACCGCCCCCGTCTGCTGCGCCAAATCCCCAACCTGATCCACCCCCAGAACCCCAACCACTGCCCCATCCGCCGCCGCCAAATCCGAATCCGTTCGACTTGTCGTCTCCCGCTCCGCCACCGAAATCTATATCGAGCTTTGGTGCGGCTTGCTCGTCCAGATTCACGTCGTCGAGTTTCATGTCGTTTTCGGGCGCTGGAGGAGGTGGAGGAGGCACTGGCTCGTTCTGGGACGTGTCAGTCTTCGCAAGGACCCAAATACAAATACAACATCATCAAGCAAGAATGTCAAAGGCGGTATACATGAGTCGCATGCCTGTAGTCTAGCCCGCATATCAATATGCAAGCTGCGTGAGAATGTGGAGGTCGAGCTCCAGCCACTCACGCTAGAAGCTCACCGAGCTGCATGTACTCATGTACCAGGCGCCTAGCAAGCTCATTGGCCCTTCCTAAGGACTCTCATCACAGCACGAAAGCACATCAGCTGTTAGCAACAGCAGGGCGGCGAACATCCTCCTTTCCAGAGTTCTGCAGGTGGGACCGCAAGGAAAGACCATGGCTTGAGTGAGCCCATGTGCGATATCCGTGGAGCTGAAATGGTTGTTTGGATCGGCCAGGAAGACACATGAGTTGCTGTTTCAACGCCAGACAGGCAGATCGAAGGGGCAATAAGCCCAGTATAACATCGCAATTGTGGCTGTCGTGGAGGACAATTCCATGTATCGGCCCGGCAGAGAGCTTCGTCCAGGTCCTCTCTTTCATTGATTTTTCGAACGTCCTTAGAGGGGCTTTCCGAAAAGCGTTACCTCGAACGCAAACTGAAGAGATCATCACTCCCGTGTAAACACACATCGTCCTTCGCGCGGTTCCTCGAGAACTCCGAGTACAATCGCAGGTCGAAGATGACGTGCCCGGAGTGGACTCAGTCCAAATTCAGCTTCCATGGCGCCGAGGATCCAGTTTGCATTTCCAAGTAGAAGCTCCGCCAGAAAGTCGTATTTGCGACCATAGCAGGAGCTATATCAACCTCGCCACACAGTCCTCAATCCCAGAAACGGCTCAATGTCTCCGCTGCAGGCTGGCTGTCGCTTACAGCTAATGTGTTTTTCCGTGCTTCGACTTCGCAAACCTTGACGCCAAACGAAAGTGAAACAGACAATGAAACGAGCACGAAATACTAAACTCACCTTTCCTTTCTTGCCCTTCTTCTTCTTCCCCGTCGTGGCAAACCCCCACATATCGTCAGGGTTGGCTTCAGCTGGCGCATCATTGCCACCGCCTCCAAGGTCGACGTTTTCCATCGGCGGTTCTGGTTCAGGGGGAGGCTCCTCAGGAGCTGGTTCGGGCTCGGGCTCGGGCTCTGCTGCTTTACCCTTCTTCTTCTACAGTGGGGGAATACAAGTTAGTGGGACGTGCTAATGGGTTTCGAAGGGTTGTCCAGAACTCAGGCTCGCCTTGCAGGCTCAGTGGCTGACTCGCGGTAGATAGTCACCGGCCCTAACAAGACTCAAACCACATAGAGCGCGATATACGTACCTTCTTCTTGCCACCTACCGGTGCAAAACTGCCCCAGTCATCGATCGGGTCGGGCTCAGGTTCAGCAGGAGGCGGCTCGCCACCGGCTTCTTCCGCCAGCTTCGCCTCCTCCTCCTCGCGTTTCTTCTCCTCCTCCTCAAACTCTTCAAACGCGTTCTTCTTTTTCTTCTTCTTGTTTTTCTTGCCGCCCCCGCTGAACCAGTCGTCTTCGGGATTCTCATCGCCGCCTCCGTCGCCGCCCGGCGGGTCACCTCCTGCACCGTCCCCTGCACCCTCACCACCGCCTTCTCCGCCACCATTGTCACCCCCTTCGCCGCCTCCTGCTCCATCTGCGCCTTCTTCTTTCTTCTCTTCCTCGTCATCATTCCACTTAGCTGCCTGGGCGGCCTTCTTCTTCTTTTTGTTGGCATATGAGCGTATACCGTCTATGGAATCAAGATCGAGCTTTTCCGGGCCGCTGCAAGGCAAGAGAGGCTTCAAGCTACCAGCGTCACAGTACGCAACAGCAGACGTATCGGTGGGAGAGTAATCCGGCGGCAATTCACTCAGGCTGTCCTCATACGGCGGCGGCGACTGCTGTCCAGGCTGCTGTAGGGGCCGAATCTGGGCTTTCCAAAGCTCACGAGGCTCCACAGCCTCGGCGGGGAGTTTAAAGGCATCTTCAGACTTGTGCGATCGCCCCCACCAGTCGCCTAGAGCTCTGATGCGGGATCTCAGTCTATCTCGCCGTATGTCACCCCACCCAGTCTTCGGTAGCGGGGTGCCTTGACTGCGCCAGCCGGAGGCAAGAGGGTCTTCGTTGGAAATCGTAGCTAAAGCTGCCATGGCAGGCACGGGAACTGACACTATCGGGGATCGGCAAGGCTGGGATCATGGAAGGCGAGCAATTGCCGAGATTCTCTGTAGGGTGTCGGGAAGCAATCGGGAGGGTTTCGTCGGACAGAGGAATTCGTCTTTCGGTAGGAAGTGGGATATGTTGCAGATTGGAGTAGCTTGGTGAAGTTTGTAGCCTGTCCTAATTCCAGACCTTCGCAGGCGGGACCCCCTGCGTTTCTCCAATGTGTATCAAGCCGCCAATCGGTTTGCCGAGAGTTCAGCCAACGGCGCGACAACAACCAAAGTCCATGCCGTTGTTATCTTATCACGCGCCCCGACTATAGCAGCGACCCGCGCGTAGGGGGATTGCTCAGGATTGGAGTGGTAGTGAGAGGTCTGTCCGGATCGAGAACAAGGAGACTAGGATGATATACCACAGAGACGGCGGGCAGGTTGTTGACGTGTCTACAGGAAGATTTTTCGAGACCGATGAAACGAGGCAAGAAAAAGAGCAGGCCAGCGACGGGACTCCCGCTCCCTTCATGCGTCAACTAAACACACAACACACTACTGCTGCTACTGACCTACCTCTCATGCACGCTGCAATTCTGTGCTGGGAGTGCGTGGGGAGGCAAGGAAAAAAAGCCACCGCATAACGCAGGGCAAAAAGCCCGGGAAGCCCGCTGGCACAGTGGCACTTCTGCTCACCGCTACATCTCGGGGGATGTGATTGCTGGGAAAGCCGAGCGAGGTGCATGCATGCAGGCTCTGGCTGCCGCGCCAACAGCAGTTCGCTCGCATCTTAGTCGAACCTACAGTAAAACACCCTGCACGCACCGTGGCCTCTCGGAGGCTACTGCAGCTCTACTGTACCTTTTCACCCTACCGCTTGCTACATTTTCCTTGACATTTTCCCACTCGATGTGACCCATGTTGCCCATGGCGTCCTCCCATCCACTCACATCCGACCCCCACATCCACTCGCAGACCCCTTCCCGCCCGCCCGCGCGGCTCGGGAGCACCAATCGGGCACGAACTGGGCCGCCGACTCCACGGCTGCTACTGCTGTTGGAAAGTGGGCTTGGCCAGGCGTTACCGCTACACTGACGACGACGACGACGACGACGATGATGAAGTTGATCGATAGTCCACGGCGCCAGATTGACGGTATCGGGTCGCGAGAAGCACGACACCAACCTGACACCCATGGCGCCATACTTACCTTACCGCCTGCCAAACTATAGTGGCCTTTCATCTGCCGACTCTAGAAGCTCCTGCTGCTCTTCAACCCGGTATTCTGGGCGCAAGGACTGCCGGAGAGAAAACCTAACGTGACTCTCGTCATTAGTTCCAGCCTCGTCTACACTGCTTCTTGTGCTTATATCTGCTAGGGCTGAGTCTACAGAGCTCATCACTGAGTATCTTGACAACCCAGTCGCTACCGAATCGAAAGACCTGCCCATCGTACAGTATAAAAGATTCTGTATATTCCTAAACCCAATTAGTACATACACACCTTTCCCCGTCCCCACCAAACCCATCCGTCCCTTCCAGCTTTCATCACAACGCATACGGCGGAGCAGAAACCTTAGTAATCTCCCTCATCGCCCGGCGCATCCCCTCCAACCGCGCCCGTTCCCGCGTAATATTATCCTTGGCGAACTTCCTCAGCATCGCTTTTCCGACCCTGACATGCTCGTCCTGCCACGCCGCCAGCTCGCTCGCGACCGTCTGCTGCGTATACCGTAGCTCGCAACCGAGGGCGTCGAGTTCGGCGCGGGCTTTGGCGGCTTTCTCCCATGCCTCCGTCGCCGTGGCTTTCTTCGCGTCTTCGAAGAGCCCGATGTTGGGTGTCCAGCGGTTCGAGCGCGAGACGGAGCCGTTGGCCCGGTCGATGTTGCGTTGGGCTTGGTTCATGCTGCCGATGAGGTATGCGGGCCGGTTGAGCGCGGTTTGGATCGCGGTGCTGGAGGACTGGATGCCGTGGAGGTTGTAGTAGAGCCCTGCCCATGGCGATGCTTCGGTGGGGACCAGAGCTTTCGTGAAGCGCTCGAAGGCCGCGCCGTACGCTGGCGGGAGGAACATCAGGGTGGAAAGTCTCGATGTCGCCAGCGTGAGGGCTTCGTGGAAGTCGTTGTACGACATCCGCTGCCGATTGACTGATCGGATGGCCTTCCTGACCGCCTGAGTCACGCCCCGGACTTGTTCCTTAGCATGGACGACGAAATTCTCGACTTCTTGTGTGTCTGCTACCGGCTCGTAGTCGTCCTTGACGTTTTCCACTCGGGCTTCGGCTTTGCACTTGCTGCGCTCCGCAAGCATGGTAGCATCTAGCTCTGGCATTAAAAAGAACTCCCACACTAATTCATGGACGGAAAAGGTCCCATGGGTCAGCAAGTTCCGGAAGAAATTGTCCAGCCTGAGCTGTGTGTCCCGTAAGATGGCTCGCGAGGGTTTCGACGGAATAAGAAAAGGCGAGGGCAGGTTGAAGTGCGTTGGCAGCCAAGAGGCTGGACACTCCGTGCTCAGCCATTCAGCCAGGTTCTGGAAATCTTGCACTGAGCGCCTGCAGGTCGAGACGGTAATGGATCCGTTGGCATTCGGGGCACCTGACTTGAGCACGAAACGTATTGTTGCGTCCTCGACGAAGAATGAGCGTACCACCGTAGTGATACGGCCATCCTTTCCAGGCGCGGTAGACAGCAGCACCAAGTCATCAATTCGGTTGCGAACATCATCGTCCTTGGCCAGTTCGACCGCACTCAAACCCCGCATGTCCTTCAACGTCATGTCCACCCTCGGATCGCCGAATAGGGCGCGTACTAGATCGATCCGGCCATACTTGCTCCCGACCATCAGCGGCGTAAAACGCTTGTCGTTGGCAGCATTAACATCCGAGTCACACTTGCGCAGCAATCTCAAAGTAAGAGGCGTATCGCTGACAATGTGCAACAGCGTATTGCCCTTTGCGTCGATATGATCGTCCAGATGCAAAGGCTCGCCGTCATTCTGCGAGGCGGCGGCAAGCGATATCGCAGTATCCACCATCCGATGGTACTCGGAGTGGTCATACGACCGACAAAGAGCGAAGAGCGGAGTCTGCCCGTTCTTGTCTTTTAGCCGCCATGGAACCTTCTTGCCAAACCGCTGGATCAGGCGAGGTTGGTTGAAGAGATAATGGGCTACGCAGCGACCTTTGGCGTCCTGCTGCTTGAGATAACGTTGGAGCTGCTCTTCATCTGCATGCTTCTCAATGAAACCCAGCAGCTCGTCTGTCATTGACCGATCGCCGGACTGGACAGCCGCGCTCAGCAACGTGGTGCCTTCGTTATTGACATCGTCCAGGACGAAGTCAGCGCGGAAGTGTGCCGGCAACGATAGTAGAAACCTTAGGACCTTCTTCTGTCCAGCCTCAACAGCCATCATCAAGATAGAATTGCCCTCCGAATCTTGTGTCTGCGCAAGCTTATCGCTAGACAAGTCTCCGCTAGTGGCAGAGGTGCTGAAGTTCGAGTCGACGCTCATATGCCGGGAGTGAGATCTAGAAGAGTAGCCTGAAGAGACAGATTGGCTGCGTGGTAGTGCTGCCATGGAAACACGCTTTTTGACTTTGCCCGAAGCTTGTTCCGGAGGAGGCGTAGGGGGCTTTTGGAACGGGAAAACATGACCTAAGGAGCCATTGACAGCAGCAAAGTCCGGTCTGCTCTCGCCCGAAGGATCTTCGCTTCGATTTTGCATCTCGCCGAGCATGCTTTCCTCGTCAGAAGATGAGTCCCCATCCATCGCCGCGGCGGATTCAACATTTGATCCATCCCCAACATTAGGCTGTAAGATTGCGTCCAACGACTGTAGGTCTCCTTCCTTTGCTGCTTGCCACAGCCGACGGTTACGCTTGCTTACTTTCCGTAGGCCGGAAGAAGCACTGGACAGGTGCATGAGAACTGCTTCCAGTGTCGCCAGGGCATACCCTTGCTCACCGCTTTCCACTTCGTCCGTGAAAATGAAGTATCGCATGTAGAGGAGACGCGAGTGGAGATGACGCACACCACTACGAATGACGACGATTAGCAGCATAGACACGAGAATATCAGCATTGACCGTAAAAGCTGCCGCTGGCTTGTCATCTCCATCATCTTCGCTCGCGTCGTCCTCAGGCACCTCCGTGATAACCTTTTGGGTCAAGAGCAGGATCTCCAGCATCTCCTGCGGACTACTCGCCACCCCCATTTTGCGAAAAGCCTCGACGCCTTTCATCAACCTGGCAGTGAGTTCCCGTTTGCCCGTGGGGCCTTCGTCAAAAGGAATCCCGACTTGTGCGATATCCACGTCGGTCATCTTGCGAATCTTCGATTCCAGGTCGCTGTCGTCGGCTTTGCGGATCGTGCAAACTTTCGGGAAAAGCGTCTGATCGTGGACTTGCTCGGCAATGTAACGCTCTATCATGCGCTCGACTACAGGCCCAGTAAGCTCTGTGTTTGCGCCGAGGAGCGAAAGCTGTTGCTGGTCGATCTTCTGGAATAGCTGGATTGCTGCAACGACCGCCGTCTCCAGCGAAGTCCGCATCGCCTCTTCTTCCGGCTCCAGCTCGATCGAACTCGGGGGCAGTGTGCCGCTACCAGATGATAAGGACTTCAGCGATGAGACCGAACTGCTCATCGATGGAGTTGATTGCGCGGAGCTGACCGACGAGCGACGCGATTGTCGCTTCTGCACTGGCCTGTCGTTGGCGGCTATGAAGTCTCGTATGGTTCGTTCCAAGCTTCCCTGCAGCTGTCGCGAGATCATTGGGAATTGGTTCAGCAGCTCTCCGAAGTTCTTGACCTCCTTCTTTCTTGGCGGCAAGGGCGGACTGGACGAGTCTCCTGAAGTCGGGTCTGACGCTTCTGCCAAAAGCCTCCTCCGCTCTTTACTCGGCTCATCGCTGATTACAGCCGGGACGATCGGTGTTGGCTGATATGATCCTACGAGTGGTCGCGAGATGTAGTAGATCAGCCATTGCTGTCCATCGGCCGCATCCGGATAGTAGATAGCATCCTGTAGCAACTGGGCCTGATTGAGGGTCTTGAAGCCCTTATTTGAATATGCGAAAGTGTCTTTGATGACTACTGTCCGGCCGTTGATTGTAGGATATTGCTTCGCCCGAGCCTTGTTCTCACGCATGTTGGTGCCATCTCTTGCTCCACTCCCAGCCGGTGCCGTGCCCCCGGGGACTCGCAAAACATGACTAGCCAGGAAGTCTTCGGTGCCAGCGAGTTCGGCGTATGGCAGGTTCGTTTCGCGGTCTTTCGAGTTGAGCAGGACATCGGTGGTGGGGACGAGTAAGATGTGGTGTTGAATCGGCGAGCATTGCAACGGGAGCGCACTTCGAAAGAAGGCGCGCAGGAAAGGATTAAGCGGTTGTGGAGGCATCCAGGGTGGCAGAAAGTACGGTCGCTCTGATGAGTACTTTAAGGTCGCACGATCATGGCGCTCAGGAAGGAGCCTTATCAGCGGCCTGACACTGTCGCCTGTTCGTCAAGACGGTGCTTGAGGCCCGACGAATAAGCTGAGATGATCAAGGCGTCGTCTTCTTTGTCAGGCTGCAACCGATCATGAAGTGCACTTGTAATGAGCCTTGAGCAATCTCGCAATACCGGCTCGCACCTGATAACAGACTTGACGCCGACGTTTCATAGAAGCAGACACGACTCAACAGCATACAATATGTCCTAGGCACAGTACCTTGTTCACGCTCCCCAGCTCAGCACGCGCACATCCGCATCCCCAAGCCAGAAAGCGGCCGCCATGATGAAAGTCCCGCTCGCGTGGAACACCAGCGCCGGTCCGCTCGGCCCGTCCAACAGCTGCGCAGCTGTAAGTGCAGTGTGACACATGAAAGTCGTCCACCTCTAAAAGCAATCGACCTTCCCTAAACTTCACCATCAGGATAAAAGTCGTTACCACCTCAAGATCCTTCGCTCGTCCCCCCAAAAACCCGGTGCCGAAACACCATCTGGGTCCTGTCTGTCAACTTTCCAGCCAGGTTGTGCCATACATGAGAACGCCAATAGATTCGTTCTAGCACGCAATCCCGAGCTCATCTAGAGTGGCCCTGTTGTCTGGCCAGCAGGGAGATCACGAGGACGGAGAGCCATGGCTCTGAAGCGTCAGAGAGCGTTGCAACGAATTGAAACACATCAAGGCTAGGCACTGTTCGGAGAAATTACAGGGACGAGAAGAGCTGCCGACCATGCCACGAGTGGTTCGGATGGCTCGCCTGTCTGATTATGATCCTAATCCAGACAGAAGAAGGTCGGGTGTGTCTTGAGATGCTGCGCTCCTTGGCCCCCTACTTTGAAAAAGGCTCCTCTCGCATATTAACGGACATGTCCAATTGCTATGACTTGTCTGGTTTGCGAAGATGCTTAGATTAAAAGCTCGGCTGGATGACGGAGTTTTGCCTGGCACATGCTGGGTGGCCTCAGCCTCTGTCCCTGGGCAATTCCGGAAGCCTGAAGCCCATTTTGAAGGCTATGTCTCATGAGACGTCTTTCGCTAGACTGTGACAGTGGCTGGAAATTGGGCTTACATATTTTGTTGCTGCCACTGAAGTTCGCAGAACCTTGTTAGGGAACGTGGCGCGAGATGTGTCCCTCCATGTTGCTGCTCCTCTTCCAATCTTGCCCGTCAATAGATCCGAGCCTAGCTCAGACAGGAGCTGTCGCCTCCTCTCGTTCCTGTCAAGCTCGTGGCCTTTGCAATGTCAGCATTTCTCTCGCAACAGGGGTAAAGGCACGCTCGAGAGGAGACAGGTACTGCAGTGCGGATGTGGCGCGAATCGCATTTTGA
Organism: Hortaea sp. C3G1500-4; assembly: GCA_022701445.1. Taxonomy (NCBI): domain Eukaryota; kingdom Fungi; phylum Ascomycota; class Dothideomycetes; order Mycosphaerellales; family Teratosphaeriaceae; genus Hortaea; species Hortaea sp. C3G1500-4. Next base: position 640,530 of record JAJVDI010000010.1, read on the forward strand.
TTCGGTTTTCATCTATGCCATAGTCCATCGTACAGCAAGCATCTCGTCTTTTGACTAATGCTACGGAGGGTAGAGTGATGCGTTTGCCTCGAGGCAGCTGCGTCATTGCTCATTTATTGCCACTGGTAAGCGGAGCAAGTTGGGAGCTTCCAGCTAGCAGCCCTCAGCGCTGTCTTGTACCTCCACTTCTCTCAAAGGCATGCGCAAGAGGCGCAGGCGTGCAAGCCGGTCGACCGGCACCCACGTGATCCCGTCTCAATCTCCAACACAGGCGTGGCATCTTTCGCTTCACATCACTCGTTGCAGGCGAGTGGAGAAAGTCTCGGACGTATCTCCCCACGATTCCTTTAGATTCCACCTTAGAAAATCTTGCTCATCCGCCACGCTTGAGTATACCCTCAATATGCTCAGTGCTGTTCTTGTACGTCTGCTCCAGATACTGCAGCTTCTTATCCAGATTCGCCAATTCCTTCTTACAGTCCTCGGCTTCCTTATCCTGCTTCTTCTGCACATCGGGGATACTCGTGCCTACGAACCTGTTCTTGCTGTCAGCCACACCGTATGCCATTTCAAGTCTCCTTCTCTGACAGAACAATGCTCCGTCCATCCCGACATACATCTTTCCGACTCCATCGTAGACCGGGGTCAAGGACGGAAGATCTGACAGCTCCTTGTTGGACAATTGGAGTTTGCGCTCCTCGCGCTTCTTGCTCGCGATCTGTGCGCGTACAATGTTGAGCTGCTGTTCGGCAAAGGCGGCTTTGGAGGAGATTTCTTGCAGGAGCTTGGAAGTCGTTAGCAAACCTGCGTGTGTGCTTGATGGGTAGGAGGGCCGGAAAATCGAATGCGTACCTGCTGCAGCTTCTCATTTGGGATGGCCATTTTCAATATCCAGAGCGCGAGTAGAAGAAAATACTCAAAGGTGATCAGTAGCTAGTAGAGTACTTCACCTTTGGTGCTGGATTGACTAGGGCGATCACATGCCGTAGGGGTTTGTGTAACGTTCGGCAGCGCAGCCCAGCCCAGCGTGTGCACGTGCAAGCGGGGCAGGCAAAAGAGCCGGGGGGTTCGGGATGACGTGCCGGAGGCTTGAACCTGTCTGATCCTGAATCCTGACCTGCAGCTCGGAGCTTGGGAAGTTTGTCAAGCGAAGCAATCCTCCCGATTCTTTTTTGGTCTTGTGTTTTTTGGTGCTTGCTCGCCGGATGCTTGTCTCGCTAGGTACCAGGTGTTACATGCTGTGTGAGAGTAGCCTGCCAGGCACCGGACGTTGAAAATAATCCATAATACCTCCGACACAATCTCAGCACTTCGGGGAGTCTTGGACGGGTTATAGATATTCGTCTCCCATTGGACTTGCGTCAGGCAGCTCTCTATTGCTGTCCTGCAGCAGAAGACAGACATAGCGATGCCTTCATGGCTCCCATCCATCCCCTACCCGCCCGCACGCGATGACGGTTACTGGGCCCCCATAACTAGCACCCTCGATTGGTGCGAAGAGGTCAGTCTGGTCGTTTACAACACCTCTACCACCCCAAGCCCAGAACTGACATCAGACGAACAGAATTACTATGCAACCCCCTACTCCGCCGAAATCGTCAACACCCTCACCAACCTCCTCTTCGTCTACCTCGCCTTCAAAGGCATGTACTCCTGCCTCAAGCACGACCACGACCGCATCTTCCTCATCACCTTCGCGGGCTACCTGCTCGTCGGCACCGGCTCCTTCGCCTTCCACTCCACGCTGAAGTACCCGATGCAGCTCGTCGACGAGCTCTCGATGATCTACACGACCTGCCTCATGTTCTGGGCCACCTTCTCCCACACCCGCGCCCACCCGGTCCCGCTCCTGCTCGGCCTCTTCACCGTCGCCCTGGCCGTCTTCATCACCGCCTACTACCACTACCTCCAGGACCCGACTTTCCACCAAAACGCCTACGCCATCTTGACCGCGCTCGTGTTATTGCGGAGTATGTACGTCATGGAGCTGAACCTGCGGCCCTACTTCAGCAGGAGACATATCGGGCATAAGCGGGTCGAGAACGCGGACGTGCTCAGCGAGAAGGAGAAGTTGGAGGAGAAGCGGAAGGATGTCCGGGACCAGGTCATCGTTGCCCAGATGTGGGTCATGATTGCGTTCGGCCTGAGCGTCTTCCTCGGCGGGTTCGCAATCTGGAATCTCGATAATGCGTACTGCTCGACCCTGCGACGGTGGAGGCACGAGATAGGTCTGCCGTGGGGGATTCTGCTAGAGGGCCATGGGTGGTGGCATCTTATGACGGGATACGGAGCCTATTTCTACATTGTAAGTCTTGATCGTGTCCATTGTCCCTTTTAACGTAGTAGTGAATTAGATGCTGACTGGGGGTTCTTCTCCGCAGGTTTGGGGTGTTTGGCTCCGTCACTGCCTGAATGGGAAGCAGGATGAATACGACATGATCTGGCCGAGCTGGTTTTCAGCCCCAGTTGTCGTAAAACGCGCGGCGCCGCCTAGTCTTGCTGAGATGAATGGCGATACGAAGAAAGCGAGATAGTACATAGCGCTGTTTGAGAATTAGACGCGAAAATATAGACGATAGATGTATGGGCACAATGTCTAAGCAGGAGATGTGCTTGTGACACCCCTGTATGAATGAGACGTGTTCATTTTAAGATGTATAATGTCCGTGGTTAGGTGCACGGTACGCACTGCTGGAGTTATCAATGTCGTTTAAATACGTCCCTGAGTCGAGCCAGACACGAAGTCTCGCATCTCCAAGGCTACGCATCGATGCTACAAGCATCCCATCCATTAAACAAAGCGGCATTCGGCATCGAATGTGATTCTCCAGCCATACTGAGCTCGGCACCGTTGTTACCCGTGGCGATAAGATACCGATCGATCTTTCTTTTACGTTTAATATTGCTCGGAGGATCGAGAAAGATGCTCTCCTGCCATATCCTCCATTGCGCATCGATGCCGTAAGGCTTGGTGTAGAACGTGACGGCATGCTTTGTTGGGTCTTCACTGGAAACACTTTGGATGTGGGAGTTGTGGACCCGATGCTTCTCTTCAGGGAATTCGTCGATTGAGAGAGATGATAGGTGCTGCTCTTCGATGGCGACAACGCGTTCGGCGATGGCGGCGCTGACGTTAGAGTCCCAAAGACTTTCACGTCTCTTTGTGTGTCGAAGAAGCTTGATTGCGCGGCGCCGGATCTGTGGGTGTCGACATTTGGTTGCCACGAAGTACATTGGCGAGACAATCACCATGTCGAAAAGAAAAGTGGTGGCATATTCCCGGCGCTGCTCGCGGCTGCCTGCTTCCGTTTGCAAGGCCTCACCTAGGCTTACAATTTCCTCAAACTCTTCTGTGAACATGTCGGTCCTACACTCTTCCGGTTGTGTGCTAGCTAGGAGCCAGATGTGCATGACACGCTGATGAACGCGAAGAATCTTCGTGGCATCGAGGTCTTTTGCAGTGAGACTGATGTCGTTCGCAAGCAGCGTGTCAAACTTTGTCTCCCATTCTGTGACGTGCCGGTGAAGTGTCTCCTGTCGAGCGAGATCGTCGGTGGAGACAATTCGGTCGTACTTACGGTACTTCATGTATCGAATGAATCGAAGACTGAGATTCATGAGGTGGACAAGGCTGTCTCGAGCTTCTTTGACATTGGCAAATTCCTCGGGTATCACATACTGAAGTGCTACTGGATACTCCCATGGCGCGTCGTTGCCGAACAAAGTAGAGAGGAGCTCGAGACGATTGAAAAACGGCAGCGTGTCATTCCTTAGTCTTTCAGAGGCCGGTCTGGCCATTACTCGGCTCCTAAAATTGAGTGATTGAATCGCGATGCCCATGCCGCTTTTGAAGTGGCTGATGGCAAGCTCAGCTTCGCCCCTGAGAAATTCAATGCAAACGAACAAAATGCAGGCGAGCAGTGCTATTTCCGTAGCAGCAGTCGGATCCTGTAGTCGCTTTGCCAGATGAGCGATCGCCTTGGTATACTGCACTAGAGCAAAAGGGTCTTCGTGTATTTGGGCAAGCTTCCTTACTGGCATCGATGTTGCTAAGGGATCACGCTTATCGGCCTGCTCGTCCGTTGACAAGGTCACAGGAAACTTCTCGCGGGACAAATGAAAAGCTCCTACCGCAACCATGGCATGCCGAATAGAAGGCTCTGACGAGCTTATCTGGACGACCAGTCGAGTCCAAAAATCCGCGTCGAAGTAGCTTGAGAGACCGGGCGCAGTGCGAACATGGAAGAATTCGAGAGCCCGCAATTCGTCTTGGGTGCCTCGTGCTACCTCGAGACATGGCTGAGGAGACGGTGTTGTCTGCGCTGCAAGAGCTCTATTCCTTCTTGGAGGGATCGCGTAGCCATCGCATTTCCGTCCTGTGCTCGTGCAGCGGTTGCAGTCCGGTTTTGCTTCGTCGCATTTTACACGGCGGATCTTGCAGGTCGAACAACCAGTGCGGGTTTTGGGTTTGCTGGCCCGACCTTGCTTTGGTCTGCTCTCTCTACCTCCAGAGGTAGCTGTGGCAAAAGAAGTACTTCGGCCATCACTGATACTACTTCCTGGAGCGCCGTCTCGGGATAATGGCGGAGGTTGCGCTCTCCTGAGTGGCAATATGGGAAGTTTGGCGGAAGTCATAGTCCATGATGAAGCGGATTTCACGATTATTGCAGCACAGTAGACGTTCCATCACTGTCCATGAAGATGATCCGATGGTGATATCTTGATGCCTGGGCGCATTCGCATTCCACCTGAGCACAGCCCAATGGGTCTTGTCAGCTTTGCGCCTTGACCACTGCACCCGCCCACCAGTCCCTGTCCAAGCAGACGCGAGAGTAACGCGTGTCACGTGGTCTCGTTCAGTTTCCACTGTCCGTCGGCGAAGTCGTCTTCTCTGCCATCATGGGCACAACGGCCACTTGCCTCATCGCCGGCAGTGCAATCATCTCCTTCTCTCGGGAGCAATCTCCTTGTGCCCCTCCGAGGTTCGACGTTGGAGCTACTCCCCCCTTTTGGGCCAACCATGTCGCTCCAGCACATTGCACCCTGCACGTCATTTCCTAGGATTGGCCGACGCCTGACCCGTGCTCCGGTACACGGAGAGACCGGGGAGAACGTGCCCAAAGGGAAACATCTCAAACCTCACGCTCCGTGACGGTGCAGGAGAACAGCATTAATTGCCTATCCTTATACCCTTGTCGTCAATACATCGATGCTTTGTGTGATGCTCGTTGTTGGCTTCTGTTTTGCGCGTTGATATTGTCATTCTCTTCCATTGACCTATACCGCTTTCTTATGTTGTAATACAAGTCCAGAAAAACACCCGAAAAAAAGAGTGTGGGTTGGAAACGCGTCGAGAAGGGGTGACAGGTCTATCAGTGTCTACAACCAAGACTTTCAAGGAGCGCGACAGACTGGCATTAGAAGTGCACGTCAATATACTGTTTGAGGCCAATTGAGCGCTTCAGTGTCGCTCTGCCTTGGCCTCGCACGTACAAGGTCGGACTGGCAGATGAGCAGGAGTCAGGGCAAGACTGACAGGGACACCTTAGACATCACGGATCGCTCAGCCGAAGCAGCAACGCCGTCGTCGCTGTCTAGTAGGAGCAATGATTTCTCTGTAGCCTCACCGCCATCAGTGTTGCAATCACGCGGCAGAGGCTTGGAGCGAGACGAGCTTCTCGGCTCCAACGTATCCCGTCTGCAGCCTCCTCGGACGCCTGTTAGTACGCGTAGTAGGGCGAGAGACACCAGCTCTGACTATTATACCGCGATCTGGGGCTCCCCGTACGAACGTTCCGTCTCCCCCTCAACCACAGCCCGCACTGCGCTGTCTGAGCAAGTCCCGAGCGAATACCAGCTCGAATCATCTCCAATTCCGACTTTTGGGCTCGAGCACCTCGTTCCCAGCCGCCTAGGTGACCTTAGCCTGCTGCGACCAGAGCTATCCGTGCCTTCGCAGCCCTACACAGAAGAGGAGGAGGACGACTCTCATACTCCGAGATCAAGAACCAAACGCTGGGTACATCTCCCGCAGCGCGATCCTTCTGAAAAGCCACATCGGAGGAGTCGCGGTTCTCAAAGTCACTCGGGGTCAGAAGACATCAACCAGTCTCGCGTCACTTCGCCACTGCCTGAGAGTGCTTCGCGAGAACAACCTGGAAGAGGCCATAAGAAGCGTGAGGAAAACCGTACGTTGAATCAACAGACATTTCTCGAGATCTTGAAGGACGATAGGGTAGGCGAGATGTCGAGTTTGTATGCCTCTAGATGGGCCGATACGCCGCCTCCGGAGGAAGAAGAGGCCGTGAAGATGCCGTTGAGCAATGCTGCAGCAGAGAAGCCATTACCAGAACTGCCAAAAGAACAACAAACGCCGCCAGACAAGAAAGAGCCTGAAAGTTCAAAAGGGGGAAAGACGCTTGAGAAGAGTACAGACAGTGTTCCGCAAGTGAGAGAGCCAGACCAGTCGGAGCCGCCAAGTAATGCAAGTTCTGTACCTCGAGCTGCCGATTCCACCCGTTTAGAACCACCTCGCCTGAAGAAAAGGTTGAGCTGGCGTGGCAAGACCTGTATAGTGCAAATACCGAGCTTAGACTTCCATTCTCTCGGTCTGCCCATGCCCATGAACAGGGACGAAGTTCAACAGCGAATCAAGTCATTCGAAGATGCCGGTTACAACACACAAGGCTTCGATCTTTCCTCTGATCAGCCTAGCGAGGATCTTGGCCATGCCAGACCCATCTATCCGGACGAGATCGAGACGCAGGCCTTCGCTGACCAGAATCCGCCAAAGGTCATGTTGCCTGACCTCAATAGATGGAAGAAGATGCAGGACGATCTCATTGAGGCGAAACTGGCGGCCCTGGGGGTTGCGTCGGCACCGGACGAGCCGCCCGAGCCTCCATCTGAAGATCCTTTGGGACAATCGTCAGGAGGCCAGTATCAATCATTGCCATTCTCACCTCCTATCACGACAGGCTCAGCCGGCAGTATCGGGCGTCCAGGACCTGTCAGGGGCCACTCGCAGACCATGTCTGTCGCCTCCCCTCTATCTCCTGGCATTGGACCTCTTGGTCATATGCAGAGACACTCGACCTTTGCCGGGCCATTCGGCTTCCCTCAGCTCCAGAGTCAGCAACTTTCGCAGCAGAACCAGTCGCCTTTGGTCCCGAGCATGCAGACTTTCTCCCCTCAGCTGCCAATGGGTTCTCCAGGCGTGTCTCGTGGAAATTCGCCGGCTCAATTCCCCGGCCTTCGCCAAGATCTGGCTGGTCTACCTGGATCTGGTTCGCCTTTGGGTCAGCAGATGGTTCCGCAAACTCCTCAGGATTACAGCCGGGGCATGCTTGCCGATCAACGTCGCAGACAGCATGGGTACTCGCAGTCCATGCAGCCCTCGTCTATCTCTTTGCCGCCACAAAGCTCTTTTATGCCTCAGCTCCCTAGCTTGCAACAAACCCCAGTCTTGCCTGAGCTACCTGAAGAAGACGACGAGGAAGAGTTGCAGGAGCAAGAGAGGGTCTCTACACCCGACCTGAAGGCCTACGTGCCTCCACATAAGCGGGCAGAGTTCAATTCAGACATTGCAGTTCCAAGCCCAACGCGTGGACACCGCCACAATCCCAGCGAGGGTCTCGAACGCGAAGTCTTAGAAGCTGAGCAGCGGCGAGAGAGCGGTTGGCGTGGCGTTCAAGAGGAAACAGAACAGCTTCCTAGGTCAGAGACGCCTGCCGACAAGGAGCCCCCTTCTGAAGATCCCCCTACACAAGAAGAGGCACACGCTTTCAGGAAGAGTGGCAGCCGCTTCAACCCAGCCGCTTCAAGCTTCTCCTTCAACCCTGGGGCTACATTTACTCCGGGCAAGACAGCGTTTACGTTCGACCCGACTCCAGTAAAGCCTTTCAGTTTTCAGGGCAGTGGTCACACACGGCAAGCGTCGTCCGGTTCTTTCAACGTCTCAGCACCGTCTTTCACACCCAAGACCCAACCTGCACTTCCGAAAACAGATTTCAACTTCTCGGCTCAGGGCCCGACTTTCCAGCCGGCAGAACGCGATGCAGACACTGAGAGGTCCCAAGATGACATGTTTGCCGACGCTGACCAGCCCCCGAGCATCTTCGGCAAGGTTGACATTCCAGACATCGTCAAGCCGGCTCGGCGGTCCAAAGCCATTGCTATTGTCAAACCTGAGGAATCCGCGGATGCTGAGGAGTCAGACGAAGACCAAGAGGACTCGGAGGGTCGCATTGCCGCCAGTGATGATCGCCACAAGCGGCAACGCAAGCGTGGGGACAGCGGCGACCAGGTTCCGCAGTTCGCAGAGCCAACTCCCTTGCCTCCACTTCCTTCCTTTTCGAAAGGCCCATCGCCTTTCCGGCATCAGGGTCCAACTGAGTCCACTGTTGATCAGTTCGAAGCTGAAATGCACAGAGCCTTTGATGCTGTGGCAGGCAGAAGCTCCGAGGAATCTGAGCCTATCTTCGAGAAGGCTGAACCTAGTCATGCTCAGAAGCCTTCTCATGGTCACAGCCATAAATCCTCAGGTTCGCTTTCGGCACTTGCCAGACCTTTCAAGCCAAGCGGAGCAGAGTCAATGTCAAAGTCACCGTCTAAAGAGACTGACCCGGCCACTGAACAGAGGCGTTTCGATTCGCTTAGTGAGCTTGAGGACGGCGAAATACGCGAAGATGAGGAGGCTTCGACTCTTCCCTCCAGGCAATCTCCCCCTCGGGACGATCAGCCGACTTCCCATTCGCAAGCCAGTGGTCGCATTGGTGAGGTTGCTCACGGCGAGCCTTCGTTCGATGAAATTGATGCGGTTATGCGCCAACTCAACGAGGCCGACGGCGGTGACGAGCAGGATCAGACAGCGCAACGGGAGAAGTCTCCCATACCTCGTTCTGAAGAGCAAGCCATGCCCGGCGTTGAATACATTCAAGGCTGGCCTCGTGACAATGCGTCCAACCGCAGCCCGGTGAGGCCTAGGGTCCCAGCTGATTCTGCTTTCTCTGCTCACGAGCGCACTGAGACCGTCGACCCTGCTGCGAACAGCTGGCCCCAGATTCACCGCCTGAATAGAGCTGAGGACGCACCAGCGAGCGACTGGTCCGACATGCTCTCTTCTCCAGATCAGAGCAAGCTTCAGGCCCGTAGTGGCTTCTTCGACAATCATATCGAGGACGTGCTTGGCAGAGTTGTTGATCGTAGGCTTCGTCCATTTGAGGATGCCCTACGCACAATGCAAACTGCCGCGAAGAAGAAGGGCAAATTGGAAGATCCACCTTCTGTCCAGCGTGCCTCTTCGACTGCTGAAAGCGATGCAGACGATGAGGATGACCTCTCCGATGCGCCTCGTCAACGGCCAATGTCTCGTGGCCGTGACAAGCGCGTTGATGATATCAAGGCTGCAGTCCTGGAAGCGCTTCGAGAGCAAAGCCCGAGACGTCCGAAGTCCTCACACGATATCGCAGACTTGCACTCGGCCCTGGCGGATATGAAGGTTTCGTTTGCGCGAGCGGCATCTGCGAGCTTAGAGCTTGAAGATGTTCGCGTCGTTGTTGAGGAAGTCATGAGCCGTCACAACCAAGCATTGGTCTCAACAAATGGCGAAGAGCAGAAATTCACCCATCAGCGGGAAATGTCTGAGCTCGAAGGCCGCTTGAACGAAACGCTTGCGGGTGCCCTTGAGGAGGCGAATCACAGGCGTAGCGTAGAGGAGCGTGAAGCCGAATCTAGAAGGATGCTCCGTCTCGCCGAAGAGGAACTACAGCTTCTAAGAGACTCGAACCGTGACGATGATGGTAGATTCAGTGCCATGGAAGAAGAACGTCGTGACCTTCTCGAGCGAGCAGAGAGAGCTGAAGAGGCGAATCAAGACGCTGAAGAGCGTATTAGAGGGTTCGAAGCCGAGAACGAGGCCATGCAGGGCACTCTTGAAGAGTACCGTATGTCAAGCACAAAATGGCGTCAGGATATCGACGAGGCTCAACGTGAGCGTGAAGAGCTTGAGAAGACTATCTCTGAGTTGGAACGTCAGCTTGAAGACGGTCAAGAATCGAGCGCTAGCATGAGGCGTCGTCTCGAAAAGCTCCATCATGACATGGCAACGGCTGCCGGGCAACTCACGAGTGAGAAGGCTTCGTGGAAATCTCGCGAAGAGGATTACCGTCTACGGTGCGAGGCACTCGAGGCCGAGAACGCACACCGGGCCAGAAAAGAACATGAGCTCCAAGAGGAGCTTCGCATCGCTCATGCCAGCATGAGTGAATCTTCAGACGCTCGTATTGCTCTGGACCAGGCTCGAAGCTCAAACATGTCTCTTGACGAACTTGTTCGCAAGCTCCAGGCTGATTTGGCGGACCAGCAAGCCCTGACCGCGCGCTACGAACGTGACTTGTACGAATCTAGAGAAGCCGGCAGAGCAGAAATAAGCCGCACTCGCATGTCATTGGAAACAGAAGTGGAAGCCGCAAACTATCAAGTCAACGTCGTCCGCGCTGAGCTGGAAGGTGAATTGTTTAAGGTCCGTACTGAACTCGAAAACGCCAAGATGGAAGCAGAGAACGCTCGGGAACGTCACGAACGTCTCCTTGAAGAGGAAGACAGTGCTCGACGCGAAGCCTTGCGCAAGGTCAATCATGCGAACAGTGTAGCGCTCGACGAAGCTCGGTCGAAACACGAGAGCGGCGTTCAGGACCTTGTGACACAACACGCTCGTGCCATGCAACATGCTATAGAGGACAAGCAGCGCTCCGAGTACATTCTGAACGAGCGGCTGTCCCTTTCCGAGGCGAAGCTCGAGCATGCCAATGACCGTATACTTCATTTGGAGGAGAGACTTGAGATTGCAAAGTCTGCCGCCCAAGCTGCAGTCATGAACGTACAGTCCAGAGGTGCTCCAGCCCCTGTACAGAAATCAAATGACAATCCAGAAAAGGTGTCGCCGCAGGCACTGCGCGAGTCCATTCTTGTTCTACAAGAGCAGCTGCAAGAGCGCGAGTCGCACATTGATCGACTACAGAACAAGGTCGATAATGAAGGCCCCACCAAGCTGAAGGAACGCGATTCGGAAATTGCATGGCTGCGAGAGCTTCTTTCCGTCCGTAACGAGGACTTGACTGAGCTCGTCAACACTCTTGCCCGACCTACTTTTGATCGCGATGCCGTGCGAGACATTGCCATCCGCATACGAGCCAATCTGCAGATGGAGCAGCAAGAGAAAGAGCGGTTCGGGCATGACGGACAGTCACTTGGAAACCAGGCCTTGGCTAGTCTTTCAAGTTTCGCTACTCCCAAGGCAGCGTCGCTTACCACCGCTTTCAACAAATGGCGTACGAATATGGAGAGCTCTGCTTTGAAGAATGCACCAAGAAGCGCGCCAGCTGCCAGATCTGGCACACCTTCGAAGACCCGTCCATCTGCCCTGCCTTCTGGATACGTCGCCGGACTAATGACACCCCCAGCTAGCAATGTTCGCAATACCCCAAGTCCAGACGCCATGACTTCTTTGCCGCCGCCACGCTTGCAACCGCGCTCGCCATCCAACGAGCTCCCACGCCCTTCTTCGCGAAGATCGGAGTCACCCAACAAGCAAGACCAGACGCACATGGAGCAGCCTTCAACGCCGCTGTTCGGGGAGCATAACTACGACCACGACGCCAAGGATAACGGACCGGAGATGCAAACGTACGAGGACGATGATCTCGACATCGCCGATGATGCAGCACCAGCATTCCGCAGTCTGGAGGAGGAGCTGGATACCCAAGACGAGATCGAGGCATCCTCATGAATGCGCCCCCAATAATTACAGCGGATCAACGCCCGCCTTCCTTGATGTAAAATCTCTTTTCATTTGTAAAAATCCTGGATACTGATTCTGCGCGAGATGAGCTTGAAGGCCACTCAGCGATCGCGTTTGGCATTTCTCTGGCGCAAGTTAGATATACCCCTGCGATATACCCAGATTGACGCTGTTGGTTTTGGCTTGGGAGAGTACCCGTACTAGATATAGTGTAATAATTCAGAACATACGTATGCCATCACACGCTTCCTGTGTTTCGTCGCATTCGCATATTTCATTCAGTTCTGCTTAATTAATCACGTATTTTCCTGTCGCGTTCGCGTTAAGTTGGACCGTGCACTTCATTGCTTCGTGACGACATTCTTTTTGAACTTTGGACCGTTCCAGCATTACCCTCGAACTAAATTCATCCAACTCACTTTGCTCGCTATCAACCACAAAATGCGTGCGTCACATCGATAGACTGCAAGGGCCATGTCAAATGGAGCTCAGAAGCAGAAAGCAAGCTCCGGTAAGAAACCCGTGCTGAGCCTTCGACCTATCCGTCGCTGACTTTGTTGAGTGTAGCCTTCCATCTAGTCGCTGGCCTTGGATCAGGCGCTGCGAGTGCTTTCCTTCTCCAGCCTGCAGACTTGCTGAAGACGCGAGTGCAACAATCCCATGCCTCAACCCTGACCCAAGCCTTTCGGAACATTCTTAATGGACCTCGCCCCGTCCGCTCGCTGTGGCGCGGTGTCACGCCCTCAGTCATCCGCACCGGCTTCGGCTCCGCCTTGTACTTTGGCATGCTCAATCAGATGAGGCAGTATGCTGCTAAAATCCCTCCGGTGCCGCTCGTCTCGGCCGAATCCAAGTCTACGGTTTCCTCTTCCTCGTCAGCCTTGCCTAAACTGGGCAATGTGGCGAACTTGACCACCGGCGCCTTTGCTCGGGTAGCTGCGGGTGTGGTTGTGAACCCCATCACTGTGCTCAAGGTGCGATACGAGTCTACGCATTACTCATACACGTCGCTTGCTGGCGCTGCACGGGACATCTGGGCAAAGGAAGGGTTCAGGGGGTTCTTCGCTGGCTTTGGCGCGACTGCTGTACGAGATGCTCCTTACGCAGGGCTTTATGTGCTTATATACGAGCAAGCCAAGGCGCGATTGGCCTCTTTGGCCCAGAGCAGAAGTACAAGCAGCGAATCGACGGCCTCTGGTTCGGCGACGATCAATTTCGCTTCTGGCGTTGTGGCTGCGATCTCCGCTACTACCTTGACCAATCCATTCGACTCCATTAAGACTCGCCTGCAGATCGCCCCGGGCAAGTACGGAAACATGTTCCAAGCGGCACGTCTTATGCTCCAGCAAGAAGGCATACAGAGCATGTTCAGCGGCCTGAGTATGCGGATTGGCAGGAAAGCATTGAGTAGTGCTTTTACGTGGACGGCATATGAAGAGCTCGTCAGACGAGCTGAGAGGGCTTTAGTGTAAGATATGCAGACATTTATAGACTTCGCTCCGACTTCAATTCCGTGCTGTGCCTTGTGCTGTGAAAAGTAGGATGTTATACTAGAATTAGCCGTCAAGGCTGCTGAAGGCACGCCACCATTTAAGACATCCGAGTACTCCCCACAAGACTGCGAGCAAACCTGGGCAGTCACGATGTCTGGACCGATTTGTATGTTCAAAGGGCTACATTCATTGTATTCCGAGTCGTCAGATCAATCCCTAACTTGTCGTCCCGAAGATATCAGGAGAAGTTCATGACGTTGCAAAGGGCAAGGGTTGGCGAGGGTTGGGTTTAACATCAGCATTTAAGCTCGGAGTAGTTACTCGGAGCCTGTCGTCAACCCCACGCAGACGGGACTGTCCCGCTCCTGGCCCTGTCGCTTGCCTCGACTGGCATGTGGAAAGAAGTTCTGGATTGAAGCTTGACCATCCGGATTATAATGATTGTCAATCGCTTCGCCGAGTAGATGACAAGCCCCGCGAAGCAATAATATACGACTGCAATAGTCGTCTGTAAGCACAATGGCGAAGAAAAAGTCTGGCACGCAACAGGCGCAAGAAAATGCGCCGCCGCCAGGTTCGAGCCTCATAATCTGTAGGAACAAGTAAGTACGTGCTCCTGCTTGCTCTCATGCGCCCATTGAAGAGACGGTCGGCTTATATACGTGCTCAACGGCCTCTGCAGACACTGGCGGTACATTTCTTCCTTCCATGGACCATGGCTCCAGCTGCCGCCGGAGATACTGGATTCCCTCGCCCACCAAAACTATACCATGCCCGCCCCTCGATTGGTAGATCCGGCGGTATTCTACGATGTTGTCAAGATCAGGAAAGCGGTGGATGAGGCTGCGCAGGACTCCGTGCGTGCGTCTACGGGCATCTCGAACACAGCGATGAACGGTCGCATGGATTACTTTGGGGCAGGTGGAGGTCCTGGAAGTCAATTAAGCAAAGAACGAATATTCAAGATCAGGCAGAAGGCAGTGAAGTTGCTCAACAAGGCATTTGCGACGGACGAGGTTGCAGCAAGCGTTGCGACCATGCAGGCGACAAGCACAGTAGAGGATGTCGGACAGCATGTCTTAAAGCGGGAGCCTAATAATGTCGATGCAAAATACGTTCATTTCTTTCACGAGAAGATTCCAAGCCGGGCAATGGAGCATTATACACCTCTGGATCCTTTAAACGAGATTATATCAGCTTTACCGTTGGAACAGCAAGCGCCGCCTTTGCGGACGAGAGCCTTGGTACAGATCTTCAAGCAGCAATGGGAGGGTGCTGTGTTGGACTTGACAGCGGCGTTGCGTATATCCGATGAGCTGAAGCGGATGCACAAGCCCAATCAGCAGCAACTGGAGCTTGCAAGCAGAATGCGGAAAGAGCAGGAAGATTGGAACAAGGGCTTCAAGGACTGGAGATCGGTTCCGCACCTGAAAGAAGAGGATCAGCCGAAAAGTCTGGAACAGCAGCTGTACTTCAATCGAGGAGGGGTGTATCTGACACTGGCATGTCAAAGCGTGCACGCTGCACTTGATGGCTTGAAAGAATACCAGGAGAAGCAAGCGAGGGGTGAGACTACGGCAGCCGATGAGAAAGCGCAGGCGATACGCTTGGAGGCGAGAAAGAAAGTCAAAACGTACGCCAAACGTGCATTGAAGGACTACACTTCATTTCTGTCGCACTTCGATTACACGCCCGGTCTTCCCTTTGAGGTTACGAACGAGATAATGCGTAGAGTGTATGATCTTGCAAATGGTAACAAGACGCAAACGCCTCTGCCGAAGACGCGGCTGATCGAGCTTGACGAAGAAGGCAGAGAGGCTGAGAGCAATGGAACAGAGGCAAATGGTCACAATGGGTCCTCCATGGTGAAGCATCAGAAATCGAAGCCAGAACCTTTTGAGCGTGGCGAGGATGGATGGCCTCGGTTTCCTTCACCGAAGATCCATCCTGCAAGTGCACTTTTCGCGGAGAGAGCGCCCGCCGATGTCCCGCCGTTTCCAAGTGAGAAAACAGTAAATGCGATGCTGAACAATGAGACAATCAACGAGGCCTTTGGCAGCCGTGAGGCTGTCACGTATCATCCTTTATTGACTGATGCGCTACATTCGCTCCTGCTTTCCCATGCTCTCCTCCAAACCAGTCCAACCGAGCTGCTAAGGCATGCCCACAATGCTGCTCGGCTGGCGAGGATAGCCGATGGCTATCCTATCTTCCAAGCCGCAAGAAGTCCAGCACGTGCAGACTGGATTGAAGTTCTTCGCCGCGCTAATAATTGGCTCGGCCTATCCGTACCGTGGCAAAAGCTTTGCGCACCTGCTCCGCTCCCTGAAGCTGCAGGTGGCTGGGCTAAGGAGACTGGGTCCGGCGCTCTTGCGAAGCGGAGAGAGCGCAAGGAAGAGACTCCTGAACAAAAGCGAGAACGCATTAAGCAAGAAAGCATCATCGACGCGCTATCCGATGACCGGGTAGTAGACGAGGATTCTTTCCAAAAGGCCGTTCGAGCACGGGAGCGCAGAGCAATCGAAGACGAACAGGGCATTTCCGGTCCTCTGAAGGACAAAGACAACCTTGAAACATCTTCGCCCTCCCCGAGCACGCCTAGCGGCGAGGAGCTGCCTCAGCCAAAGCGTTGGGCACAGGACGAAAACGGGAAAGAGTATCCCATTTCGACCGATAGGGCTGAATCGATTGCACGCTGGATCAAAGAAGCGCCTTTATCCATGGGAGGCAAGAAGAAAAAGAGGCCTGCCGCGAAGAAGAAGCCGTCGTCCAGCACCAATGGCGTCCACGCTGCTACCGAAGGCGCGGCTGCTATGAATATTGCAGATGATCAGGCTGAGGAGGAAGGCCTTGATTAAGCTGAATCCCGATCATTCCACATGCGAATCTCAGTCATTAAGTCAAGCCCTCATTGGCCACTTGTATTCGTAGTTTAGCATGGCTTCTGCCTCGAATGGATCGCAATGCTTCAGCTTGCCGTGGGAAGCATTTGCCTCGTCTTGTGCCGCATTGCTGAGCACTAGCTACCGTCTCGATTCAGCGGTCGCTACTGGGCCCCGATGCCTTTTTGCTCGCCATCCCAGCGCTCGTTTTGTGCTCGTAGGTCCTTGATGACTTTCTGGCTGCTGGTCAGCAGAGGTAGATGTATCGTGATGCCCATTGTGACCGTACAGCTAGAGCTTCTGGATTGACTCCATTCTCGATCAGAGACACGCAGTAGGATAGCGACTGCCGATCGAGATGCGTGTTCTGGCGGAAAGATTAGCCACCGTCGTGTCAATTGAAGTCAATACGACATACGAGGAGCGTAGAGATCTCGTGGAGTATGTCAATCGTTTCTCGCGCCGCTTTGCGCTTTGAATCGTCTACGGCTGGCATTTCGGGGGGATTCGTGACTACCTAGGTACGGAGCTGTGTATAATGGTGAAAGAAAGATCGAAGTCTGGCGCGACTGGTGAAGCGCGTCGGAGCGTCTCGCACCGCCACTGCGGCTTTCGGCATCGTGGCTGGGATGGCTGCACGACTCTCCAAACTTGCCGCAGACGTCTCCCCTACCAAAAGTCGAACATACTTACACCTCCACGTGCTTTTGCTGATGTTGACACGTTGAGCCGATTTAGGAGGCTCTTGATAGAATACTGACTGATTCTCCAAACTCCATGATTTGAGGCCATCTTCCCTCCACTGCTCGGCAAAGATGGAGGGGTATCCAGCACCATATGTACAGCATGAATTGCCCCTTGTCTATCTGAGTGGCCTTGGAGAGCAGGACGATAGCTTAGATGCCGCTCCATTGCCCAGGCAAGAAAGTGGTAGCAGAGTAACAACAAACGCGGAGACATGCACCGACGAGCGTGCGCAACAGCTTCTGAAGGAGCTGATGAAACATGATGGCAGTTCTAGCGCATGGAACTCCGAAGCGCTACCTGGTCCCAATGCATCTTTACACTACCGAATGAAGCCAATCAGTAGAGTAAGCATTACGGTTGCGATTAGCAAGCCAAGCTGAGTACTGACGCTGGCAGACTTTCAATCTTCCTCCTAGAAAAGCAGCACCATTGCCGCAAGCTCCAAGCGAAGAGGGTAAATCAACACCACCACGCCACACAGAGTTGCATTCCACTCTGTCGCCGCTATCGCCAGGATCACCGATCTATCCGGAAGGCATTATGACCCCTCTATGGTTCACCAAACACCAGCATTCAGTGCCATCTCTGGTGATCGCCTTTTTCAAAGTCCACGGCAACGATAATGCTGCACGAAATGAACAAGTGCAGACTGATATCAATGCCATAAGAGCCACTCTTGGGCGCTCCGGCTATAAGACTAGATTGTCCGTCGTGCTTCTCAGTGACAGGAGCATCTTAGATGCGCCTGAGCTGGAAGAGCAGATTTCTGCACTTCGAAGAGCGACCACAATGGATCCAAAGACTGGTTTATTCTTCATGCCGCCAATGTCGTCCCCGGCCGAGATAGCCACGTTCGTGAGAAGCTTGCTTTCGACATTGCAGCCCCTTGTGGTCGAGCACTACAGGGATTTGACGAAGCATGCACGGCGCAAGAAGGCTCGCGGCGGATCTGCCTCTTTGGCTTCGTCAGTTGAACGAGGTGGTCGTAGTCTGTCAGCCTCGGGATGGAATGTTCGATACGAGATCAAACAGGGGGTGTTTGCTGAGTTCAGGCAGGAAATGGACGTGGCAGAGCGCCACTTTTCTGCCGCGATCGAAGAGCTCTGTAGTTCGGAGGGCTTACTGGAAACCAAGCCAAGCTGGTCATCGATTTGGAACGACGCTCGACTGCTGTGTGATGTCGTGGCGTTGCGCGTGGTAAGGTGCCAGCTGTGGGTCGGACAGACCACTGGAGCCGTCATTTCTTGGGGCAACTACAAGGCACGGACCAAAGACCTCGTCGATCGAAGAGGTATGGGTTGCAATACATACGGTTGGTTTGCGTGGGAATCCCGCTGGGCGGAAATCATGGGCCAGCTGATTAGGCGCGCCTCTCTGCCGGCGTTTCAGCCTTCTGACGAGGCCGTTCCTACGTCTACGGACTTGAGTGCCATGCGTTTCCACTTGCCCCCTGAAAAGGCTTTGTCGACAGAGCGAATTGCCCCTTTCGAACAACTACATCATCCTGGCTACTGGTTTGTCCTAGCATTTGAGGCAACGGTAGCCCGTCGAGCAAAGGCACTCGATATCTCGGAAGAAGACCGCATATCTCCTGATCAGACTCCGGCTTCTGCAGTAGCTCAGCGCAGTCGCAACTATGATACGTACTTGGCGCCTCTTCCTCACGAGGAGTTTGCTTTACCGCTCGAAGGAGGCCATGACCACCATCTCAGCATTTTGGAGCAACTTGCAGGCGAGGCCAATCAAGAATTTGACGCTAGAGGCCAGCATCGCTCAGCAAAGCGAATCATGTTTGAACTCGCGCAGGAACTAATCAAAGCGACGCGCCATGGCAAGGCTCTAGACTTACTCGTGCCGCTGTGGGAGTATGCGAGTTCGGGTGACAGCTTATGGAACAATCTGTACTATCCGCTGTTGCAGGCGACTCACGAATGCGCCCTCCATGCCAGCAATGCCGGAGTATTATTATCTACAGCCTGGGAGCTGTCAAGTTTTGAAGGGTCCCAGCTATCTCAGTCCAAGAAGAGTCTCCCCGACTACATTCGAGATCAGATACCGACGCAAGAGAAGATCACGGCAAAGACGAACGCCAGCCGCCACTTGAGTCCTGTGCAGATCTCACTTGCTTTTGTTGAGAAAGAAACCCATGTCGGTGAGCTTGTCGGCTGTCAGGTATCACTCTGCTCTCAAAGTACTCTCGGCGCTGCTCCTCTGATAGTTTCGCGGGTCGATGTGGGTTTCACCGATGGCAGAACGGTCAGTATATTACACGAGGAAGATCCGAGCTCTGCATCTGCGCGCCCTATGATATCCAATCTGCCAAGCATCGCAGGCAGTGAGACTTCCGCCTCAGTGAAAGCAGATCTCACTTTGCTCCGCCACGAGACCCGTCTCTTCAATTTCTTTCTGGGCTTCCGTGAGGCGAACGTTGTTCGCATCCGCGATGCCACCATCCACGTTGACACTGACGCATTCAATCTTCAGCACACGTTCGACGAGGACAACCTGTTGCGGAGTCGAGCAGTACACGTGGGAAATCAGGACCAGGCAGAGCAATACATGCTCCCCTGGTCTGACACTTTTTCAGTCACTGTACTGCCAAAGCCACCAAAGTTGCAAATGACCATGCACGGGCTGCATAAGCAATACTATGTCGACGAGCGCATAGCTCTGGAGCTTGAACTGACGAATGGCGAGGAAGAGTCAATCAGTGCTACTGCAATAGTTAGACAAACGGGAAAAACTGACTCACCTCTATCAATCCAATGGAATGAGCAGAACGCATTGAGCGGCGAAATTGCGGTTGGCAAGGTGGAGCGTGATGCATCCCGCAATATAGCCATAAACATCGATGCTATACTCGAGCCGGCCATGCAGTCATTTGAGATCGAAGTGCGCTATTACCTCACATCTGAGCCCGATACCCCTTTGATGAAGGTTCTGGTGACGGAGCTCAACGTTTCTAGACCATTTGAAGCGAAGTACAATTTCGGACCATTACTCCATACGGCTCCTTGGCCAAGCTACTTCAACCTCTCAGCGCAAGGAGAGGAGGGCAAAGCAGAAGGTCTGCCCCATCGGTGGCGATTGGGCACTGACCTGAAATCGAGTGCCGAGGACGAGCTCAGCATTCGCAGCGCCGATATCACGGTAGATCAGGTGTCAGATAGCACCGTCTGTGACGTTGCAAAGTCTGATCTGGCGGAGACACACGCGCTGCGGAGGAATGAGACCATGCCGGTCGAATCGGAGT
The DNA here is from genome assembly GCA_022701445.1 of Hortaea sp. C3G1500-4. Lineage (NCBI taxonomy): Eukaryota > Fungi > Ascomycota > Dothideomycetes > Mycosphaerellales > Teratosphaeriaceae > Hortaea > Hortaea sp. C3G1500-4. The sequence continues at coordinate 660,705 of JAJVDI010000010.1, forward strand.
TTGTGACTAGGAAGGCATCTCTTGACGATCGAAGACCAATGGAGGTTGAGCTTTCACTGGTGATCAAGTGGACTCGAAAAGAAGGCACCGCAGAGACAACCACCCGACTCCCTGTTCCACGACTTCAACTGCCTAGTTCAGAGCCACGCGTTCTCTGCACTGTGGAAGACGACGCTTCAGAGGAAGATCAGGTGATCCTTCATTATCACCTCGAGAATCCATCGAGCCATTTTCTGACATTTGCCCTGACCATGGAAGCAAGCGATGCTTTTGCATTCAGCGGTGCTAAATACAGGGCCCTGAGTATCGCGCCTTTGAGTCGCCTAAGAGTGGACTATCGATTGGTAGTACATGACCGAGACGAGAATCGCGGCCATGAAGACAACGGATTTTGGGTGTGGCCGGTGTTGCAAGTGGTCGACTCTTATTATCAGAAGACACTCAGGGTACATTCCGGAGGACCCAGAGTGAGGGTTGACGAGAAGCGAGGGCTAGCAGTGCAAATCAAAGCGTAGTCTGAGCATCCGTTCACGGGTGGCATAAAGCGCATCTGACGCGCTGTCACGTGTTCAAGCGTCGCGGTAGCAGCCGAAGCATCGACCTACGTCATCCTCGAGCGCCAGATTGCGACAGCCCGTACTGCTGGACAATTCGAAATGGACGCCGACGCCCAAAAATCAAAGTTCGCTATCCATGCGGCTGCTCGCGATGGACAGAGTAAGCTGATCGGTAGAGATTCATCTCGTGCATTCACTGACGCTGGACAGCCCGGCTGATAGAGTCTCTGCTAAACGCCGACAAACGACTTGCGAACCGGCGAGATGACGACGATCGCCTGCCGATACACTGGGCCACTTCCTCAAATCAGCTACCTATAGTTGAGATACTGGCTGACCAGAAGGACTTTGACGTTGATGCGCAGGATGGCGCAGGATGGACACCTCTTATGATCGCTGCGAGCCTAAAAGACGCAGAGCCTTTGGTAGACTTTCTCCTCTCAAAGGGGGCGGACGTCAATGCCAAGACCAACAACGGCCAGGTTGCACTGCACTTCACTGCGTCAAAGAGTAACATTGACATCGCTCGAAAGCTCATTGAGCACAAGGCAACAGCGAGGGTCAAGGATAAGCGTGGACAATTGCCTTTGCATAGGGCGGCGGCTGTGGGACATGTGCCCCTGATCAAACTGATGCTGGATAATCGGAGCCCTGTGAGTGCGACCGACATGGACGGTAGCACGGCCTTGCACCATGCCATCGCGGAAGGTCACGGCGATGCCGCCGTAGTGCTGTTGAAAGCTGGCGCTGAGACGGACAAAAGAGATGGCAGCGGCATGCTTGCCATTGACCTCGCGCCTGATGCCAAAGTGCGTGACTATATCGAGAGGGCAGCACAGGAAGAGGGCATTGAGCTGTCTCCTACGAATTAGGGAATGCGTTCATACCGTCAAAGTGCTCTGCATCCACTGCATGAAAGGTTTCTAAGTCTACATACGCTATACAGAGGTGTTACAACACTCCGTGACTGTAATCTAGCCGCTCTCGCCGTTTTCCCCACTCGATCTCACATCTACCTGTTTTTGAAATGCGATCGTGCTTCCGCGGGAGTCTTATCGTTATCTTAACCCTTGATGTAGAATGGTTGCCGGCGTAGTGCCGTCAGTGCCGCATCGACAACCATTGACATAATATAGGTAGATCGAAGACATTTGATTGTCTCTGCTGCACTCCGCCATTTCCTGACGAGTCAACGACAGCTTTCTGCGTTTAGCCGAAGGTGCCATCTCGTTTCGTGCTTTCACTCGCATCCTGGCCGGCGGCAGAATCCGGCACATCCCGCCCCGCAAGCGCAAAGCTTCGTGAGTGGTTTGGGGAGACCCAGCCCTAGGAGACGCGAGTCTCACATTGCATGTCCAACTGAAAAACTTCTTTCTCCATTGCAGACGAGATCGCCGGCTCCTAGCCGAGCCAATGCACAAGACATTGGAGTGTAACTACTGCTTGGTGGAGCGGAGATAATTTTTTTATCGGGTTTGAAAGGCGGCCCAGGCATTTTCTTTGACAATGTCCTTCTCCTTCAAGAAGAGGAGGCGGACCTCGTCGCTTGTGTCAGGAAGCCACAGCCTGCCTTACCAGGACGAACAAGGCGAAGGCAATGCAGTTAGACAGGCACACGAATCGACTCCCATAGCGACTTCGAAACGGCCACCAGGGTTTGCAAGATCCACTTCAACTACTTCTGCTGCAGCACCGTCAGCTTCTTATAGCTTGCCAAGCCGCAGCTATATACATAACGCTGGTCATGGCACTCATGGTAGGGCATAAATTTTGTAGTGGAAAGGCAGAAATGCTTGCTGACATGCATACAGAACCTGTACAATATTCCTCTGCTGGCGTCCGGGAACAGACGGCAGAACTTTCTTCCTCTTTCCTCAGTGATTCCGAAATGTCACAGCATTTCAGTCCCAATAAGCAGGGACTTGATGCTTCGCGTAGGCCGGACGACACGATCGAGGAACGATCAGAGCCTGTAACACCAAACGGAACTGAAGTACCACCTCCGGCGACTTCCGAATTGAGTGAAGCATTCAATATCCCCCATTCCTCATCAAACCACGATCATGCACAAATGCACATTGGGGCCTTTGATCAGAAAAGCGATTCGAAATCTCGCATACCGGATCTAGTCGTTACTGATGACGATGAACCGACGATGGCCACTGAAGCAAGCCCATTGCTCCCAAGGGCACGTCTGCCGCCCCCATCAAGAAAGCAAACATTCGACGATGGTCCTCACGCGGAAGATCAAGCCAGTGCTCAACCAGGGACTTGGAACCGCTTTGGCCACCAGTATCCTTCCATCGCCTTGCTCGGCTCTCGTGTGCAGTCCGCCCTAAATCCCAAGGGCTGGGACATGCAAAAAATTGGCAGACAAGTGTTCTTAGAACCAGTTATGGTTCTTCCTTCTGTGTTTCTCGGGGTGCTGCTCAACTTGCTGGATGCACTATCCTACGGCATCATCTTGTTCCCACTGGGAGAGTCTGTCTTCTCGGACATGGGACCAGATGGGGTGTCCATGTTTTACGTCAGCTGTATCATCGCACAGCTGACTTACTCTAGCGGAAGCATCTTTCGCGGAGGAGTTGGGTCCGAAATGATTGAGGTCGTCCCCTTCTTCCACAAGATGACTTACTTGATTATGGAGCGCATGGGCACGGAGAACCCTGCGGCATTGCGAGCGACTGTCATTACTTCCTATGCCATGAGCTCGATTATCACCGGCATCGTGTTCTTCATCCTGGGCAGCGCGAAGCTTGGAACTTTGGTCAATTTCTTCCCACACTCAATCCTGACGGGATGTATCGGCGGCGTCGGTATATTCCTCTTTCTAACTGGCATTGAAGTCAGCGCTAGACTCGACGGCAACTTCGAGTTCACTCTGGAAGTTGCACGAAAGCTGTTCTCACCTGAAACAGCACCTCTTTGGATACCACCACTTGTGTTGGCTGTTCTACTGCTAACCGTTAAACACTTTTACGACAGAGCGTGGCTCGTACCCGCATATTACATTGCAATCACCGTGGTCTTCTATATTGTCACCACCGCCGTCCCATCCATCAGCATGGACAATCTCAGGAACCTAGGCTGGGTGTTCGAAGCGCCTGCAGCTGGTGTGCCATTCTACAACTTTTACAGCAACTACAAATTCAACCTGGTTGACTGGTCGGCGATCTGGATGACCATTCCTTCTCAGCTGGCTTTGACGTTCTTCGGCATCTTGCACGTACCGATCAACGTTCCCAACCTGGCCATTGTAGTGCAAGAAGACAACGTCAGCATTAACAGGGAGCTTATCATGCATGGCATTTCCAATACACTCTCCGGCTGTGTGGGCAGCATTCAGAACTACCTCGTCTTCGTGAACAGCGTGCTGTTCATTGAGAACGGCGGCAACAACAGGCTTGCTGGCTACATGCTAGCTGCCGCGACTGCCGGCTTGTGGGTCGCTGGACCTGTCGTCATTGGATTTGTGCCGGTCATGGTCGTCGGTACTCTCATCTATCAGCTAGGCATCGAGCTCGCTCAGGAAGCTATCGTTTCGACGTACGGCAAACTACACAAGCTTGAGTATTTCACCATTGTCGTGATCGCGCTAGTGATGGGAATCTACGATTTCGTCGTCGGAATTGGGTTTGGCATTGGACTTGCTTGCTTGGTGTATGTGGTTCAAACTTCTCGAAAGACGGCGATCCGAGCAGAATTTACTGGAGCAGTGGCGGAGTCGACTGTGCGAAGGCACCCAAGACAGAGGAACTATTTGCACATGGCCGGGAAACAGGTTCGTGTTGTGAAGCTCGGGGGCTACCTCTTCTTTGGCTCCATCGTCAAGGTCGAGAAGAAGATACGTGCGTTGGTGGATGCGGAGGCCTTCGCAGCTTCGCCGATTCGATACCTGGTGCTTGACTTCTCGCACGTCTACGGCATAGACTTCTCTGCAGCAGAGGCTTTCAGTAGGATGAACCGCATCTTGCACGGTCGCGAAGTCAAGATGTCAATGGCTGGTGTAACCTTGGAGAGCGAAGTAGGCAAAAGCTTGCAGATGGTGGGTCTTTTCGTCGACAGTGAAGATCCTCCGATCCCAGCTCCCAAGGTTTTTGAAGATCTCAATGGAGCTCTCGAAGCGTGCGAGAACGAGCTACTCATGGTGTTGAACGAGAAGCAAAGGCATCCTTCACACACCATCGGCGACTCGCCGAGCTTGCCAATTGCTTCGAATCCCCCTCACCTGGAACCATCACCCTTCGAAGGAATGCTTGGATCGCCACGACGAGACTTCTTGTACCAGGCGGCAACAAGCGCGATCACAGAGACTAGAGAGCCGGAACAGTCCAAATGGCAGAACCTGAAGCAACCTCTGCCTTTGATGCTCCAGGCTTTCCAGGATCTCACGAGTAGGAACGAAGACTTCTGGTTCCGCGCAGTACCTTATTTCACCAAGCGCGAGTTCATCAAAGGCCAAATGCTGTACAACCGCGGCGACAAGCCCGACGGCTTCTACCTCCTTCAGCACGGCATCCTCCGCGCGGAGTATTTCCTGGACCAGGGCAACTATCATGAGAGCATCGTTGCCGGGACTACATGCGGCGAGTTGCCTTTCTTTAGCGAGACTGAAAGGACAAGCAGCGTCATAGCCGAGCAAGACTGCGTCGCGTGGCTCCTGACCCCGGAGAGGTGGGCCGAGCTGCAACAGAAGGACTCGGAAGTGGCGAGGGAGCTACTGAAGGTTGGCATGAAGCTGAGCGCCGAGAGGATGAATGCTATTACTAGTTATGTATTGATCACGGCGAGTTGATAGGGATCTATGAGGTTGTGATTGGCGGAAGGTTTACAGGATAGCTGTTGGCAATTTGGGTTCTCGCACGGCGCTGGAGGTCTCTGTGTTGTAGGAGGTGTGTAGCTTAGATAGTCGGGTTGTAATCACAAGGTACATACTTTTATCGATTGAGAAACATATGCAGCGTCGACTGTGAGGGGCACCGCTTCAGCATCAACAGCCATTATGCACCTCGTACAAGGGTTATTCCGGAATTTAGTCGTATGGTCGTGCCTGTTTCAGTAATGCTGTCGAAGCGGTTACACAGCGCTACGGAGGTATCAATTCACATGCCAATACTCGCCTTCGCTATCGCGCCCGCCTCGTCAAGGTCGTCGTCAGCGCGCAGCTCACCCTTCGCAATGATGGAGGGGTACGGCGGGTCATCCTGGTCGCGGCGGGCACTGCTGTTCGCTATCGCCGCCCAACAGCAGACTCTGTGCGCCAGCTGACCTGGATAGCGTGCGAGATGAGCCCGCGAGCCGGCGATCTGACCAGAGCCAGAGGTCCCTATAGAGTGTGCACTACCGGCGACAGCGGCATATTAGAAGTAGCTGGACCCGCCGGCCACAGCCGCGCTCCCACCAGGGTCTCTCGGCTGCACGACGGGCAAGACGGGAGGTGGAGCTGGGCGGTTTAGTGTGCGCGGGTGTAAACTTCATGTGCTGTGACTCGTGCGACGACGCGCAGAGGGCGTGTCTGCTGCCGCTGGGAGCCAGGGGAGGATTGGGGAAGAGCGCGCAGAGCAGAAGGGAAGGGCGAAGAGGGAAATGGAGAGCAGAGAGCCGAAATACGTGCCGAATAGGCCGCATCAGATTACGGGGGCAAGGGTACAGGGAGGCTCACCGCTCGGCGGCAGCTGATGCTGATCGCCGCGATGAAGCTTCAAGGGGGGGGCCGTTCGCAACTCGCGACTCGCCTTTAAGGCGCTCCCGTCGGCTGCTCATCAGACATGGCCCTGTCACGAGTCAATCAATCGGGCGTCAAATATCAATCAATAGGTGACCTGATTCTTGCGTCGCGGCTAGAACGTTCGTTGGGCGCGAGACCGATATTACCATCAGCGTTTAAACGCACAGACGCCCTCATTTCGTTTCGCCCTGGTCCTTTCCCTGAAACGAAACTTCTTCACCACTACCTACCGACTCACCTCCTTCCTCTTGCACACACAAACAAATTCGCACTCGTACGGCTTGAGCAGCACCGAGTTTGACCTCGTTCCAGCCTTGCGTGCGGTGCCTCGTTATTGTTGCTTGAGATTCATTAATTGCTACTTTGAGATACCCCCCTTTTGTTTTGATACACTGCGTTGTGTGAGCGAGTGCTTAGCTACCTACTTTTTTTCCTCCCTTCCGCGCTCGACGTGCTCAACGCTTGCGAATACACGCCATTCTTGAGCATCATGTCTGCCGTTCCAGAGACCACCCCGGCTACCCAGCCTGCAGTTGAGGCCACTGAGCCGACTGCTACCAACACGGCCGCTACCCCGACGGAGCCAGAGACCTTCACCTCCGCGCCGGAAACTCCTGCTCAGGCGGAAGAGGCAGCCAAGGAGGCTAAGCCAGAGACCGAGGCACCTAAGGAGGAATCCAAGGAGGAGGCCAAGGAAGACGCAGCTGCTCCAGCAGAGGAGAAGAAGACCGAAGAGAAGACCGAGGAGAAGCCTGTCGAGCCCATCACTGAGGGCCAGCTCGCTTACAAGGGCCCTGGCCTGCTCAAGTATGTGAAGGTCTTATCGCTATCTGGTTGGTCATGCGGCTAATAAGCACTAGGTCACTCGTTCCCTCCAAGAAGGAGTTCTGGCTTAGCGATGAGAAGGTGACGCCCCAGAAGATGGACTCCTACATGCGTGGGGAGAAGCCCGAGGTTTCGAACCCCGTTGTTGCTTGGGCGAGCGAGTCTGGCAAGGGCCTGCTCTTCTTCAACAAGAAGGGCGAGACCGACCGCTCCCGCCCCCAGAGCGTTCTCCCTCTCTACGACGCATCCGAGCTCAAGAAGGCATCGCCACACGAGATCACTTTCGACATCTCCGGCCACAAGCACACTCTGAAGGCCTCTAGCGACGCTGAGCGTGATGGCTGGTTCATGTCGATCGAGCGTGCTATGGAGATGGGCAAGGCCGAGAAGGAGACTATCCGCGGCAGCGAGGGCTACAAGGCCGAGTTGGAGAAGCTGAGTAAGTACAATGTCAGCATGGAACGCAATGAGATACTTACAATGCCTACAGACAAGCCGAACGCTGGTGCTGGCGCGGTTGCTGGAGCTTCGACCGCTCGCAGCAAGTCTCAGCCGAAGAAGAGCACTGATGGTGAGAAGGCCGACAAGGCTGAGGAGCCGCAGCGTACTGGCTCTGAGGCCGACGAAGAGGCCGAGAAGAAGCAGAAGAGCAGGTCGACCTCTCGCGGCATGTTCAACAAGCTGAAGGGCAAGAAGGACGAAGTCGCCACCAAGGCTGAGGAGAAGAAGGAGGAGAAGAAGGAAGAGCACGAAGAGAAGAAGGCTGAGAAGGAGGAGGCCAAGGCCGACAAGGAGGCCGAGAAGGCCAGCGAGCCAGCCTCCGCTGCCCCTGCTGTCGATGCTCCAAGCACTGGTATGTCCGCTGGAGATGCTGCCTGGTGGTCTGATGCTGACACTCGTACAGCCGAGGGTGCCGCTGCCGCTCCAGTTGAGGACAAGCAAGAGCCTGTCGCCGAGTCCGGTGCGGCTGCCAAGGAGGACGCTCCTGCTGCTAAGCCTGAAGAGAAGGCTGCTAAGCAGAACAAGCGAAGCTCCATCTTTGGCCGTATGAGCTCTGGCTTCTCTGGCTTCAAGAGCCCGTCCAAGGAGAAGTCTGAGAAGGAGGCTGAGCTTAAGCCTGAGGTTCCGGCCAAGGACAACGCCGTCTCTGAAAGTGCTCCTCAGATCCCAGAGCCTGCCACTGAGACTACCGAGACCCCGGCAGCCAACGCCGAGGCTGAGAAGGCCGACGCCAAGCCTGCTGAGGCTGCTGAGAAGAAGCCAGAGGAGACTACGCAGCAGAAGGGTTTCCTCAGCGGACTCCCGTTCATGAACAAGCGCAACCGCTCTGTTAGCCCGTCGGCCAACGCCGCTGAGACTCCGGCGAAGGAGGAGTCTGCTCCTGTGGAGCCCACCACCGTCGCTGCACCTGATGAGACCATCAAGCCTGCTGCCGCCGAGACCCCCGCCACTGACAGCAATGCTGAGAAGGCAGACGAGAAGCCGGCTGAGAAGGTCGAGGAGCCCAAGGCCCCGGCCGAGTCAACCCCTAACAAGCGCAGCTCGATGTTCGGCAACATTGGTCGCCGTGCCAGCAAGGCGTTCAAGGGCATGCAGTCCCCAACCAAGAAGGAGAACGCCGCACCGGCTGCCGCTGAAACCAAGAAGGAGGAGAGTACCGCCGAGGGCGCTGCTACCAAGTCCGACGAAGACAAGCCTGCGGTCAACGGTGAGAGCAAAGCCACTGAGCCATCCACCGAGCAGAAGCCTGCTGAGACCATCGGTGATGTCGTGCCCGGTGCAGTCAATGTCGGCGAGACCGAGCACCAGCAGCCTCAGCAGCAGGCTCCTCCCGCCGTCGCTGCCTCCGCATAGAATGCTCGATTCCGTCGCTGACATGGCTTTCTCTGTAGTCCTTGTTGGCGAGGATCGAGGAGTCGATGGCTGTGTCGAGGAGTCCAGGACGATGGGCAATGTGACCGGACGGACGAATGCTTGTGCTGAGTCCGTCTGGGGTCTCAGCTGTTGTCCCTAGTATGGCAATAGACTGACAGGGCGGCCGGAGATCTTGCTCAACAGGAAGGATGACGATATCCGCTATGGGTACGCCAAGGGCTATGTTCCGTATGAACAGCTGCCAAACCATTCTCCTGTTCGACAACCACAAGATGGTCGGCTGCATCCGACTATGTATACACACGACCGGAAATATGCGAGGTCTCGAGACGATGAGATCGAACCAGCCGTGGTTGCCAAGATCAAAATGCGACAGCCACGGTCTGCGCCCTCCCCATCGCATTCCTCGACATCTGCGGCGCTCTCCGCCTAATACCTAACCCTATCCACTCATTGTTTGTTCCTGGAGCGCCCACCGACATCGACACTTCATTCTGTACCCACCCGACTACATTAATTGCCATTGAACACGGAAAGTGGAAAAAAGATATTTGCTGCGTTCTGTTAAGTGCTTTGTTTTTGGGCATAGGAGATACCACTCGCTGCATTGGTTATTGCGTGCTTGCTTTACTGCCTCTCCCTTGCGCTGTCCAGACTGACTGGATGGACAGGGTTGTCGAGGAGAGGCAGTCGCGAATACCCCTATCATCGATGGAGATTCTTTCGAAGATACCCTGGTTTGACTATTGTTTGTTTCTTTTCCTTAGTGCGTTGTTTTTAATGGACGCGGAAGACGGCGGAAATAGATAGGTAGTAATGACATCAAGTAATTATGTGTGCGTGTGCTCTAAAAGTATGATGGGAAGTCTGTGTCACACTCTCCATTTCATTGCGCGACGGCTTGCTAAGGGGGTCATATCGTGAGGTTTGAAAGCAGGAGGAGGAGGAGGAGGAGGAGGATGATGATGATGATGCAGGAGGTAAGGAAACTTGGCCTGTATGTGTACTAATAAGGTACAGTATGTAGACTCAAAATAGCACGGCAGACAAGAATCGGCGCCGTCCGTCCGCCACGGAAAGATCCTTTATGGTGATCTCATCATCATCCTTCCCCATGCAGGCGGGCGGCAGCACCTGCAGCATTCGACACTTTGCCGGGGCGTGCATTAAGCCTCGAAGGGGAAAATGTTTCGCGGCGCAGAGTGGTAGGCCCTTTGCGCTTCCCGCACCACACGCATCCGAATCCTGCTTCTCTCTCTCCACTCGCTCGCTCGTCGACCCAACCAACCTTCTCCTCTTCTATATTCTTCCCCCGTTCCTCACCTCCAGTACCATACAGTACTTAGGTATTCACTTACACCTCGTTCGCAACTGCAACTGCACCGGGTCTCGGTCTCTTGGACCAGTATTCCTCCATCCTTGGCATTGAGATAGCCCGTCCCCAGTAGCCCATCTCGATTAATCCAGGTTTAAAGTTTGATCTGAAATTCCACCCGCAACCGAAACCACCCCCTCGTTTCTCTTCTTTCCCTCGTCCAACCCCTCAACCCGGAGAAGACGATCCTCACGTGAGCACAAGTCTTTCCGGCGGGCGCTCAAGCATGAGGCAAGATGGGCTGCTGCCAGTCCAAGCAACCCGGTGCGGATGACGGCACCGCCGCAACCGCAACCGCCGCCGCCAGACCCGTCCAGCGCCAGCAACCGGACTCCTCGCAAGCCGCCATCAACCAGCCCCAACACTCCTCCCAGGACAATGTAGCCTCCGATGGACCCCCAAGCCGGCCCAACAAACCCCTCCGTCCCCCGACCCCTATGGCCAAGTCCCCCTCCCACCTCCCGCAGGCCCCGCCGCCTTGGTCGCGCACCCTGCTCGAGCGCGAACGCGCCTCCTTCTTCGATACCCGCGTCACGGGCCGGCAGGAATGCTGGGAAGCGGTGCGGCTAGTCTGCGAGATGCTACGGCAAGGCAACGTGGCAGACGCCCAGGGGGTGCTAGACGCCGCCAACCTCAGCGTGCCCCAAGGCCGCGTGGCGATCGATAAGGGCCGCCATCGCCACCGAGGCGGCGTGTACGATGAGCGGGGCGAGCTGTACGATGTGCCGCTGTGGGTGGTGGCGGATCCGCAGGACGTGGTCGAGGACGAGGAGGCGGCGGACGCGGAGAAGGATTTGGATGGGACGGCGAGCGATTCGGACGGCGGGGCGGGGGAAGAGGAGGAAGGGGACGTTGTGGCCGCGGGCCAGCAGAGACGGGAGGAGAAAGGCAAAGGCCGGGCGGAGGATATCGGCGAGCTCCTCTCCGTCCGCTGCCGGCTCAGCAATCTCGGCTCCGACGTCGTGGTCGAGGTCGGCAGTAAGCAGAAGGTCACGGTGCTGGTGCGGAATATCCAGCAGCAGATCGGTCCTAAGCGCTTACGCCTCGTGTACCTCGGCCGGACGCTGATGGAAGGGAAGAGTCTGGAGGAGCTCGGGTGGCAGCAGGGCCATGTCATTAATGCTATGGTTTTCGAAGGGGACGAGGACATCCTGCAGTCCAAGGAAGCTGGCTCGAAGTGAGAGGGGAAGAAGTCTTATTTTCTTTTTCCTCTTTTCACAAAAGGCCGGACGGTTGGGAGGGTGGGTGGGGTGGTCTGGATGGTGATACCCTGTATATTCATTTTTTCACGCGCGTTTTGAGGCGTTCGAGCGGGCACACAAGTTTTCCATTGCATTTTGAGGAGGGGTGGGGGAATCCATACCGGGTTTACGGTGCTAACACGGGGGAGGGGAAATACAGGATGTAAAGCTATTCGTTCTTGCACGGCGCACTGGGTTTACGGTGGGCTTGACGGTGTACGATAAACAGCGCAAGGAACAGTGGCATATCGACTTTCTCTGGTGCCAAGATTATCTCTCTATATCTGTCTGTTTGACTCTGCAAGGCATTCTCATCGTTTCTACAGCATGACTATCTACTCTGCCATACTGATCCAACACTCCACCGAAATTTCCTCTCCATCGTCGTGGCAGTCTTCGAACAGCATCAGATGTGCCAGAAGATCCGTAGGGTTACCCAGGCCGTGTCTATCAGACGGCTATCAGACCATCCACCGTCCTGGCCTAAGACGTTGGTACTGGCATATGGATGGTGAAGAAAGAGCCAGGATGACCGCTGACCGTCGGGATGACTCTCTTTGAAGTGATGCTGCCCGTCTTGGTATCCTCGGTTGCAATTGCTGTGCCTTCGCTATGCGGGATCGTCGTGGTCGAGACAGGCGTACACATGCTGCCATGACGCGTCTTATGGATGATGACAGTATTCTCTTGGATCGAAGCCATTGAACCTTCGCCCATTGTGTGCTGACGTATTGTCGTCTCTGGGACACATAACCCATCCACCGTGGTTGCAGTAGGCAAAGAGATCTGTTTTTGAGGACTCTGAGCTGTGACGGTTGCGTCTTCAGGGTACACCGTCGTGATCATGGTGACCGTTGACGTGCTTGGATTTGGTGTAGGAGACATTTTGGTGGCATCTGCGGAGGCCATTGTACTTGGAGATTGAATTGGACTCGAAGACTCTGAGGAAGTTTTCAAAGTCGAGGTCGTCGATGGGAGCACGAGCTTGGAGGAGGTGCTCTTTGACGAGGTCTCGGTGCTGCTGGTTGTTGCTGAAGCAGTAGAAGCAGGTGTTGTTGGCACGGCGGGTGATGTTGATACCGGAGGCACATTTACCTCTGTTGAATGGGGGTGGCTTGTGGGATGAGGTGTCGCACTGCTGGTGCCACCTGCAGAGGGCTGACCACCTGCCACCTGGCCAGGTTTATTCACAGCCACAATCCTGTCCAAGTCGTGGACGTGTGCAAGACTGATTGCATCCTCAGTGATATTCAGTGTGATGAAGAAGGCGCCGAAAATTTGATGCTTTTTCAACACACCTTCCTTGAGGAGTTGGTTCAGCGGCAAGATGTCAGCAATGTGAAGCGCGGCGTGCTCCCGGGCCTTATGATTCTCGAGCTCAGGAGTCGGCGTAGGCGCTCCAGTCTTGATATGGCTCGACCCAGCTTCTGCGTAGAGGCAGCTCATGACGCTAGGCGGTGGCCCAAAGATGTTGTGGCCAAAGAGATCTCCGGAAGGCTTGGGCGGGATGGATTTAGCGAGACTCGAATGGAATGTCTTTGAGGCCTTGTTCTCAGAAAGCGAAGTTGTAAGTACCGACTCGGCCTGAGTTGGATGAGCTGTGTCGATGGATCTCATGATTGATTTTGCCGTATCCCAACGAGCAGTAGTCGGATGGACACCAGGCAATGGCGAGCTGTAGGACGTAGCATTGTGATGCACCATACTATGAAGGGTCGATGAATACACCTCCGTTGCAAGGTCTGTCGAGCTCGCCTGCATCGCATCGCGGATGAAGACAGTTTCGAACGTAGTAACCGTTGACGTCGAAATCGCCCATCGAGGCACAAGACCCGTCGCTGCCGAGATACTGACACCGCTCTGGGTAGTTGGACTGCCAGTGGCGGCGAAGCTCATGCCCTATTATAATTAGTGCCATTTTCATGTAATTACACCGCGGGTGAGCGTACGGCCTGCATGCTCATGACAAATACTGCTCAAGCTAGAAGACGAACTTCGTTGAAGTCGTGTTAGCTATAGGACTCGGGTTCGAATGTTGAGAGTGGTCGGAATGCGTGAGGCAGAGGAGATCGTAGTGTACGAAGGATATGGATGCAAAGGTGTGGATTGAAGGTGGAAAAGATCGCTTCTTTGATAGTCTTCGGTGGAGTATCAAGAGTAGAACACATGCTGAAGCAGCCATTTGATCAGCGCAAGGACTTTGTCAGAAGGCCATTCCTTGCCCGTTGAGACGGCTATGATCACACGTGGCAGGCTTCATGGGACATTTCAGATGAATGTCAGCCCGCAGGAATATTCTGCCAGCTGGGAACCTGCCTTTAGGACCCTCTAGGCTTTTCATATGACCTGACTTGATATGCAACGCGTGACAGTCTGTTTTGCTCATTTCAGGTGTGATGCCGTCAGAGGCTGAGCAAGAGGTTTGCCGAAGCAATATTAAGATGCTCACTGTTGCTGAAGCTTTGCTGCAATGCCTGCAATGTCCTTTGGACCAGTTCTACAGCACCCACCTACTAGCCTAGCACCTCCAGCGATCCATTTTGTCGCTTGATTGCCCATGACATGTCCAACAGGCTTAGGTCCGCTCCAGACTTTCGATTTTGCATCGTAGACCTCGCCAGAGTTTGGATAGCATAGTAATACTGGCATCTTGTCTTTCGTGATGCATTCACCAGCGATGCTCTGCATGTGCAGAAGCCATGGTGCGACAAGTTGCACGGGGACACAATTCACGCCAAACCCCAAGACCTGCTCGTACTTGCTGACCAGACCAAACACATCAGACATTGAGGTTCCATCACTCAGGTGCTCGGCGTCTCTCAGCGTGCAACTAATCCAAGCCACGGCGTCTGGGAACTCGTTCTGTAGCAAGGAGCAAAGTGCCTCGATTTCAGGCATGCTTGGGATCGTCTCGATCGCCAGGAAGTCCACGTTAGCATCCACGAGTGCTCCGATCCGCGGCCGATGGAAGTCTTTGAATTCTTCCATTGTTCTTTGGTAATCGCCTCTGTACTCGGAGCCGTCTGACAAATAGGCACCATAGGGACCTACCGACCCAGCTACTAACAGCTTGCGTTCAGTGTCTGTTGTCTTTGATGTTGCAGCGGATTTAAGCTGATTATAGGCATCAGACCTTGCATCCTGGGCTATTTCGACACTACGCTTGACAAGTTCGGCTGCCTCGCGCTCGTCCAAGCCTAGGTGCTCAGACAACCCTCTAGTGCTCGCTTGATAGGAGGCAGTGATGGCGATATCTGCCCCGGCAAGGAAGTAGTCCAGATGCATTTGCTTAATGCTTCCCGGGTCATTTTGAAGCAGCCGAGCAGACCAGAGAGCATTGTTGAGATCGTGGCCGCGAGCTTCTAGCTCCGTAGCAAGAGCGCCGTCGATGATTAACGACTGTTTTTGCTGCAACAAGGCTCGGGCGTCCATTTTTGGGAGCATTTCTGCCTAGTCGATAAGATCGGTTATGGGCCGTGCAAAACGAGATTAATGAGAGTTAAAATTACAGAAGAAGGCCAATGATTGCCACAAATGTTGTCGGATGCGTGTCCACGCCGTCCCAAGATTTGAGACAAGATAGTTGCTGTGGTGAAAGGCGAATGCAATACCGCAGGCGTAGTATTAGATCCCTTTTGACCTCGATCCTGTGGTAATTGTGATTATGAAGTGACAGGCTCGGCAGAAAAGAAATGGGTGCGCCTTCCAATTTGAGACGACATGGAAAGCTTGACCAGTCGGCGGGTACAGACGGATACTGAAGTCGACCATTTTGGCCTCAGGCATTTACGAAGCTGCCCGGCAGCTGGAGTGGAGCTCCGAGCGAGGCCAACTTCCATGCAGCTGCAGCCATTGGGCCTCTTGTCAGGCTGTCATAAACCAACAACGCAGCCATGTCGCTGTTCTCCTTCTCCACTCCAGTGGACATTGACATCGTCTTGGCAGATACCGACGATCGGCCAACCGTCGATGCAAAGCTTGACAAGAACCGACGCGAGAAATGCCCTCTCTACCTGGACGGCGAGACCGTCAAGGGTGCCGTCACAATCAGACCCAAAGATGGTAAAAGATTAGAGCACACCGGTATTAAAGTGCAATTTGTGGGCACGATTGAGATGTTCTTCGACCGCGGAACGCATCACGAGTTCCTCTCCTTGCAAACCGAATTGGCGAGCCCCGGCGAGCTCCAACATCCGGTCACCCTCCCTTTCGCCTTCAAGAACGTCGAGAAGCCTTACGAAAGCTACAACGGGATCAATGTCAAGCTCCGGTACTTCCTACGAGTGACCGTGTCCCGGCGCATGGCGGACGTAGTCCGTGAGAAGGATCTCTGGGTCTACAGCTACAGGCAACCGCCGGAGAGCAACAGCGTGATCAAGATGGATGTTGGTATTGAGGATTGCCTCCACATAGAGTTCGAGTACAGCAAGAGCAAGTACCATCTTAAGGATGTGATTGTCGGGAGGATATACTTCTTGCTGGTGCGACTAAAGATCAGGCACATGGAGCTGTCGATTATTAGGAGAGAAACGACAGGCGTCCCACCAAACCAGTACAATGAGTCAGAGACTCTAGTAAGGTTCGAGATAATGGATGGATCACCGAGTAGAGGAGAGACCATACCGATTCGGCTGTTCCTAGGCGGGTTCGACCTGACGCCGACCTTCCGGGACGTGAACAAGAAATACAGCACACGATACTATCTCAGCCTGGTCCTGATCGATGAGGATGCGAGAAGGTACTTCAAGCAATCCGAAATCGTGCTGTACAGACAGGCACCGGAAAACAGCGAGCTTGCGCAGGAGCAAGCTAAGCAAATACAAGGCAGCTAGGAAAGCGCTAACGAGTCACGAAGGAGTAATGGCGTTGAGTATTTGGACACTTGGCGCACAATGGGTGGGAACAACATGCCCCGCAGCACCTCGCCTGAACGCGCGTCTCTGGACATGGGGCCTGGTACTGCGATGAGGGCCGGTATGGGTAATGGTCATCTTACACCTCCGACGGGCATGAATAGCGGACGAAGCGTGAGTGCAAACCGCGCAAGTGGCGTCTATTCAGAAATGAAGCCTGAGAAAGGAGACTGGGATAATTTGTTTTTTGAGGTTAAGAAGGCTTCTTTGCAGAGTGAAACTTGGGATCAGGGCAAGGCGAAAGGGCACAAGCGGAGTGCTTCGAACGTTACAATATAAGGCATCGTATGCATATGGCCAGTTGCATACAAATTTGTTTCCTCTTACATATACAGAGTTCATACGGCCCATGGAGAACGTGCTGTGAAGGCTCCATTTCCCATATATGCAAAATCACGTGACATTCAGGTTGGAGGTGAGATAAGCCCGCCAAATTAGGGCTTAATCCGTGTCGGTAAGGGTTCGGCAGCGAACCGGGCCCGCAATACATACAGCCCACCTGCTGCCCACCATCCGCAGCGAAACTTGGGACATGAAACTGCACGCACAACCCTCTGACATCTGTCGAAGGGGACCACAACTGCGCTTGCCAGGCCTGTGAAGCTCACATACTAACCCTGGATATCCGACGGACCCACGCCATTCGGTGAATCGATGTGGACGCGGGAAGAGCCTTGAGGGATTAGTGTAGAGTCAGTGATCACATTCACAGTCGGCCCTTCGTTGGAAGACTCGGGGATAAAGTGGGCACGGGCAACAATATACCTAAAGAAGTGATACCGAGAGGGGTCGCATGTGTGCAAGGATCGTATCTGAGAGCGCAGCGGGCGACCAAAACATCTGCACTCGCTTCTCCCGATCCACGCGCTTGGGCCGGGCAGTTTGAAGAGGAGCTCATTGCGCCTTCCGCATTCACGACAACCTCCCCCGAAACTGGCTTCACTCGCGGAGGCCCGGAAAAGTCCCGAGCTTTGCGAGGCCGACGAGCGGCCACTCCAAGACTCAGTAACTCTTCCACCACCATCCCAACGACCTGCTGAGCTTGACCGCGGCCTCAGCGCTGCCTTCGACAAACAGTGTAACCTGGATCTCGAAGCCTTGGACAATCTCGAAGAGATATCTGATCCTGGCACCGACCACGACAGCTTCAGCGGCAACATGTCTTCTTCCTCGCAGGCGCCGGAGAGCTGGATAAGCGCTTTTTGCAGCTTGGTTGGCCACGAGTATTTTGCTGAGGTATCGGAGGATTTCATAGAGGATGACTTCAACCTCACGGGGCTGCAAAGCCAGGTGCCCATGTACAAGGAGGCACTGGAGATGATACTGGACGTGGAGCCGGAAGATCTTAGCGATGAGGAGGATGAGGATGAGGACGAAGATGACGACGAAGATGATATGGATCAGGATGGCGAAAGAGGGTATCGACGGGCAGATGCGGCAGAGAGGCGACACCTACGGATGGCGAGTGATCTGAGCGTGATTGAAAGCTCGGCGGAGATGCTCTACGGGCTCATACACCAACGTTTCATCACCAGTAGGCCTGGGATCCAGCAGATGGCGGAAAAATACGAGCTCGGACATTTTGGCCACTGTCCGCGAGTACATTGCGGCGGTGCAAAGGTTCTACCAGTTGGCTGCTCAGACATCCCAGGTCAGGAGACAGTCAAGCTCTTCTGTCCTAGCTGCCTGGACGTTTACAACCCGCCAAACAGTCGCTTCCAAGCTGTCGATGGCGCATTCTTTGGAACCACATTCGGCTGCCTCTTCTTTATGACATTCCCTGAACTGGATGTGGGTGGTCACAAGCCTCCAGAGAAGCCTCTCCCCGATGTGGCTTCTCCTTTAAGCGGTCCGAAAGATGGACGGGCATCACTCTCCTCCTCATTAACGTCGCAACACAATCATTCCACTCCAGCGCACCAGCATCAAGGACCTCTCCCTCCCCAGCCAGACATGATCAACGGTGTAGCACCTCGAAATCTGGCTCCAGGCCTTGGGTTGGGCAACATCTACGAGCCACGCATCTATGGTTTCCGTGTGTCAGAGTTTGCCAAGACAGGACCTAGAATGAAATGGCTGCGAAGTCGGCCGGCAGACGTGAATGAACTGGACGAATGCCGGATATGGGCTGAGAACCAAGAAGCAGCATTGCAACTACCGACAGAAGTCGGCTCTGCAGTGGCAGATCTGCCAGACTCAGAGATGGCGGACGAGGCCATCGCAGGGGATAACGGCGAGGCTGAGGACGAGGACATGGACCGGTTTGGCCGAGGCGAGCCGGCCGGAAACGTGAGCCAAGACAGCCGTCTAGCCCATGCAACGGATGCGGCACAGCGGAGAAAACAGTCGTCTGCTCAAGGAAGGAGAAGAGATCGACATGATGTGCTACCAAACGGCCAGGGCAGTGGTGGTGGTACGGCGTTAAGTGTTGGGGGTGCTGGGTAGTTGCTGGCTCAAGATTTCAAAACGGGATGTGCGGAAGGAGTTCGTGGATAGGCTTATATCATTGATGATGTTACGGTAGCGAGTCAACGTTGTTGTTTTCTTCCCCCCACTCTGCATAGCGGTGGCTTTGTTGGCTGAGGGTGACGCGATCAAATAAGTCAAAAATGTGTTATCCTTTCTCGCACTATTTTTCGAACATGTGTCAACTGCTAAAGTCCCATCGAGAAAGACTGCGGCACGAAGCACGCAGCACCACGATCCTTCTCTTCGTAGAGAAAATTGCCCTTTACGAATGTCAACAATGAAATATCTCTCTCTACCAGGCCTATAGACGCTGTTGTGATCGTGTCGCCACAAAGAAGCATCCAATCCTCTTCGCTTGGAAAGGAACGCTCAAGGGGCTTCCAAGATTCACAGACAACTTAGCGCCAGTTGCATGCTACCTGAGATGTCATAGCGTCGATGTGCAACAGCATCCTGATCTGCGAATGTCACTCACGGAATGAAGCCATGGAAAGTGTCCACAAATCGGCAACCATAATACCCAATGGATGAGTAAGGTGGGGCAAATACGCCCTGGCATCACCAAATTCGGCGGACGAGACATGGACAGGTTAGCTCATAACTCAGTCAAGATAGGAAAAAGATACATCGCGGCTGTAGAAGGGCGTAGCAAGAGCAAACACAAAAGACTTGCACTTTACTACTTTCTGTTGAATTGCTCAGAGCAGACGACGACTCTTTGAAAACAGTGACATCATAACCAACATTCAACATCCGTAATGGCTTTCACTACGGCCGCAAATATCCCTTGGACACGGATCAAAGCGCTATCGTTCGACATCTATGGCACCTTGATTGACTGGGAAGGCGGAATTGCCGCCACAGCCCGCAACACCGCCCTAGGGCCGTACCTACCCGAAGACCACAAGGAGCTCATGCTAGGCATTGAGAAGCACGACACGACTCTGCAGCGAGAGCATCCCAAATGGAAGCAATCGGAAGTGATAGCTGAAGGCCTCCGCCGGTACGCCAAGGAGCTGAACATCGTCGGGGATGGCAAGCTCTCGCAGGAACAGGTCGAGGAGGCTTGCAAGCAGTACGGCGCGGGCATTGGCAGCTATCCGGCCTTCTCGGACACCATTGACGCCATCCAGAGACTAGGCAAGCATTACAAGCTGTTCCCTCTTACCAACGTCGACAATGCTTCCTACAAGGGTACCCTGACGGGACCGCTCAAGGGGTTGCAGTTCACTGATAGCTACACCGCTGAGGATATCGGGAGCTACAAACCGGATCTGGCAAACTTCCATTACTTGCTTAAGCACCTCAAGGACGACCACAGCATTGAGCAGGCCGAGCTGGTGCACGTGGCGCAGAGCTTATTCCACGACCATGGACCAGCGGCGAAAATGCAATTGCAAAGCGTCTGGGTGGATCGCAAGGGGTTCATGGGTGGCGAGACGGAAGGTGCGCAGGACAAGTTTGCTTTCCAGCTACGGGTCGACGATCTAGCTGAGCTAGCAGATATCGTGGATAGAGCATTCGGTAACTAGGTACTGGGATTTGATCAAGAAGGTCATGATGCATTGTTGATACAAGATGGTTAAAACCCTAATGCGCTCCGTGGTATCTCACAAGAACGCCGCAACACCGTCCCTTTTTCTTCCCTAATGCTCACATCATAATATCATGCACATGCCTTTGAGTCCACCGGCATGATAAGCATCATGCGATGCCAGCATCGCTGTCAACGACCTTGTTCACGACAGCAAGTGCCAATTCCTGCACTTCCACACTCGTGCCGCTCGCCTCCACGCTCAGAACATCCGTCTCGTCCTTCTGCGGCGCCTCGAGACTCTCAAACTGACTCCGCACCATATAGTCCTTCATATAGTGGTTCTGCCGGGCCCGTACACGGTCCATCAGCAGCGACTCGGAGGCGTTCAGAAAGACAAAGTGCACCAGGACGTCCGGGTTGTGATAGGTCGCTAGGCGGAAGACATCGCGGTATTTCCGCTTCAAGGCGCTGCAAGTGACCACGACACCTTCGAGGTCTGAAGAAGCTGCGAGCGTCTTGAGGGCTTCTTCGCGGAGCAGAATCAGCCAGTCCCAGCGGTCGGCGTCGGTGAGAGGGGTGCCTTCGCGCATCTTCTTGACGTTCTCGGCAGTGTGGAACTTGGGATTACATGTTAGGATCCTGTCGTACTGGTAAGAGTTGAGGAAGAATCGCCTACAGTATCACCTTCAAGGTAAGGAAACTGGAAGGAGCTGTGGAGGTGCTCGGCTACTGAGGTCTTTCCGCATCCTGCCGGTCCCGTGATGACCCAGATATGCTTATGCTGAGGTTTTGAGGCAGTTGAACTTGATGTGGCCATGCGGCTCAGCTTCGCAGGTTCATGAGGTGGTGTGGGCGGAAGGTGGGCTACGTTTTGCGCTGACATGGTGGCAATCTCTAGGACGTACGGTGCGATAGTGTCAAGAGAAGATGAGGTCGTGTAGGAGACACTTCTGAAGATGTATACAAAGGGTTAGGGATGTGAAGGACTGTGGACAGAATGGAAAGGCTGTAAGGTTAGAGGGAGGTCGCGATCTGATCTACCTCCACATGTGGTCCGAAGGCATTCTTTGCCCTGACGGCCACCGGAAGGTTATATCGGGTGTTCCTGCTGAACATGGCGACCCCCAGTGAGCGGTCAGAGCAACGGCAAGCGACCCCATTTGCTACGCCGCGGTTCAGTTGAAGTTACAGAGGTGGGAGCACGCGACAGAATTGAGCCGGAGAGCCTGCATCAATTGCCGCCATCCCTGTCAATGGAGTCATTTGGGGGCGACATATTGCCAAGAACGTTGGGGGCGTCAAAGCAAAAGCCGAGTCTTTCCCCGGAACCGCACACAGAGCATCCCGCACGAAGCTGTAGGCATCATCGGGCCTGGATCAGAGACAGAACGGGAGATTTCATCCGGGAGAGGATCGCGGTTGGTGTTCGTAATCATACGGCAATGCCTACGCTATACAGATCTCTAAAATCGCTCATTATGTAAATCAAAACGCCTTTGGCCTCTGTGGAAGGGCTCACACATGGTTAGACGGGTAAAGAACGCTGGTGTCGTTCACGAACTGCTCCTTAATGGCACGCATGCTCACGAACCTAGACTGCAGGTTGGTAGAGCCAGCCTTGTCGTTCGTACCGGATGCACGCGCACCTCCGAACGGCTGCTGGCCGACGACAGCTCCCGTGGACTTGCAGTTGAGGTAGAAGTTTCCAGCGCTGTTCCTCAGGTTCTCCTCCGCTGTTCGCAGAGCCATGCGATCCTGAGCGAAGATGGCACCTGTAAGGGCGTAGTCTGAGGTCTGGTCGATGGTCTTGCAGATGTCAAGGTACGCTTGCTCGGGGTTCTTTGTGTCGTCGTAAACGTAGACTGTCAAGATCGGCCCGAAGAACTCCTTCTGCATGTTGGGGTGCATTGGGTTCTTCGTCTCGTAGATCGTCGGGTGGATGAAGTAGCCTTCACTTCCGTCGTACTTGCCGCCAACAATGCAGTCGAGCTCAGAGTCATTCTTAGCTTCGTCAATTGCACCGGAGAGCTTGTCGAAAGAGCCCTTGTGGATGACGGGGCCGATGAAGTTGTCGAAGGATTCTGGTGAGCCGATCTTGAGCTTCTGGGTCTCTTCAATGAGCATAGGCTTGGCCTGATCCCAAAGGCTCTTTGGCCAGTATGCACGGGATGTAGCAGAGCACTTCTGGCCCTGGTACTCAAAAGCGCCACGGACGGTGTTGATGACAGCGTTCTCGACATTCGCAGAGTGATGGATGAGGTGGAAGTTCTTGCCGCCAGTCTCGCCAATAATGCGAGGGTATCCCTGGTATTTGCCTTCCGCCACGTTGTTGGCAATTTGGCCGTATAGAGAACGGAAGACAGCGGTGGAGCCAGTGTAGTGAAGAGCGGCAAATTGCTTGTGCGAGAGCACGGTCTTGGTGACCTCAACAGCATCGCCAGGAACAAAC
The DNA here is from genome assembly GCA_022701445.1 of Hortaea sp. C3G1500-4. NCBI lineage: Eukaryota > Fungi > Ascomycota > Dothideomycetes > Mycosphaerellales > Teratosphaeriaceae > Hortaea > Hortaea sp. C3G1500-4. The sequence continues at coordinate 683,674 of JAJVDI010000010.1, forward strand.
TGAATCACGTCCTTTGGAAGGCCGGCTTCAAGAAGGATCTGGTAGACGAGCCAGTTCGACGCCATAGCGCTGGGGCTAGGCTTCCAAACCACCACGTTACCCATAAGGGCTGGCGCAGCGGGAAGGTTGCCAGCGATGGCTGTGAAGTTGAAAGGTGTGATGGCGTACACGAAGCCCTCCAATGGCCGGTATTCCACTCTGTTCCACACGCCTGGGCTGTTGTGCACTGGCTGCTGTCCGTACAACTCTTGCGCGTACTTGACGTTGAATCTGAAGAAATCGCACAGCTCCGCGGCGGAGTCGATCTCGGCCTGCCAGGCATTCTTGCCCTGTCCGAGCATCGTCGCTGCCATGATGTCGTATCTGTACTTTCCGCTGACAAGGTCTGCGGCCTTAAGGAAGACAGCCGCTCGGTCGGCAAAAGGCAGGCTTTCCCATGAAGCTTTGGCCTTGAGGGCGGAATCGATCGAGGCGCTCACGTCGGAGGCGGAGGCACTGGACCAGGAGGCGATGCTGTCTTTGTGGGACATGGGGAACGGCTGCTGGCTGACATTCGCCGTCTTCGTCTCTTTTCCGTTCACGACAATCGGCACTTCAAGCGGCGATCGCTGGCGGAGGGACTTCGTGGCAGCAGCCAGCTTCTCGCGGTCGGTGGAGCCCTTCTCGTAGTGTTTCTAATGGAAGTCAGCTTTTGCACTAGGAACCTAATCGCTCTGGCTCATACGTTGGGCTCATTGTTGATTTGCGGAACCTGAAAGTTCGCAAGGTTGGCAAGGCCCTTCTTCTGCACAGCTCGTGAGCTGCTTATCGCAGAAGCTGGCGCCTTAGCGGTCCTGGGAGACTGCCGAAGGCATTGAGATACCGGTCGCAGGCTGACAGTGACCATGATTGCAATCACCTATCCCCAATACTCTGAAGATGGAAGAAGATAGTGGATTGAAGCAAACAGGAAAAAGATATTGGCAGCAATGTTTTGGAACTTTTGCTGGTTGCTCGTGCGGCTATCGTCGGCTTGCTCAAACACGCCCCGCAATCCAAAGAGCGCACACGCCAGCTATCTCCGCGCTACGCTACCCTTTCCGAAGTCGGCCCTTGAGGTTTTCGTGAACTTTACCATGCTTCACGCTCGCTAATTGGCACCCTCGAGCCATACCACTGCCTCTAAATGATAAGGTTAGTAAGGTGTATCTTGAAAGCGTCAAAGCGTGCTCGGCGAGATTTCCTACGGGCGATCCTCACGCTGTAGATACCAGTCGTGATAGATCATCATCGCATGTCCACCATCATACTCCCAGGTTCCTCTAGCAGCGCCCTTACTCTCTCGGCGCACCTCGCACATTCAGCACCGTCCACGACGCGGTGGTCAGCGCTCCAGCTCAGCACCAATTCTTCCCGACGTATGAGGACCTCATTCTCGTCGAACGCAGGCACAAGCTTGCTCCGGCCAACGCCCAGGATACCGACCTGCGGCTCACTGATGACAGGCGATACAACCCCACCACCAATGTTGCCAATGTTGGAAACAGTAAATGAGCCGCCACTGAAATCGCCTGGAGCCAGCTTGCCGCTACGAGCTTTCTCTGATAGCTGTTTGAGTTGTTGTGAAATCTCGACGATGCTGAGATCCTGTACGTTCTTAACCACTGGCACTAGTAGGCCAGACGGCGTATCGACCGCCACGCCAAAGTTGTGCGAGCCACGGTACGTGAGCTCTGGCTTCTTGGGGTCTTGAGTATGCAGCGAAGCGTTCAGCAGGGGATGGTGCTGGAAAGCCAAGCTCACCGCTTTCAAGACGAAAGGAAGGTGTGTGAGCTTCTGTTCTTTCGATGTAGCCGATGCATTGAGCGTCTTGCGAAGGCTTGTGATGTTGCCCATGTTTGCTGTGCACGAGTACAGGAAATGGGGAATATTCAGTGACTTGGTCATCGTCTTGAACATCTGGTTTTGTACCGGTGACAATGGTACTCTGCGATCCTCCTGAGTACAAATGGATTTGGTTTGTTGTGGTGCTTGTGGCTGCTTTTGCTCGTTTGCATGGCGGTGAACGTCTTCTTTGAGCACTCTTCCATCTTTGCCAGTGCCTCTAATGTCGGCAATATCAACTTTGAGCTCCTTTGTCAGATGCCTGACCGCCGGCGTAGCTAATGTACGCTTGTCCCATTGCTGCTGCCCGTCTCGTTGAGTAGACGCGGTTTGCGTATCTGAGCTCTTCGCCGTCACACTAGGCTCAGCGACATCCTCCTGTATTACGCCTTCAGCTTCAATTTGTTGTTCCCGTACGCTCTCCTCGGCATCACTGCTGTCAAACGAGCTGTTGGCGCTTGCCCCGCCTGATGAATCTCCACCCAGGTTCTTCGCGTCTGAATCGCTGATATCGCCTTCTATGTCTATATCTACCAAAGGCTTTCCAGTCTTTGCGACATCGTCTTGGTCGTAGTGCAGCTTTTTGATCACCCCGTCGAAGGGACTGGTAATCTCCACCGAGGCCTTGTCTGACTGAACCTCACACAGCTTGTCGAACTGCTCAACACGTGCACCAGGCTGTACGAACCACTGGATGAGCTGCACTTCTGTGATACCCTCTCCAATGTCGGCTAATAAGAACGGTTTGACGATCTGGAGGCGAGGCGAAGTATGGAATCGGCGGTCTAAGAGTGGACGTAGGAGCGATGTGTTAGGCGTTCGGAAGGAACGTGCAGCCCAAGGACTGGCTGTTCTTAGAGCATTCATGATGAAAAGGAGAAGAGGCCACCTACACAATTGAGAATGAGAGACCTCACATCTTTTAGTCCACGTGTGAAGGAACATTAATGACCATGTTGACAACGTCGGCTTAAGGAAGGAATGGCCGAGGTTAGCCGCTGTGACACTAAACCCAGTAAGGCAGGAACTGGTAGTGAATACTACTATGTATGTAGTGTCCAAGAAGCACAAATGGAGATATATGCGTCATGACACACATGCGAACCCAATCATAGCTGCAACTCAATGAATATATCTATTACATACGCCCAGAGTCGCAATATTGACACGTCTCAGCGACGCTTCGACCAAGATATAAACCCGGCCATTGACATGTACGCACATACGAAATGTACCTAGACATGGAGCCAACCATATGAAACGCGGTTGTGAGAGACACGACCATGTCATGTATTGAATTTAGCATTAATAAAGATCTCTGCCACTACGTGGCTATAAGCTGATAAACTGCGACTGCTCTTCATCGAGAACGACAGATCAACATCCAATATCCGAGCAGCAGTCCTCACTTTTCCGATCCACCGCCAAGTTGATCCTCGACGTGCGTTTTCTGGTTGTCCGCATATGGACACGACAGAATTGTGCGGCCCAGTTATGGCGGCGTTATCTGGAGAATCTACCCTGCTGGAGTCGCATTGCACGATGCTTCGAAATAGACTATAGTTTTTCCCTACCACAGATCAGATCAGATCGAGGCCGCCCAGTCAGGAAAGAACTTCGCCAATCTGATCGCCTTAAGATTCCTCTCATCCTGTCTCTTGATCGTCATGGGACTTCTTGCGCCACTCTTTCTGCCAATCCCTAATTTTTCGATGGCGGCTGTACTGGGTAAGTTTTACCATTGGACGTGAAGAAGCAAGATCAGTCGTCCCAAATAGCGGCCTTCGCCTTTTCTTTTTCGGCTTTTCTCCGTTCCTCCTCCTCTTTCGCCTGATCTCGTCTTTTCTTCTCCTGCACCTTCATAGCTTGATCATATTCCCTCTGCTCCTTTGTGCGTCTCGGAGCCTTTTGTCCAATCCCAGCAGCGATGAGCCTGCTGGCCACAGCCGTAGACTTCTCTGGCCTTTTTTCTTCGCCCGTACTTCTTACACGCGGGACTGGAGAGTTCTCACCACTGCTAGACTGTTCGCCTGGGATGCCATCGAAGCCGTAAGGCGGGAATGTCTGGTATGGCATGCCTGTGGAAGTCTTGCTCGAGCTGTAAGAAGGAGATGCGGGGGTCGGCGGAGGAGCTTCAGGGTAATCGGAGGATGTCACTTGCTGAACTGGAGTCTTTACGCCTGAATCGCTTCTAGCCTCGTGTCCGTCGTCTGCCTCATCTTCCCAGGAATCTGCAGGGTGTGCTTTACTTCTGCTCGGGGCTTTCTTGGAGTTCTCGGAGAGGTTGAGCTTCTCCAATGAGGATGTCAAAGATCGAGATGATGTTGAAGACATTTCGAGTGTATGACGAATCCCTGTTCAAACAGTGGACCTGGACGGAAAGGAAGAAGGAGGCTTTGCGTCGATATCCAGCCCAAGATATCTGGCGTACGCTCTGGCATTTTGTAACTTCCGTAACGTGGGGAAAACAGGGATCTAGAGCCTCGAACAACTCAATTCGAATTGACGACGTCACTTTCGCTTGACTACATGGGCCTGCATGAACTTCACATCGTCGGTACCAAGGCGATGGTGAGAGTCCGGGCAATGGTCTTTTCACGCAATGAGCCAGATGAAGGATTGTGTAGGTAGAGGGTTACTACAATGACAACTACAGCCAAACGCAAGAAGCATTGAAAGTTAAATCCGGGCATAAGGGTGGCTGCGAGATCGGAAGAGGGGCTTATTCCCGACAGAGTTCACTGGAAAGATATAACCTCTTTCTTACCAAGGCTTGTTGCATATCTAGGTCTTAGAGGCATCGTGCTCACCCGTTCTCTATCTTCACCATTAAGTGTCTCCTTTTGGTCCTTCTTCGATCTTTCAAAACATGCGCGGGCTTCGAGCGTCCCCGATCAAGCCCAATCCCAGGAAGGTCGGGCCCACAGCGTCAGGACGCTCGTTCTCCTCTTCGACTACCTGGAGGTCCTATGATGATACGGTGCAAAATATCCGGATAGGCCAACACACTAGAGTCATCTATCAAGGCTTCACTGGACGTGTGGCAACCGGGAATGCGAAGGACAGTTTAGCATATGGCACTAATATCGTAGGAGGCGTAACACCAGGCAAAGAGGGTGAGCACCTCGGCCTGCCGTTACTGCCTGACTTGAGGAAAGCAAAGGATCAGCTCAAGCCGGATGCAACAGCGGTTTTTGTAGCCGCCCCTCAATGTGGCAAAGCTATTGAAGATGCCATTGAGGCAGAGATCCCTCTTATTGTGGCTGTAGCTGAGCATATACCATTGCACGATATTATGAGGGTACGAAAAATTTCCCTCACAAAGAGCTAAGGCTCAGGAGGCATGCTGACAGCAAGTAGGTTAGTAGCATACTTAAGACGCAATCCAAATCCAGGTTGGTGGGTGCGAACGCTCCAGGAATCATCTCGCCGATAGGGCAGTGTCGCATAGGTTTCCAGCCTTTGCCTACGTTCGCACCCGGGCACATTGGTATCGTGGCCAAATCCGGCACGCTTTCATATGAGACTGTCGCCTCCGTTACTCGCTCCGGGTTGGGCCAGAGTCTGTGTATAGGAATGGGCGGCGACATCATAGCTGGAACCAACCTTGTGGACGCTCTGAAGGTCTTTGAAGCGGACCCGGAGACCGAGGGAATCATCTTGGTTGGTGAAGTCGGCGGTCGTGCTGAGGAGGACGCGGCCGAGTGGATCAAAGACTATCACCGCAGAGTCTCTCAACCAAAGCCGATCGCTGCGCTAGTCGGCGGGCTCAATGCACCTCCAGGCCGGATCATGGGTCATGCGGGTGCATGGGCTGCGCGAGGTGAGCGCAGTGCGAAAGAAAAATACAGTATCTTGCAGCAGGCAGGTGCGACAATGGTCGACCATCCCGAGAATTTCGGCGGCGTAATGAAAGCTTTACTCTCCCAATCTGGACGAGATCCACAAAGGATAATGAAGGACGCAGCAAACCAGAGGCGAGGGTACCATACCCAAAGACAAAGGCCAGCGCTCAGCGCCCGACAGTCAAGACTGGCACAGCTGCAGCAGCAGAAGCGTGATCTTGTCCTGTCACCTCATGGAGCGGCCGCCCCACTTGAACCCTACCTCGATCAGGTAGATGGGATATCAATCGTACGAGAATCAGAGCCTCACGATGCGTTTTACATTGGAATCACCGTTGACCGCACAGAGCGGGCGCCCTGTATTGTTACTTCTCCAACTGCGAGCAGAGCGCAACTTGAGAGACGGGTACGACGATTTGCGTATGATTGGCGACAAGGACCTTCGGAGGCTACCATTAAGCAAGCCATTGAGCATATGCAGCTCGATGCAGCACCGCCTGAAGCAAGGGCTCAAGTCAGTGGCTTGATGCAAGTGCTTGCGAAGATGTACAAGGAGACCGAAGCTGTGACATTGTCGGGCTCGGTGAGTGTAGATGAGAAGGGCAACCTGCAGATCCATCAGCCAAGCATAATCGCGCAATTCGATGACGCCGCATTCAGAAGCGGTAAGCGCCAAGAAGACATCCATAGCCTTCGGCAGAAGGACGCTGAAGTGCCTGAAGAAGTTGAAGCGGAGAAAGACGGCATTGTTTTTGTCAAGCTCGACGATCCGGAAGCCAACATTGGTACACTCGTGAACGGTGCGGGGCTCGCAATGAACACGGTAGATGCACTTCGTCTTCACGGAGGCAAAGCCACGAACTTTTTGGACACGGGGGGCAAAGCTACCAGTGAGACTGTGAAGAAGAGTTTTGAGCTCATCCTTCGGGATCCAAGGGTGAAAGTCATCTTCGTGAACATTTTTGGTGGTCTCACTGATGGCGGAATGATCGCTGAGGGCGTGTTGTTAGCGTTCAAGGAGGTCGACATGAAGGGCAAGCCCGTAGTGGTGAGGATCAGAGGAACGAACGAAGAGACAGGACAAAGGATCATTGCAGAATCCGGTCTAGCTCTGGAAGCTTTTGATGGCTTTGCAGAGGCGGCAGATAGAGTAGTTGAGATTGCAAATAGCAGCTAGGACCCGATATCCTTGGTTGGGTTGCCGTGGTCTTAAGCTATCTACTGAAAGGTCGAAACTTGAACAGCGGGTGAAGATTGATCCGCGACGGTCATTCGACCAGTCTGAACTGCCATGTAGCCTCATTAGTCTGATGCCACCTTTCTCTCGCGGACGCCGGAGCCTAATAACAGCAAGTCTGGTAGTCCTCAGGACTTTTCCCGACGCCGGACGCGCCCTGCTATATATCGATCATAAGCACCATGTCCGCCCTCTGCACTTTTTACAAGCCGTAGCTTGCACTTCTCATACTCGTAATCGTCATTGCATAAGGTGGTGCCAGGTCCACATTAGGGAAGCTTCAGCAGCCGCCGATCTGCTCCTGGTGCACTTCAAGTGTGTCACCGTCCGCCATTTCGAGCTGCTAAAAGTCAGCGAGTTTCACGACGCGGGGGCTAAAGCTCGTCGACTCACGGTCTCAGGGTTGTCCGTAGGGTTCACTCTGGTCCCATCGAACAAGAAGCGACAGCTTCGGATGTCCTTGCCTTGGCGCTCACAGAATGCATCCATGAGCTTCTTCAGCTGGGTTGTGCGCTTGATCTTGAAGAAAACTTCGTTGTTGTTGTCCGTGACCTTGATGTTCAAGTGCTCAGAGGCCTGAGGCTCTTCCTTCTCGCCTGCTGGGGAGGGTGAGGGCGGTTGGTCAGACATTTTGCTTAGGAAGGAATGTTGGTTGTCGTTCGAGGATGAGTAGGCGCGGGTGCTTCGAAGTCGCGAGAGTCCTCAGCTACTTAAAGGGCGGCCAACGCGCGTGTTGCAGAATGTGAATCGCGCGGTTGTTGACTGCTTTGGAGTGGCGTTCTGTTCATGCACATGTTAGCGTATCTATCGCTTGTTCGAGGTATCCCAGTGATAGCACCTCACTGGTTTTGAGAGCGCTGTACTGAACATCAGGTTGCCAAGTACATACCTAGTAGCCCTGCACAGTGATCACAGACGCTTGCTATACGGAAAGGGCATCGTGAAGAAGAGGAAGTGGTGGGGTTGAAGTCGTTCTCATTGTGGCCCGTGCGCAAGGTCACGAGCCTTGAAGTTGAGGTTGAGGCGAGAGTGACGGCGGAAGAGATCACCACAAGCGTTCATCTGATCTTTTGCCGTCCGGCCTTCAGTGATCCCTCTGACCATTTTATTTTCACGTCTGCGCAGCAATGGTAACACGCCCAGCACGAAAAGCTTAACATACAACATTGGAACAATCTGACCTTGGCGCAGAAGCCCGAAGATGGACTCAAGGTAGAGCCTGCCTGCCATCCTCAAGCATGTGCTATCCAAGGTGAGAATGCGGCAAGCAGATGGAGATGCCTGAAAGCTAACTCATAGGAGATTGCATACAAAAGAACAATTTCAAAGAAGAAAGATGCCAGAAGCAGGCGAGTACCTCCCTAACGCCGTCGCTTCTGTTCGTATCACGTTGCTAATTACGAGCGCAGATTGATGCCCTCTATGAGTGCTGCAATCTTTTCTACCAGCGAAACGGCGACGAGGCGTCTGTGGTGAGCTGCCCAAAAGCCAATCTTCTCCGGCTCAAGATGAAGCAGCGGGCGGAGAGCGTCAAATAGCCCACTCTGGGAAGATGTCTCGGCATACAAACTCCCTTTCAACGTAGCGTAGAGCTGTAAATTGTAGATACATATGGCCAATCTCTGGCTCACAGTTATAGATGTCACGCCCACGGGCTCAAGACTCGCATCCCATCTCTACCGGAACGGAGGGCAAATGGAGGCGTCCCCTCTTCGAAGGTCACTCTTAGACCACCGGAGCACGCTAATGAGGCCTCTGTGGACCTGTACAAACATCGAAAAGTTCGCACCGAGACTCTAATGGTGGCCTGTAAAGACATTGTTGGAGAAGAGAAAGAAAGGACGCTCGCGTGAGCGCGAGATGGAAGAGGTTTTTGATAGCCGGGCACCCTCAATGACAGATTATGCAGGCTTGACAGAAGTCGTCAGAGAGCCGACTGCGCGGGGACGCTAGGTACCAATTGCTACGTTGCTTGCCCGAAGCAAACGGCTTCTGCTACCTAACAGTAATCTGCCACTTTCTATTTAGCTGTCCACTGCTTCGTTTCATATTCTGTTGTTTTCAAAGGAGTGCTAAGCTCACATATTCACCTTGCCAAATCGATACTCGTATCATGGCTCCACGCAAGATAATCATCGACACTGACCCAGTGTGTATCTTCCTTGGGCTCTTATAGCGATATTTGCTGTTATCTAACATATTTCCATGCAGGGTGTCGATGACATGCTGGCGATGCTACTTGCTTGTTCTTGTCTGCCTGAAGAGCTGGAGGTCCTGCTTCTATCTATCACTTATGGCAATATTGATGTGCAGAATTGTATCCGCAATACTATCTCCTTGTTTTACCATATCGAAAAGGAGATTGCCTGGCGGAGGAGCCAAGGAAAGCCCATTGGTTTTGATACGATCAGGAAGACGAAGCCGATAGTGGCTGTGGGCCCAGAGCATCCGTTGACTGACGATATGCTCATGGCGGACTATTTTCGTATGTACCCCGTGTTCCAACAGAGTGGCGTGAACGATTCTTACTGATCTGATTGTTGCAGATGGTAGAGATGGGCTCGGAGGGATTCACGAAAGCGTATGTCCACCGCTAACCCGCGTATCGCTCTTACTGACACGACACATCTCAGCACCCACACCTTTCGCCTGACGATACCTGGAAGTCATTACTTTCCGCAGCTAAAAATTCAGATGACCCTGCCATGTCTAAAATAGCAGACGAGCTGGCCAAGAATGACGCTCTTTTCACCCCTTCGCACAAGCCTGCTCACCAAGAGATTCTACGCCTGTTGCGAGAGAACGAGCCAGACACCATCACTATCGTCGCTATCGGACCGCTCACCAACCTAGCTTTGGCTGCTTCCGAGGATCCTGAAGCGTTCTTGCGCGTCAAAGAGGTCGTGGTCATGGGCGGAACCATCAATGAGCCTGGTAACGTACGTCTATCGTCCTTACTTCCTTCCGGTTCTGCATTTGTTAGCGCAATTACCATGAACCGCAGGCGAGGGGGGTGTTTTTTTTAGAGGAACATGCTGAACTCTCGCAACCAGATCACCCCCGAAGGCGAATTCAACACCTTCGCCGACCCTGTAGCAGCCGCGCGCGTGTACGCTCTCACGTCGCCAAACCCCTTCACGACCATGCCTCCAACACCGCCAGCGCCGCCAGGAGCAAAGGAGGGCGAGCATCCACCACCGTATCTCGCATCTTACCCAGAAAAGCTTTCTCGACAGTTGAAAGTTACCATGTTTCCGCTTGATATTACTGAACGGCATCTCATTAAGCGTGGCGAATATCGCAAGACCATGGAGCCTGTCATCGCTTCAGGCTCACCGCTTGCGGAATGGACCACGGCCTTCTTGAACGCCACGTTCAACAAGGTTGAGTCTCTTCAGTCGAAGGTCAGCGGAGATGAAGTTGGTCTTCAATTACACGACCCGCTGTGTGTTTGGTACTGTATGATCAAAGCCGGCGAAGCAGGCTGGAAGGTCAACGTTGATGAAGACATTCGGATTGAGACATCAGGCCAGTGGACGAGAGGTATGTGCGTTGTTGACCGGCGTAGTCGACGCAAGAGAGACGATGACGATGTTGGCGAACGGGCTGGCGATAGTGGGAATTGGTTAAGCAGCAAAGCTGGAAATCGGGTCGATAGATGTGTCGCAACTCCTGGTGAAAGGAGCTTCGGTGGATATCTTTTGAAGAGAGTGTTCCACCTCTAGATATAGAAACACATGGATCGTTCCGATTGAAGATAGAGATAGAGATGTTGTGAGCACATGTTTACTTAGTCACAACATTCAATCGTCATCAGTGACTCGTTTGCGGCGTAGTTTTGCCAGGCGTGAAATACGAGATTCCAGGATTTGGATTCGTCCATCCACGTGATCTGTCTCCGCATGTGGCTTGTCTACAATTCCGCCTTCAACCGCGGAACTCTTTCCTCTCTCCCATCATTGCGACCGCGCGCCTGGGCTGGTTGAAGATGGACCACGAGTATGCTGCTCTGGCAAACCTCGCCGGACAAGTGCAACAGCATCAACAACAAGACTTCCAGCATGCACCTCCTCCACCGCAGCAGCAGCTTGACGATGGTAGTGTCGCGACCGGCAAGCGCAAGGCCGAAGACGGTCAACCACAACAACGCGCGAAGCGCAACCGGTATATCTCAATCGCGTGCAATGAATGCAAGAGGCGGAAGATCAAGTGTAATGGGCAGACCCCGTGCCAGCGTTGTGGCAATCTGAATCTCGAATGTGTTTACGCGCCAAATTGCTGTAATGGGTTCAAGGACTCGCACGAGTACAAAGAGATGCAGGGCCATGTCGCGTCGCTGCAAGACCAGATTAGCATGCTCTACCACGATCTGAGCAGTCTCCGTGCACAACTAGGCCAACCGCCTCCGCCGCCCATGCAGCAGCACGTTCAACAGCCGACGCCGCAGCAGCCTCCACCTCAGCCGATGATGCAACAGCCACCACAGCAAACTCCACCCCAGCAGCATTTTGTGCATCACCAGCAACCACAGGCGCAACAGCAGAGTCATACACCTATCGACCCATCGCTACAGAATGCACCGTTCCCTTCGCACCGCGGGTCGTATTCCATGCAGCAAAGCGATCCCGGTGCTGCCATTGCGCACCTCTCGCCAAGCGCACAACGACCAAAGAGTCAGTCGCAAAGCCAGCAGCCCTCCTTTCGTGGGCCTACAAGTGATGAATTCAACTTTGGGGTAGCTAAGAGCAGCCTTCAAACAATGGGCATCACCTCGGGCCCTGAGGACGGTGGTAGCGGAACCGCTGGTTTCACGACTGGGGAACCCTCTCCTGCCCAGTCACCACCGCCGCGGGATCGTAACTCCGCGCAGTATTTGCCGTCGACTCATGCTCAAAAAGATCCCATCTGGTCTGTTTCACAAGAAGAAGCAATTCGGCTCTGCCACGTTTATGAGGATGAAATGGGCATGATGTACCCCATTCTGGATAGCAGTAAGATGATCGCATATGCGCAGAAGCTTTACAGGTTCATGGAGGCGGCACATAGATCCGGCCTCATGCAGCAAGGTATGCCTGGCCCGGATGCGATCGACGACGAAGACGCAAACATTCTGAAGATGGTGTTGGCGACGGCTATGACGGTCGAATCCCAGGGGAGAAGCGACCTGGGTAAGAGGCTCTTCGAGTGTGTGCAGCCTGCGATTGACAACTCGCTGCATGGAAATGTAGACCTGAAAGGTGTTAAGCTGCTGGTGCTTGCAGTAAGTCCCTTGCTTTGCTTTGTTTTATTGAACAGACGCTGATCAGACACAGGCAACGTACGAATTCCAGCGCGACAATGAGGGTACTGCGTGGCGCATCATCGGTCTTACTGCACGACTTTGCATTGAGCTCGGCCTTCACCGCCGCGAGACATATGATGCCATGAGCGATGAGTCCGATCGTAACGAGACCATTCTTCTTTTCTGGTCTATTTACGTCCTCGACAGGCGATGGAGCTTTGGAACCGGCATGCCCTTTGCGCTCCAAGATTCCGACATCGACCCTCAGTTACCGAAGCCGGAAGAAAAGTCACCCTATCTCATGGCAATGATAAACTACTCGGCCATTGGCAGCAAAGTCTGGCATACTGTTGCCACCGCGCCATCGACAGAGGGAGGGCCGTTGATCAACACGGAGGAGATGAACTATTTGGACTATCAAGTCATCCAATGGCACCGAACCATTCCAGTATTCCTTCGCTTCGAGCACCCGGCTCAGGTTGGGCGACTGAGCACACCAATCGGCCCTGCGCCGTCTCGAGCCGGCCACCGACTGCGAATCCTAATATACCTCAGAGCCAACCAGATGCGTATACTGATCTATCGCACTGTCCTCCACAGTGCTACTTCCATCATACGGTACCGCGAACAAGCTCAGACTGTGGTCGATGTCGCCAAGGATACCGTGCGAGTACTCACCCACATCAACCACACCACAGATCTTTATCGTACTCAGCAGATGCTTTTCAACCCATTCCTCACCTCGGCGCTCGCCGTGCTTTTCCTAGCCGTTAGCCACACGCCTGCGCTTTTCGCAGAGCAAGTCAAGGAGGAGTTCTACATGGCTCTCGAACTCATCCGTGGCTTCAGCAAAGATAGCTGGATTGGCAAGCGCTTATGGAGAACTATCCGTGTGCTGAAGGAAGTTGGGCCAAAGCTTGGCCTTGCGGCAAAGGAGAACAGTGGCGGTGCCCACCAGCAACCTTCCGCGTCTGAGCAAGCACAGGATCGACCACATTCCTCTTCACATCAGCAGGACCAAGCAGGTTCAAAAGACGACCTTGATCGCTCGGCCGCCGTCGCAATGGCCGGCTTAGCAGGCCACAACGTCGACGAAATGGCGGGTGTTTTCAACGTTGACTCTCACCAGTGGTCTGTCGGGTCTGGCGCCAGTATTAGCCCGGAGGGCATGGTGCACGACCTCAGCAGCCTGTTCGAGGCGGCCGGCGGACTCCAGATGATGGGTCAACCGGGCAACGAAGATGCGCAGGGAAGCCAGCAGGCCCAGCTGCAAGGCGGAGACGCCATGAACGATGTCTCGGAGGCTACAGGAAACGGTGGCGCCGGCTCGACCGGTGGCGGTCTGCCGAGCGAGGAAGGCTTGAGTAATATCCTCAAGGAATTGTTTTAAGAAGACTGCACAGCGAGAGACCAGGGGGGCTCGCAAGGGTATATGCCAACTGTATGCAAGATAATTGACACCGTCGTGGCCTGTTTCCCTCTTTCCAATGTAACTTTGCATTCCCACTCAATAATGCCCTAGGAGAAAGTCGTTAGCCCCCTGTCTGGCCCGCATTTATGCAAAAAGAACCCACGTGAAAGTTGCTGCTACCCTTGCTCTAAAGAACAGGGTCAAGATGTAGGGTCCAGTTGTTGCCAGGGTCGGCTGCCGCTCGCTCGGAGTAACTTCCGATCGCAATGGCTTTGCCGTGGTTAGAGAGACTCGAACGGGCACGTGGGATGATCTTGACCGAGAGGGTAATAAAGATTCATGATCAATCGAGAAGAGCCGGTTGAAGGCACCAAGTAGTGAAAAGGTGGACGGAGTAATAAGTCAAATACTACTATATTCTTTCAATTGCAACCAACCAAAGCTTGCCCTGGTCGGAAAAGTCTGCTAGCTATCAAGAAGCACTCTACGCCATTTTGCGGAGCGCTCACAGTTGTACTCATTACACCCCAACGCAGCTGAACACCCCAGAACGGCCGCCCTCCCAAGCCGTGTGTCAGTGGCCATCTATTAGGCCCGTGGCGAGATTCAGCCAACCTCCTCCCGTTTAATCCTGTTTTTTTATAGAAACCGCGCCAATTCGCTAGAAGGAAGCATCGTACCCGCCAGCGCCTCTCGCGAAAGCAGAAGTGGGTATCATTGCAAAGCACAAAACTCGTCCCGTAGAGAAACGGTATGAAGTAGTAAGAACAGATCTGATGGTCGCTATGGTAGGCCCCTAATCAGAGGGTGGATCAGATGGAGGGCTTCGTGATGCCTTCTCCTCTGAGAGCCTTTGGTGCTCACTTGCAGCGAGTGCCAGGCTATTAAGGCCATTGGATAGGCCTGGCGAGGGGTATGCGAAGTGCAGAGGGTCATCAGACAGTGTCGTCTGTGCAGCATTCATGGTGGGCATGTACTCCAAGCTACTCTGGTAATTGGAGCGCTGAAGTGGCGGTCTGACGCCGTTAAGGTCGGGCACTGCCATTGGAAGAGGCGGGACGGGACCAGTGTCGAGAGAGTTTCCCAGGAAATAAGGCATGCCAGCGTTGGGCGGTTGCATCATGAGTGACTGGTCGATGGGCTGAGGCATGGGTGCGGACATCTGTGGTGGCATAGGCTGCTGGACTGGCGGCTGCGACTCACCACCATCTTGGGCTGGCTCGGCGAGCTGCTCCACCGCGGCCTCTAGCTGCGAATCAGACTTCACAGCCTTCTTCGGGGTAGCTTTGGCCTTCTTGACCTTGTTGTCGTCGCTTGAGCGGCCGGTGCGACCATTCTGGTGCGTTCGGCGATGCTGCTCCATGTTGTCCTTGCGGGTGAAGGCCTTGTTGCAGTCCGGGCAGATGGCGTCCTTCTTGCCAGTGTGCTTCTTGGCATGGCGCGCAGCATGGCCCGAGGTGGTGAAGAAGTCCGTGCATCCCACTTGCTTGGCCATTGGGCAAGGGTATTGGTTCTTCTTCGGCGGTGCTTTTGCGGCAGAAGCCGGGTTGGAGACGTTTGACACGCGCGAGGGCTCTGAAGCGGGCGATGTCGAAGCGCGATATTGCTGCGGCTGCTGATGCGGCTGTTGGGCGTGCATTGGTGGTTGGGGTGCAAGCTGCTGCGGCATGGGCATTGGATACGGCATGGCACCGGTCGCGTCAGGTATGGGCGGATACATGGATGGGCCGTTCTGGTCGTCCATCTTGGCGTACATGTGCTGTGGTAGAGCGTAGTAGTGTTGCGGTTGCGATCGATGTTGCTGGGGTGCAGTTTGGTCGAAGCCGTACGATGACGTCGGCGTCAGCGGGCTCGGCGTGGAAAGCGCGCCGCGGCTTTCGCTTGAGAAGCTCCGCAATAATTGCGGGGTCTGCGGTGATAGGCTGGGCGTCGACGCGCAGGACGAGGCGCGTGAATGCGCTGTGAGCGGCGGCAGCTGGATCTTTGCCGGATGACTCGGATAATATGATGATGAAGGTGCTGCTGCTGTGTGTTGCGTGGTGGTCGCGTGGGTGGCGAGAGAGGACGATGAAGGAGCAGTTTTGGTCGCGTCACTACTGTCGTTGAGTAGTGATATGGTCCGGCCGGTGCAATTTCTACCGTCCATTATGTGAGAGCCAGCTTTAATCAAACGTGCCTGTCAGCCTTTGGATGTAAGGGAGTGCCGGCGGCGCTCTGTGCGATGCGAGCTTGACGACTGCGAAGCAGAGTCGCAACAAGGTAGGATGAAGAGTCTGTGCAGGTCTTGCCTGGTCGCTTGCTTGCCCGAGACGGTGTTTGTTTGATGGCGATGAAGCTTCACAAAACCGAGTTGGAGGAAGAAGGGTAATGGGGGCGCCAATGTCAGGACTTAAGAGAGGAGGGAAACTCACTGCTTCAAACCCATTTCGCTGCACGGGATTTGGGAAAGGGTCTTGCAAGATAACTCGCCCGACAAGCAGCCAAGGTCGAGAGAGCCATGCGTCCACCGGTGCGTCTGTGATAATCCCTGTTGCACTTCTTCCGCCGCTAACGTCCAAACCTTATTTCCTAGCTTGCCTGTTCCTCGACCGCAATCGACGATGACGGCAAACCCTCTCGCTGTCCGTGGCTGTCACTTGTGGCGCAAGGACCAGTCGCCAAGTCTGGAGTCCGGGCGCACATGTCCCCCCCCGGCCGTGTCAACACTTACGCTGGTTGGCCTCGTGCGCCTGTCGTCAGACACTGCGACCTTCCAAGGTTATTGTGTACTGTGCCAGAAGGGAGAATGGCACCCGGATTGTCGTGGGAGCAGCATAGGCTCAACTGCATCCCTCGGTAGCGGCACAGACGTGCCGACAGCAGCCGCCACGAGTCCTCGACACCCATGCGCCCGCGGTCTTCCTTGGTGACATAGGAGATCGAAGATCGGAGCTCAGGTGGGTGGCTTGATCGTCGCCAGTTGCCACACCAGGAGAATGTACGGACGGAGGTAGGCAAAGAACACGCTTATTCCGAGACCCGCCAGCAAATCTCCCTTACCGCCCTTAATCAAATATTTGCGGTGCTAGACATGGGAAGTTTTGTTCGATTCTGTGAAGAGCCTGCGAGTCACCGCCACTGCTGTCGCCCTTCGCGACCCTTCTCTGAGAGGCGGCAAGCCACTCGCGTGGTACCCTGTCGTGGCTTGATGCAATTGGAAATACACTTCTGGGGGCTGAAAACCCAGTTCCTTCTTCAAGTCATGCGCCTCGCATCCAGCATCCCTAATCGCATGTAGCTTTTGGTCAGGCAGCCATCCATCTTGACAGCCCGGGCGTGCATCCGCAAGCTTCCTAGTCGCTCCCCTAGCCTGCGTGGACGTCGTCCGCAGCGACAACGACCCAGACGACGATGCCGGGTTTTCTGTGGCACCCTAGTTTATGATACATGCAATCGCCTTAGAGCACCACGTTAAGGCAAACGGTGAATCTCTTCCCAGATGACGGGTCGGAAGGGTCCAATCGCGCGCGCTATACGTCCGTGCGTGTTTTGCGACTCTGCCTTGCCAGCGCGCGCCTGTGGCCATGTACCAACGTAACCGATCAGCTGGCAACCTCCGATCCTACCTCCTAGTCTCCCAGCCCCGGGCATCCCGCCTGGCCTGAGCTTCATACTCCCGTCTTCTTATTTGGTCGGACGCGCCTCCGCCATCGCATCCAGTGTGCTGCATCTTCGATCGCAGCCACGTTTCCGCGGCTATGTATGCGAGGCTCTCCACCGCAACGGCTCCGCTCTCTTCGCTGCCCTACGTTGCTACTGTCCTCTCTCTGAGTCTCGCCCTGCCAAGCTGCATCTGAGAGCGACTGCGCGTTCCACCATCCATGTTCGGTACGGGAAATTTTCAATGCAGGGCCTTTCGCTAGGCTTGTCCGGAGGGCGTCCTGATACACATGCATCACTATGATTGCATCTCTCTCTCAAGCGCCTGTATGGTTTCCACGACGATTACAAACACCCTCGGTCGCCGTGATAGGAGCGCCGCCGTTCCGAATTTTTGATTTCGGCGAAGCGGCATTGGACTACCAAGGTTTTTTGATCGTCGCGTCGCGGGTTTCTTGCGGTTGCCGCGTGCACCTGACGGGCGCAGTCACACGCTACGGCTGCTTCTCAATTTGGAAGGAGCTTCTCTTACTTTCTCAGCAACCAGGCACAACCTGTGCAACGGGTAATAATTACCACAGCTGCTGTCATTCAAGCACCCCATTCCTCGTCCGAAAGCTTTTCACTGCTTTTACGTTCCATGATCTACACAAGTAATTATATGGTAGCCTTCTCCACGTATCTCCGGGGTGCTATTGCCATCACCTAGCTAGTCGTTTCTTCGCACACACTCTCCGCGGGGCGGCAGTCGCTGGCGGGCATGGTATAGATGAAAACAGTGGATATCTGCCCGCTGTTGGCAACCGAAATTGCTCAGGTCCGCGGTCAAGACGGAACCTGCCATTCCTTGATCGTGTGGTCTGGCGGCTTAGGAGGGTATCGACGTGTTCTTCACTCTCACTCGTATACCTCACGACCAGCATCGAAAAGCGTTGTGAGGGCAGATTCAATGTGAGATTGAATGGCAGCGGCGTTGCCTCCGGTCCTAAAGTTTCTCTGTCCCCTCTTCCCAGCGACTCGGTTCAGGGTCATCTCCCCCAGGAGGAGCGATGCAGGGTGTATAAGTGTGGCTGGTGAAGGGTGCGTACAGCCGTGCAGGGGAGAGCTGTCGGCAGCTATCGCCGTCCCCGTTGCGGAGGTACCTCCGCCTGCGCTCTAGACCTCTCAGGAGCCATTGGAGGGTAACAACGATAGATCTCGCACACAGAGGATCTACACTTCTGACCCATCCTCGTCAGCTCCATACACGGTAAGAATCTGCATCAATGCAAATCCAGATCTATGACGCGACACAGTCCTGTTGTAATAACGAGCTGCGCGAAAACTCCACCTCGCTAAATTTGCTGCCGTTACGAATCCGATTGCAGTATTGCAAAGCCTTGGCGATTGCATTGGATCGCATTGTCCCATTGTTGTCACCGGATTCCAAATCAAGACGGTGCGTTACTCTGCAGGGTGGTCCGGTAGCTCTTCGCCGCTCGCTTATTATTCCAGCCATCATATAGGAGGGAATAGTCACGCAAAAGCGAGCCGCTTAGGAGAACCATTGTCTGCGCTTAGTGTTCCTTCGCGAGACGAGCGCGGCACAGGGTCATCAACCCACATGATTCGCGAGACTTCGCTAGATCAGCGTTCCTTACTTCCAGGCCAAAGAGGCTTTGGCGGGGACAGCATCCGTCTGCAACACGGGCAGGGAGGAGCCTGCCAGCCTGGCCTGCAAACCCTGGACCAACGCGTTGAACGGCTGAGGTCTTGTCTGCCGTTCACACACAATCAACACTCTAAGGCCCAGAAGCTCCAACGGCTATTCACGCCTTCCCCTGCCGCCCACTCGCCTCCTCCCCTCCAGAGCCAAAGTTAGAGACCCCGTTGTGTTCGTACCGCGGGACACTAAGGGCCACCGCGTCATAACGCATGAGAGCCTCTTGAGGTTCAAGCGGTTCCAGTATGCCAATTCCAGCATGCCATGCCAGGTTCGAGTTCCCAAATACCAAGACCTGGGAGTGAGCCGCAGTGGACTGGGTACTCAGAGGCTGCGGTAACTTAGCGAGAGGGTGGGACGGGCGCCATTATGGCTGTGAGGGGTTGTATCACGCATTGGGAAGCGGAACGTTGTCAGGACCTTGTACTTGGGTCGCTAAGATAGCAGCCTTTCAGCAGTTAACTTATTATATTTCGTATACAAAGACGAGTTCCCATTCTAGCGAATATGATATCAAGTGGCTGCGGCTTTTGCAAGAATCGTTGTTTAACAGCTTGTGGAGTTCCTGTAATTGCCTGCCTCTTTATCATTCCAAGACAGAACAGCCAATATGAAACCTGAAGGGTAAGCGTACTGCGCAGTCATTGTGATGAGTAGGTTGAGTAGCTAGGCCACAGGAACTCCTCTTCGAGCAGCGCGAAGCGCCTCTACAGGCTGTCAAGTCGCTCATGTTTGCCCTTCTCCAAAGCTTCAACGATTCATTCATGCAGTAGAAAGCCGCCTTCCATCGCCCCTAGGTGGATATCCACAAGGACATGTTCTCCCTTCGCGGCCATTTTTGCTTTTCCACAGCGCCGACTTTTCATTAATTCCTCTTTCCGAATCCCCTTCCCCCAACCCTCTCACTCAAGAACTTGGTGCCAGTCCCATCCTCTTCCATACCGACGTTGCCGGACCCAGTATGAATGTCCTTCTTCGGTTCCCAAGCCCTAGGCACCACCCGCGATAGCCGTGCCGCCACCGACTCCTGGAGGTCCTCCACCGCCAGATCCGAACTGACGCGTTCGGGCCCCTCGATCACGATTACGCCATCGCATGTCACTGCTGCTCGCCACCGCTTCCCGTTCGCTTGGGAATTCTGCGTCAGGAGGAGGATGAGGGCGTATTTCCGTTCCTTGCTGCCGGCGTTGTTGATCGTGCCCAGGCCGTAGAGTCTAGGGCAGAGGTTTTGCAGGAGGACTGCTGCATTGTCTTTTGACGCGTTTGATAGAGGTTAGGAATCTTCTTGGAATGAAGAATTTAGTTGCGACTCACCAAGTAGGAAGACGCGCAGAAACGGCCAATCCAGTTTCTTGCTCTTATCCGCGACGTTCCTTTCAGACTCGGGGGTGTCTTCGCGCTTACGCTTGCGGTCTTGATGCTCGTTGGACTGGCGATCCTCTGTCGACGGGTAGGGTTGCGGCCCATACTGCGGCTGCTGGTGATGGTATGCTGGCGACGATGGGTACCCTGGTGGCCATCCTCCTGTACTGGGATGCTGCCCGTACCCATAAGAAGGGTGCGTGTTGGGGTAATCGTACTGGCCGTAACGACCGTACATGTGTTGCCCGGAAGAGCCGCTCATGTTGACGTTTAGACCAGCGGTGCTTTCTTGCGCATGTGCGCAGACATACGGGTCGACGGTGTTTGCTCGGGGAGGGCTTGTGCGTGCCTGCTTTGTTACTTAGTGTGAAGCATGTGACAAAGTGAAAGGCCAGTGGCAAACGGCGCGCGCTTGATAGTCTTTGGCAGATTGAGCCTCAAAGCTCACATTCACATGCGCTTTGGAAGGACCCTGAAGAATCACCGGCCAGGCGTGTCAACTGAGACTGCGTCAATTATGCACGTTGGATTTCTCTGTGTGAGAGCGAGGTACGATAGGGGCCTTGCCGGATTTCTTGATGTCGGCTTAAGACGAACTCCTGAGTCAAAGCGAATATAATTTCGAGCGTGCTCAATTAGCTCTACTTACAATGAGAGCGCCCCCTAATCCGATTCTCTCCATACTGCAAATTTTCTCATCGAAAGCATGCCAGCATTGCTTCGCAGTACATATTGCGCATTCCCCATTGGAAAAGACTGTCTCGCACCGCAACCAAATGCAGTACAGATGACTCAACTCTCCCATTGAAATCGTCATGAAAGCCATACCTCCTGGCTCTACGTGTGGTGTGCAATGCCTCAAGTTATTAAGGCAAGCCTGTGCCGGAGTTGATCGCCTCCCTCACTTGACTCGTATTCGGCCTGTTCTCCGCGTACCGCTCATAACTGTCCAAGTACAAATCATCTGTACTTGTCGTTTTCTTTACGGCTTCATTCGCTTCAATAGCGCGCACCCACTTCTCCCATCTCGATCCAGGTTCGGGGTCAGGCCAACCGCGATATGGTTTTAGGACCTTCTCTAGTCGCACTACCCAAGGAGCCATCTGCACATCTACAAATGTCATGTCATTTCCGAAGAAGAACGGACCGGAGGACGAGCTCGCTGAGACAAGTTTACCGATTTGTTCAGTTAGCTGCTTCGCGAAATTGGCCTGGTCGTTGGGGTCCTGAGCTTGCAGGTAGCGGTAGAAGACTGGGATAATGTGACGGTTGATGTGATCACTCCAGAGCCTGCTCTCGGCTCTTAGTTTTGGGTCCTTCGGCAACAATGGATTTCTTTCGTTCAGGTCTTCGAGATACTCCATTAGAACGGTACTTTCATAGCATCCCCATTCGCCGTGACGCAGTGCGGGTACCAAGCCTCGCGGGTTGATGTCCAGGAGCAACTT
This sequence comes from Hortaea sp. C3G1500-4, assembly GCA_022701445.1. Lineage (NCBI taxonomy): Eukaryota > Fungi > Ascomycota > Dothideomycetes > Mycosphaerellales > Teratosphaeriaceae > Hortaea > Hortaea sp. C3G1500-4. Next base: position 705,462 of record JAJVDI010000010.1, read on the forward strand.
AGGCTTGCGATACACGTCAACCTCGACGTATTCGTAGTCTAGACCCTTGTGTTCTAAAGAGATCCAAACCCTATGGACAAAGGGGCAGAAGCAGGAACCGTAGAGTTTGAGGGGCTTGTCGGTGGAATGAGCTTGTACGGTTTTCCAGGCTTCGCCAGTCGCTTGCTTGTGGTAAGTTTTCTTGGTCGCATCGCCGCCTTGATTAGGGTCAAGCTCCGATTTGGATGCATGGCCATTCTGCTGGGCATTATTGGTGGCCATGGTGGCCAATGGAAATCTAGCAACTAATGGTTGTGGCAGGGCCCGGCCTGGTGATAAACGAGACTTGAAAAGGGTCCTTGCAAAGGAGACTGCAGTGGCGCTAGCGGGAGAGAGGAGCCTCCTGGTTATCAGAGATATCGACATAAGACGGAGACAAGGGTGAAGAGGGAGCGTCACAACATATAGACGACGTGGGAAGCGTGAAGGCGTCCCATGATGCAATCAGCGGCTGACCCCGCTGTCCAAGATGTAGTGATGCTGCAAGAGGAAAGATAAATCTCTTCATGGCTTCAGACTGAGGCTCCGTGCCGCATAGAGGGTGTGACATCCATTCGGAGGTCAGGAGGTGAAGTTCATCTACAATGCCGTACATAAGGTAGGTTGATAGAGTACTACTGTACTGTATGTACCCCATCGACATGCGGCTCGGCGGCAAATCTCCGGCGATCCCCGCCCACAGGAAGCGGAATTTCTGGCGAAAGTTGACTCCCGCGCAGAGAGGGAGAGAGGGTTGAGGGCAGTCTTGTATCGCCGCCAGTGTCCACCTGCTGCCTGTCGAACCACCCACCGATTCCCGGACACCAACAGCGCTCGCGACAGTCACCCACCAGTCACCGCGAACATGGCGAACCCCGACCCCAAACTGGCGGACTCCCCCGTCCACTCCCTCCAGCTCTCCGCCCTGGTCGTGATGCGCATTATCAAGCACAGCACCTCCACCTTCCCCACCCCGGCGACTGGTATGCTCGTTGGTATGGATGCCGGAAGCAACCTGGAAATCACCAACTCCTTCCCTTTCCCCGTCTCCAACCCAGACACCCAGACTGGCAATGTAGCCACCAACCCGGCAGACCCATACTATCAGGCCGACCAGGCCACCCTGGCCCTGGCAGCACCGCGCGCGAAGAGCAGCGCCGCATACGCAGCAGAGATGGTCAAGTACCTGCGGGAGGTGAACGTGGATGCGCAGAGCGTGGGCTGGTATATGAGCTGCAGCATGGGCAACTTCGTGAGCGCCTCTTTCGTGGAGAATCAGGCCTACTTCCAGAGGCAGGCGGATGAGCGCAGCGTGGCTATGGTTTTCGACGTGTCAAGAAGTAGCCAAGGCGGTCTCAACCTGAAGGCCTACAGATTAAGCCCTGCGTTCATGGCAGCCCTTAAGGAGAACAAGTTCACAACGGAGAGGTATGGAGCATGTTGAAACCTGTGAGATGGCAAGACATCGGCTAACAATGGAAACAGCCTGCAGAAGAGCAACCTGCGCTACCAGGACATCCTCATCGAGCTTCCTATCACGATCCACAACTCTCACCTCCTCACCTCTTTCCTGCACCAACTTCCCACCCCACCACCGCAGAAGAAGGCTGCCGACTTCCCAGCATCCCTTGCTGAGCTCCGTCACGACACCAAGACTCGTCTCTCTACCAACCCTCTCACACCAAACTACGACACTCTGGATCTTTCCATCGATCCATTCCTGGAGAAGACCTCCGACCTCCTCCTCGACTCGATCGAAGCGCACAACCAGGAGCAGAACAACGCGTCATACTACCAGCGATCGTTGGGCCGAGAGCAGGCGAAGATCAAGGCTTGGCAGGAGAAGAGGAAAGCAGAGAACGTCCTTCGCCAGCAACAGAAGCAGCCGCTCCTGCCTGAGGATGAGTGGCAGAAACTGTTCAAGCTGCCCAACGAGCCGAGCAGGCTCGAGGCTATGCTCATCGGAAGGCAAGTCGAGCATTACGCGCGCCAGGTCGACGGCTTCAGCGCTATGGTCTCCGGTAAGATGTTCGGTGTAAAGGGCGCCCTGGTGCCGGGTGAGAACGCGTAGATTAGACTACGTTGCTAGCGCGGACGGCGGTAGATGTGAGGGCGCTGAAAGGCTCCGTCACAAGTGCCGTGGCGGGAGCGGAAGGCGGGAGTACGAAGGTATGCATAGCGAGGCGTTCCGGTCTTAGGAGGAGAAAATAAAACAGGGAACTGCTATCTGCACCGCGGGTCTAAACGGTGCTACGTCAAACACCACAAAAATGTATGGCTAGCCCAGGGAATGAATGTATGGATGGGTAGCTAGCTGCTTTGGTATGTATCGTCACATGTTCATCAACGACGCCTTTCCGGTTTCTTTGCCGCTCTCCTAATAACCATTTACGTGATGTTCCTCCTGTTTTGGCTGCCTGTTCTCTATTCCCATCACCATCAAGGAAAGCCGGAAATGGCTTAAACTAAGCACGGTGCCCACGAAGAAAGCCATAAAAATCCCGGACCTACCGAAAATCACATGGTCTGGCGCCTGTTAAGCATGCTGAGCGAAGAAGCTACGCGGCTTTGCAAAGCCCTAGACATATGTGACCATGCTTTCTCCAACGCACCTGCTCCTTTTTGCTGGTCCAATTCATAAAGACCGACGAGCCCCCCAAATCGCGCCACCTTCTCGCCTCTATGGTTCCCGGACCTTTGGGCCTCCCATCGAATAAACCCGGGAAACTACGGGACGAAATTAGAAGGTGATCTCTTTTACTCTAATCTGGTCCTTTCGTATTCCACGTCTCCTCCATTTTGACGCAGTTGAAACTTGAGATACAGCTCTTCGGTCCAGAGAGGCCCGCTTTCCCAACCACACACGCATTTTGGGTGAGGGATCCAACAGCGTAGAGTAAGACAGCAGCGCAGATTGCCTTCCCCTGGTTGCCGCTCTGAAAAAATCCGCTGTGATTTCTACTATAGACACTCCTTCTCACTGGACCTGTGTTAAGAATTGTGCCACTTCCCGCATACTTCGTATAATGGCATTAGTGGTCAACCCTTGAGAAGGCTAGAAAATTGCTTCTCGGGTCTTGTGGATATTCGCCGTATGCGTCTGCTGCGGGACTTATGCTCATCTCACATCCATTTTCACTGGGAGAAAGGATAAGCGAGAGAGAGAGAGAGAGAGAGAGAGAGAGAGAGAGAGAGAGAGAGAGAGAAATCGGTATGAGTATGGAAACTTTCTGAACCCATTGAACATCTGTAGAGGCCCACAGGTGAACAGACTCGCTCCTATGTCGACACATTGGCTGTATTCTGGAGAGGTTTGGTCTCTGGAAACGTGGGACAAACAGATTCATAGGAGACTCCGAGGAAGTATGAAGACGAAAAGCGAGGCAGTCTTATGAGTTGAGATCGCGTCAACCGATCCGCCCCAGCTAAAGGTGTCCCCTTGATGTGAGGGCTACGCTGTAGCTTATTTTTAAGTAGAGCGAGGGCTGCAGTTGCGCGGACAAGTGCAGAGGTCAAATGTCGATTTCGTCGCAGGAGAAATCTTCTTGATATCCCAGCCACGGATTCATAGAACCTTAGTGACGGCCTGCTACCAAGGATGACAGAATAGCGGGTCTGCTGCGTAGTCTTCCCAGTGCAGCGCACACAATGTTTAGGCAGCCGGCACATTACCCATCGCTCGAGGCGATGAGCACCTATGTGATTGTTTGAGGAAAGACGTGAGACGTCAAGTTCAAAGAAATCGTTTGGATTCATTTATCTGCTAGTGTTGATCGTTCCATAGTAGTTCCTCCATGCTTCCACTACCAATCGACCAAGCCGAGAGGGATTGATCTACGTCTTCCCAATTCATTCTGTACTCGACTATCGGCGACTGATCCAGCTCTCCTGGGAGGGTTTCGCCGAGTGCTCGCCTTGTCCGTACTAAAAGCGCAGTCTTCCCGTCATTTAGTGTTTGCTCATCTAGTATTACACAGTACTCTGTCGACACGGCCGTATCCCCGCTTAGCCTCTCTATATTGCAAGGGGGGAACGTAGCTTCTTCGCGGAGCATATTCGCTACCTCTAGGGGGGTCATCCCTAAGAATGGAGTTTCGAACTCCTGCGTCCATGGCAGCTCGCTATATGGGGCATCCTTTCCTTCCGAGGGTTGATACGAAGCCCAGTCCCTTGTAGTAATAATTGTGAGTGAAGGGAGGTCGTAATCCTCGATAAACTTGTACGCTTCTACAAGGAAATTGTTAATGATCTAGAAGACAAATTAGAATCGAGCCTACTACTTTAAAGAACGATTAGACTTACTCGAGCGCTCACGTTTGAAGTAGCGATTACTGGGAGAAGCTCATCCTTGATGATTGCTAGTACTCTATCTAATACCGACAACACGCTGCGCAAGACTTTGTAAGTAGTTGTTCAGGGCTTGGGCTTGTCCCGAATCTGCGCATTCGAGTGGGCGCCTCAACGCACATGACCGACCGATGATGACGGTGACGTGCTACGATATTGCCTTGACAAGGGACAAGACGGGACGGACTAGGCATCTTCTACTAGGAGGTAGTGCATTACGAGCAAGGAAGTTCCGTCCATGCCTTTGTACCACCATCTAAGGTGACATATGATTTGCTTTTTGGGACTCAAGAGGCAAGTCTTCAAGCCTGGCACGTGACGAAGTAAAGAAGTCTCTGACCAGCATGCATATGCTTTCCAAAGCCTTAACCCGGCAAACTCGGAAGGTAAGCCAAGAGGTATTCTTGACGTTATGAAGTGATGAAGTAAAGACGAAGTTGGAACAATACAATATTTTGGTCTGAGAGAGTAAAAACAATCATTGAACTTTTATTACCTGAGAAGGACTGTTAAAAGCAGAACGCCCAAGAGTAATACAATCTCCGCGTCAATTTGACTACCAGCGTTCCCCGGCTGAGTTGGAAACATCAGGATCGGCCGTCAATAAAAAGAAAAGCCCAGCCAATCGGCAAAGGCCATAGCAGAGAGAAAAAGGGAGCGGCCTAAGGGCCAGAGGCGACAAAGGCGCCGGTTGCGCTCCCATAGCATCAAAACAATACCGAGAAGAAAAGAAAACTTTCCACCACCAGCGAAAAGCCGGTTGCAATTCCCCATGTGTTCATCATGAGATCTTCGATGTGTGTGTGTGGGCCAGCGGCCTTACTCTTCAGCAGCCGGGAGGCTCTGACCGAGTGCGATGGCCTTCCAGTGCTCGACCTGGGACTTGAGGTCGGCAATCTCAGCCTCCAAGTCCTCACGCTCAGCTACTTTCTTGGCTCGTGACTTGCGGGCAGCAGCGGTATTGCGGGCACGCTTCATGGCGACGGGATCGCTGTCGTCTACCATGATCGGCGGCAGGGGCTTGTCACGCTTGCGTGCTGCAACACCAGCTACGCTCGAGTGTTTCACAACAGGAGAGAAGGTCGGTGAAGTGGTGGTTGAGCTTCGCTTACGGTGTAATGACTCGCCACCTGGATGTACCATGACCTGCGCTGCTGACGATGCTGAGGTAGTACGCTCCATGGTCGGAGGTGCAGGCGTGGCATCAGTGTCTGGGAATAAGGGGAACCAATTATCATTCTGGTTGCCGCCGCCGTAGCCGGGGTTATCGCTGAAGAGCGGAGAGGTTTGGAATTCCTCCTCTGGTGTTTCGAGATAAGTTGAGCCAGGAGTAGTCAGGTTTGTGAAAGATGTTGACGGTGGGACAGAGTCGTTGTTGAACACGTCCTTCGGTGATACGGTAGCGCCGGTCTCGCGACCAACATCCTCGAATGGCGTGAAAGTGGAGGTATGCCTGTTGTTGGCAGCCTCGGCAAGCAATTGCTTGAGATCAAACTCAAAGGTATCGCTCATGTTCGTGTTGAACATGTTGGCGTCCCCAGCTGAGCTGAGGTCGCCAAATGTGCCGTCGTAGGCCACGTTGACTTCGGAACAAGTCAGAAATGAGGTACACGATTTCAGCTCAGGGATTGACATACCTCCACCGCCCATATTTTCAAAACCTGTCATTTGGTGCTGATACTGCTGTTGCTGTGTGTTTGCCGTGTTCCCGAGGTTACCAGTAGAGTTGGAGTGGAATAGAGGCACCGGAGGGCGTGGGGGCCGATTCGTGTTTCGCCGAGATGGAATTATGGTTGATGATTGAGCTGAGTAGTTGTTCCCGTTGGGGACAAACGCACGCTGGGCGGCGTTAAACGAATGCTGCAGCGTCGAATCGAGCGATGGGGCTCGACGAGAGGTCGGCTGTTGACCCACGGTCTGTGTCGGCTGGAAGAGATCGAAGTCTGTGAACGTTGGTTGAGGCGTGAATTGCCTTGGTACAGCTGGTGATGGAAGCCATGTCTGCTGTGGTTGAGCCGTTGTGGACGGCGTGGAGGTGTTCGCGGGTGCGGTGTCGTTAAGACTGAGCGCGAGAGACTCCAGAGGAGACTCGGACAATGGGGTGAATGACGATATGGGTGGGTGGCTTATGGTGGGCGACGGGGTCTAGTTAGAGGCAGCCATCTTGTAACTGTCTCTATATGTGGTTGTGTGTGTTCGTGTGTTTGGTGATGTCGGAAAGCAAAGGAGGGGAACGAAGAAAGTGGGTGCCTCAGCAATCTTATCAGCCGACGCGGAATGGTGCGCCTGTTCTGTGAGTGTGACTCACACTCGCCAAGCCCCAATTGCATGCAGCTACGAGGTTAGCGTGCGGGAGGGAACCGATTGAGGGTGGGTTCCTATGGTGCTATTGAAACCTTGGTACCTCTACAGAGACCGTGTCCAGCCGTGTGCGCGTTCAAATAACCGAATAAGGTACGGCTTCAAAGGACGCACCTTGATTCGACGTCTGTTTGAACGTATATTGACATGTCGCTCACACTGTCTGCCCATACCATTTACGCGGCATGCAAAGGCAAACAGTCGACGGAAAAGACATCGGCGTTAAGACCCCGTCGAGTCCGTATCTTCGACCGCCCCATGTGCTTACGGACACCGCAGCTGCAGATGGTGTGGGCCTGCTGCGCACCCTGCGCCCCAGAAGGATGCGCCCTACCATTGATCATGCTCGATCCAGTGGCAGGCACGCACTCAATGCTGAGAGCTCATTGGGCCACACCCGCCATGCTTACCCATCTTCTTCACCGGCCGTTCGGACGACGCGAAATCTTGGCCGCGAAATTGCATGGCCCGAGGTGCGACACCGCGAGCATGGCGTTTCATCGTACGATGGCAGTGCGCATATGCATTGGTGAGAGCGATGTCGCGCGCCCATGCCAGGCAGGTCATGAGGGTTTTAGTGCCGCAGTATCTTGAGACAGCAGAACAGGTCTCCGTTAATTTCACGTGCTGGGAACATATTCCCCAGTCGCTTCGCGACCGAGAGATGCGCCGCATTGCCCATTTTGGTGGGTGCAGGTGTGCTTCTTAACGTCTCGGGCTGTAATCCGACCACCTGCAGCCCTAGAGGACTTGATAGGTACATGCCTTAAGGCAACCACGCTAAGCCCAGTGGGGCAGTAATGGAACAGTAGAACATTTCCCTAATGCAGTGACGTTCAACCAAACTGACCATCTCTACGTGCACCATGGCGGAAGGCGCAAAGGGCCAGCAGAGTGAGTACAGGTCCAATTGTTCGGCGTCTGCACCTCGCTGACAGCAACCAGTCGACCTCGGAGCTCTGTCAGCGCAACAGCTGTCTCAGGTCAAAAAGCAGTTGGACGAGGAAGTGCAACACTTGACGAGCTCATACCAGAATCTCCGTACAGCTCAGCAAAAGTTCCGTGATTGTATAACCAGTGTCAAGAATGGCGTCGCAGAAAGCGTAAAGGGTATGCCTCAGCAAAGCCTCGCCGTATATCTAAACAGCTGGCCGTGTCCCTCGTACGTCCCAGCATGGTGTTGACTTTGTGTGATTGCAGACAGGACGCTCCTCGTCCCTCTGACCTCATCTCTCTACGTGCCCGGGCAACTCGCAGACACCGAAAACGTACTTGTCGACGTCGGTACCGGCTTCTACGTGGAGAAGAGCACCGACGACGCGCAGAAGTTCTACAATGCGAAGATCGAAGAGCTGGGCAAGAACATTAAGGAGCTCGAGAACATCGTAAATGGCAAGGCCAACAACCTCCGTGTGATTGAGGAGGTCTTGAGGCAGAAGGTCTTGGCGAATCAGCAGCAAGGCGGTCAGGCAAGCGCAGGTTCCTCATGAGCAATGTGCCTGCGCTCTGCTCGTATGTTCATAAGGCGATCCCAGGAACTATGTGCAAACCTGGTGCGGGATTGGTTCGCTATGCCATAGGCCAGCCATTGTGGGAGTGAGGAAGCTGAGACGTTCGAGGACGATACCCGCCACGCGAGATGCGACAGTACAAAGGCATGGATATTACTCGGAGGACGCCCAAGGAGATTTGTGAATGCCATGCTTATGAAGGATTGGAGTATGCGTTCATCCCAGCGCGTAGGCTGTATCCGAAGCGCCGCCAGACGTAAGAAGTGATGCTGTCCGAAGGGCTCCTTGGGATCGATCGCGAAGACGAGATGAAACGACAAGCTGAGTCTCGACCATGGTAGTGATCGGATACGGCCAGGATAGAAGGATCACCGGAGTGCTGTTCAACTTCTGACCCTTTTCGACTTCGACCCCGTCAATGCGGATGAAGTAAACACATGTGCTCCATCTGTCACGCCAGGATAAAAACGATGAAAACAGAAACCTTCACCAGTCACATGGTTTGCGCCTCATGGCACTCTCAAATTCCCTCTTCCGGCATAGCCTTGTAGTGCACAATGAAATGCTCGCGTCTCCCCAGGCTGTCCTGTAATTATTCAAGGTCTCGACTCTGGTTCAGCATCACCCATGCGGTCTGTTTACGGGGTTAAGATAGGATATATTGTGATAAAGTCACTAGCTCAACGGCAGGCGCTCTCCCTTCAACGAGGTAGGAAATACGCGCCTACCATGTTATTCAAGGAGAGAACCAATGAACCTGCACGCGCGCCCGTGTTAGGATTCCCGATCCATCCTACATCATTACTCCCGAGTGGATCTGCCTCCTACTCTGTGAGGCGTCTTGGACCCAGCGCCAAGATCCTTCTACGGCGCGGGATCCGGCCTGGGATATTATCGCATCATTACGTCCCGACTTGGCGCTTCTTTGCGATACGCAGAAACGTATTGCTTTCCCGGGTACCGTCCAAGCACAGCTGTCAGGAAGAAAGTCTAACATATAACCTGACTAGGCGGACGGGCTGGGGGTTGTGCGGAGACGCTGCCGTGCAGTAGCTGCTCGGCCTTGTCATCTAAACCGAGCTCGCCATGAAAGTGTGCCGTAGCCATTGTGAAGAATGGACAGCGTGAAGACCTTGTCGCAACAGTCTTATATCAATCTACGACCAAGTCTCTAGAGCGCGTGCAGAATTCACGGAGAGCGCGACATGAGGAGGAATCACAGGGTATCCCATGGGGGAAGAGACGGTGGAGAAGAAAAGACAGATAAACAAGTTCGCATCCATAAGCCGATGCGATCGCGTTTTCGCTTGCCAGGTCTGGTATTATTGACCCCCACATCGGAGGAGACGTCAATCTGGCTCGGTAAAAGGGCTCTATCCAGGTTTCAGGAAGGCCGTTAAATCATCGGGGTTCATACAAACCTGCGTTCACTACGCGCTAAAAGGAATTAAGAGTGGTGGGCGTTCGCGACCGCTAAGCGAGACGCGCGAATGACGTCGAAATCCTTCCCCTTCTCCCATCTGCGATTCTGCGTTTTATTTCACAGATGCACGCGCGCGCGACCCTCTTTGTACCTTTAAAGTTGCGCCTGTCTCGAAACTTTGAAGTCAACTTTATTGTGTCGTTCCTTCCTCTCTTGATCACGACTTGAGCGCTGTCTTGCTCTTTTGCAAAGATGGCCAGCGATATTCTCGTGCCCTTCCTGGGCGCGTTGCAGGCGTCGATTGCTGTGTTGTTTACCATCTTCGCTGGTGTTATCGCGGCTCAGTTTAGACTTCTGAGCGAACAGTCGTCGAAAGCGATATCGAGATTCTGCGTGAGGATTTGCTTGCCGTGCTTGCTCATTGTCAACGTTGGTTCGCAACTCAGCTTGGAGACGGTAAGTCGTCTTGTTCAATCGCAACTCCAATCACGGCAAATAGCTAAGATTTAAAGGGCTCTCGATTCGTTCCGATTATAGTATGGGCCATCACCTACAATGTCCTCTCTATGCTGCTCGGCCTGGCCATTACCAAAATGTTCAAGACTCCAAGCTGGACCACGCCCGCAATTGCTTTCAACAACACGACAAGTTTACCATTGCTTCTCGTCTCGAGCCTGGCTGCTACAGGGCTTCTCGACTCTCTCGATCCTTCGCCCGATGTGGTGCAAAGAGCGAAATCGTATTTCTTGATCAATGCAATGGTCGGCAATAGCTTGACTTTTGCTCTGGGACCTAAGCTCTTGAACGGTCAGGAGGAAGATGCTCCCGACAACCCTGAGAAGGAAGAATTTGAAGAGGTAGAGGAAGAAGAGAACGAAGCAGACGTGCCTCGACAGATTGAGGCGCAGCGTGAAGAGGCTGAGGATATCAACGAAGATACGTCCCTGCTACCTGGACGTGTCGCTAGACATGGTACTCGAGCCCACTACCGCGGTTACCTCCACGGCTGGAGGTACTGGAAGGAATTCCCCCCTTGGGCCAAATTGGCTCTGGACTTCTTGTACCAATTCGTCAACCCTCCCGTGATCGGAGCCGCACTCGGTGCTTTTGTCGGATTGATCCCGTCTCTGCACACTTTGATGTTCGAGGATCAGGAGAACGGCGGCTATCTTAACGCTTGGCTGACGAGCGCTCTGAGAAATGTTGGCGATCTCTTCGCTGCTCTGCAGGTCATCATCGTCGGTGTCAAGCTCTCCCGCGCGCTGTTGCGCATGAAGAAAGGCGAGGAGAGCGGACATGTCCCTTGGCTTCCATTGGTGATCATCACTACGATTCGCTTGTGAGTAATTGCAGTTCATGGGCTTCGCCACGTCTCTGGATTCTGACTTTCTCCTCTAGCATCATGTGGCCAGCAATCAGCATTGGTGTCGTTTACCTTCTCGCAACCAAGACCAACATCCTCCCCGCCGACCCACTCATGTGGTTCGTCATGATGCTCATGCCAGGAGTAAGTGTCGTACCCCGACATACCATCATTCAGCGTCTTACTAACCACTTACAATAGGGCCCTCCCGGAATGAAACTTACCGCCCTCGCCGACGTCAACGGATCAGACGCAGATGAAAAGATGGGCATTGCCAAATTCCTAACGGTACAGTCAAAGTTCAATATCAAAAGTATTACCAGTAGTACACTGTGCTAACGCCTTCTGCAGATCTCGTACTCCATCTCGCCACTCCTCAGCTTCTCGGTCGTGGCCAGTCTTAAAGCCTCCCAGGCCGCCGTCAGCAAATAGACTTTCTCATCAGATACAATCTGCGTAGACTTGTTTTCTTGGGCTTGCCCTAGAGCACAGCAAATAATCCTGCTACACCTAGCAGTCCCGTCAGACGGTTTGGAGCCGATATGGCGACCGCAAAAGCAGAAGAGGCGTCCCTGCTGGATCCAGAAGCCGAACCGGATTCTCCAGAGCTTTGCGAGTTGGTATCCGAGCTCGATGTAGTCTCACCTCCTGTCGTCGTCGTTGTCAAGGTCGAGCCGCTGGTCTGTACGTCTATCAGCATCTGTCCAGCCAACAACATCCCCAAGCTGTATGCTTACATTGTTATCGCCCACGCCCGGAGAAGTACTCGTCGCTTGGCCAGCTCCGTCGGTACCGCCCGCACTTCCTTGCGTACTCGCGCCGGCATTGGAATCCGTGGTAGAAGCGGCATTGACCGTGTCGTCAGTGGTACCCTAATCACTCATCAGCCTCTCTGCGACGTTCCCAACTCCTGTGCGTGCTACTCACAGAAGCCGCACCGGACTCCGTTGACGCAGCCGAAGTGACTGACGACTCAGCACTCCCTCCCGCCGCAGTAGTCGTCTCTTGGTCACCAGCCCCGCTCGACGCGGCCGTAGTGTCCGTCGTAGTCGTCATACGAGGAGCAGCACCCTGCGGATCCGAACCCGCTGTCGAGCCCGGTGGGAGCGCAACAACATCCGTACTCCCTCCCGACGCTACCTCACCAGAAGAGGACGTTCCCTCGTTCCCTGAACCGCTCGTGGGTGAAGCATCCTACATCTCGTCATCAGTCCAAGACTTCTCACCAAATCAACCAGCGATGCCCATTTCCCGGATCATATACATCTTACCGTTTGCGTCTGCGCCGCACTCCCTTCCCCATCCGCGGACGAAGTCGCCACCACTGCCGGCGGGATGACGACGAGGAACGTCAAGCCCAGATTATCCGTCGTAGTGTAGGTGCTCGCAGCGGACAAGGGAGCAGCACTACTCGCGCCGGGGCCCGGGACTGGGACGATCGCCGCGGAAGCTTGGTCGTTGCTGTTGGTATCCGTATCGCCTGATGAGGCCGGAGAGGAGGCAGCTGCTTGGGTTTGGGGGGCGAGGGTCACGATCGGGCTTGTAGAGGATCGAGGTGTGTTAGCGTAGGAGGTGGAAGGGTCTTGGGGGATCAAAGTGATCAGGGAAGAGGCTGAGCGGAGATTTTGCATTTTGAGGATTGGGCGGAAAGGCAACTTACACAGTAGCTGTATCCTGCCGCTCCTCCACAACCTGCAGGTTCGCGGACGTGCGTGCGCATAGGGATGCTCCCGCACAGAGGATGAGGTGTGATCGCTTCATGGTCATTAAATTTAAAGCTTCTGGAATCGCTATTGATAAGGAGGAAGACAAGAAGAAGAAGAGGGATTCTGAACCAGGGAAAAGAAGTGAAGGTGTTCTCCAAAGTAAGGCGAGTGCCTAGTGAAGCAGGAAACGCCGAAACCTGAAAGCAAAACCCCAGTGAACGTGCCGAAAAGAAGTACAAAGCCCCGCCTCCCTCTCCTCCTTGGAAATGAAGTGACACGGTCTTCTTCAACCAAGCATCCTGTACGCTGCATTCGTGACACCACAACGTGCGCTCTCGTGCGGCCTTGGAGCTTTGTTGCCGACCAATCGCTCGTCACACGATGGCGTCAAGGGTAACGAAGGCGAGATCCTTCATTTGGGGACAAAACTGCCCAAAACCGGGAAAAAAAGGGAGTGGTCGCGGCGTGCTTTGATTTCTGGCGCTGGACGTCCCCGACACCCTCCGATTTGGCAGGAGAGTAGGGACGTAGGTGTCTGGGGAGACAGGGCTAGGTTGGGAGAATGGGGAAAGATAGGAGGCAAGCGACGCCAATCTCTTCGTCATGTACACCTCTCTCCCACACAGCAGCAAAGTTACTACAAACGTACCTATGTATGCACTCACTGAGAAACTTTAAACAACGCTATACCTCCCTGAAGCCGGCGCTCTAGCCTCGGACTCGAGCGCAGCGACCGTTCCTTCCTTCAGCAGGCGCGTGAGCTCCCTCATAGCATTCTCCACCATGACCTCGGTATCGCCTTCGACCAGGATGTACAGTTTCGGCTGCTGGCCTGGTTCGGGCTCTTGGCCTTTAGCGTAGAAGGTGCCCTTGTTCGTGATGGATGTGCCGGTCGCTTCGAGGATCTTGGCCACGTTGGTACGGTTCGTGACGCCCCAGCGGGCCTTTTGAGGGAAGTCGTTGATTTCGAGGGTTGCGTGGAAAGCGCCGGCGTCGGGACCGCGGTTGTCGATGGGTGCTCCTGGTCGGGTTGCGCCTACGTGGGACTGTTAGCTTCTTTGTACGGAAGATCGTTGATGTGCAATAAAGAAACTTACCTCTTGCACCAAGACGGCTGTTGATATTCGCCACAGCCGCATTGACCTTAGCAAGCGGATCATTGCCCTTCGGTCCACTAGACGGCGGCGGTGGTGTCGCAGCCTTCTGGACTTTCATGGCGTTGTTCAGATGGTCAGACAACGCGGTCGGGATAAGAGGTTGAGCAGACTCTTGAGCAGGCTTCTCAGCCGGCTGGTTGTCGCGCTCTGTAGTCTTACCTGTGGCCTTAGCCACCAGCTTGTCGACCTCGCTCTGCTTGCCCTCTTTCTTCTCGCCTTCCTCCTCTTCCTCTTCGCCCTCCTCGCCGGTCTTGTATTGCTTCCTCTCGCGAGCGCGCTCGGCATCGCGTGCAGCGTCCAACCGCTCGATACCCCTTCCGCCAAACCCTGAACCGGCCTTTTTGGCATCGCCAGCCTTGACTCTCTCCTGATGGACTTCCTCTAGTTTCTGCAAGTCCTCGGGGATGTCTTGATTACTGTCCTTCAATGCTCTAATCAGGAAAGACGCAAAGCGATCTTGCTCTGGAGTCACGAAAGTCACAGCTGTGCCAGTGTTTCCTGCTCGTCCCGTACGCCCGGCACGGTGGACGTAATCTTCTACGTGATTCGGCGAATCGTAGTTCACCACCAGCTTGAGCTGCTTCACGTCCAGACCACGAGCAGCGACAGATGTAGCGACCATCACAGGAAAGACGCCAGCCTTGAAATCGTTAATAGCCTGATCACGATCCACTTGCTCCCTGCCGCCGTGGATGGAGACCGTCGGGTAGCCCTTCCTATTCAGATCCTTGAGCATGCCGTCAGCTGTCTCCTGCCTCTCAACGAAAATGAGAGTACGGGCATCCTCATCCACTTCGTGCAGGTCACCAAGCAACTGAAGCAGCCTGGTGAATTTCTTATCATCAGGCCGAACTTCAATCATCTGCGTGATCTCGGCCGCGACCACACTACGGCCGCCCACAACAATTTCTAGGGGCTTTGTCAACGCTTTGCGTGCGAGAGCCTCCATGCTTTTTGGGAAAGTAGCGGAAAACAGCACAGTCTGTCGATCCGGACGAATGTTGTTCATGACCTTGGTGATCTGCGGTTCAAACCCCATATCGAACATACGGTCAGCCTCGTCGAGAACGCAGTACGTGACACGCTTGAGGTTCGTGACCCGCCCGGAGTTGGCAGCCAAAAGATCGATCATGCGGCCGGGCGTGCAGACAACAATTTCAGCACCGCGTTTGAGTTCAGCGATTTGATCCTTGATCGGAGCACCACCGTAAGCACAAACGGCGCGCAGATTCAAGGCTTTGAGGTATGGCTTGCAATCCCTGTGAATCTGGGTAGCCAGCTCACGCGTAGGCGCAAGAACGATGCCAATAGGACCATCGAGCTTTTCGAGCGGGCGCTGATCCTTGATATGCCTAAACATAGGCAGTAGGTAAGCGACCGTCTTACCCGAGCCAGTCTTCGCAATACCTATTGTATCCCTGCCTGACATGATGGCGGGCAGTGTTTGGGATTGAATCGGCGTCGGCTTCTCGAAACCCATATCTCTGATGACGTCCAATATCTGAGCACCAAAACCACCTTGCGACCACTTGAGAATGGGTTTAGGCGGCTCCCTCCCGCGAACAGTAATGTTGTCAAGGTCGGCGCGCAAAATATCGAGATCCTCTTTGGACATCTCAGCAAGCTCGACCGGCTCGCTGTAGAACGACTTACGGAAGGGCTCGTATTCCACTTTCTCGTGGTTCACAGTAGGAATGTCTTTCTTCTTGCGCTTAGCAGCCAGCGCCAAGATGTCGTCTGTGTTGTCGCCAACAGCAGTAAGATCATCATCGTCATCATTGTTGAAGACCTGAACATCGTTCTTCTTGGTTCTGCTGGGCGGAAGAGTTGGTGCGGGATCTTGAGGCACAGCCAACTCATTCATGAATGCGTCGAGCGGATCTATTTCTTCCTCCTCGCCCATCTTCACATCTGGGTCTGGCTCAGCTTTCGCTTCTTCGCTCTGAGTCATTACCACGTCGTGCTGCTCAGCCTGAGCCTCCTGAGCTCGTTTTTGAGCAGCCTCACGGGCCGCCTCGGCTTCTTCCTCGTCTGAGCGGATTTCATCGCCGACATCATCCTGGTCGTCTACATCGTTAGCCGGCGCAGTATCTCCAGGTTCATCGGCGAGTGAAGGAAGGTTTGGCAGCTTTCCAAGCTTGCGTTCAGATTGCTCGTCCTCGTCGAGAGTTGCTGCCCCTTTTGATGCCGTGGGCTTCTCGGTTTTCTCCGTCCCTGCCTTATTGAGACCAAAACCGGAGATCTTCGTGTTTGCTTTGAGTGACTGCGAGATGCCTGCACGATCCATTAGCAGATGTCCATATTGAGGAGTAGAAATCTTGATTTACCATTCACGCTGCTTGGAGGAGCCACCTTACTGTTGTCAGCCAGTTTTGCACCATTTGAGTTAGACGCTTCTTGCGCTGACTTAGGAATCACAACATCGCCACCAAGGGCGGATTTCTGTTTGTCCATGGCGGCGGCCGCACGTTTGGCGATGGCCTTGGGGTCGAATTTGCCGGCATACGGCGCCGGTGATGAGGGTTTGTCGTCTTTTGTGCCTGGTGAAGCGGGAGTAGCTGACGCTTGAGAACCATTAGCTGGAGATTGAGCAGCCGGAGAAGCGGTATCATTGTCTTCGTTCTTGACGGCTGGAGAAGCTGCGCCGGCCGCCGGGGTGGCTTGGGCAGCCTTCTGCTCCTGCATTTTTTTCTTCCACGCTTCAACTCGAGCCAGTTTTGCTTTCCGTGCTTCTTCCGCGGAGGCATCGGCAGTTGAAGGGCGTGGTGACTGTCCGGTTAGCTCTATACAGATGTGATTGATCCGATTCCTTGGCGGACGTACCTCATTCCCTCTCACGCTTGCAGTCGTGCTTCCCTCATCTCTGCTGTCCCGACGATGTGAGCGCGCAGGGGAGCGCTCGTCCCGCCGCGGCCGCTTGCTGTCACGATCCTGGTAGTCATCATCGCGATATCGTCTCCGATCCCGCTCTCGTTCTCTCACCGCAGATCGGTCTCTCGACCTTTTCCTTTCTCTCGATCTGTCTCGGCGCGAGCTTCGGTAGTCGTCATATCGGTCGCGCGATCGCTCCCTTCGGCGGTCGCGGTCATCGTAGCGGCGCTGGCGAGTGGGTGAGTCTAAGCGCTGCGCATGCACTTTCCGGCGTCCACTTACTTCTCTGTCCCTGCTGCGTGAGCGCCGACGATAGCTGCGATCGTCACGGCGGTAGCGGTCATCATCTCTGCGGCTTGGTGAGCGGGCCATTACTGCGATGGCCAGGCTTCGTTAATGCCGTACTGCTTGTGTCTTCCTACTGCTTCACGATCTCTTTCTCTCCCAAGACGGTCGTTTCAAGAGTCTTCCCGACAGCCTCTGCTCCAGTTTACAATCGCGATCGCTCAATCGGTGACGAGAAAGGGGTCCTACACCAGTGAAATGATTGGTGCAAGAAGAAGTTGTCCCATCGATTGCCCAATGACCTCTGTGTGTCTAGCTCATCACCTGAGGATTTCTTGGACAGGTGAGAAGGCAAGGTCAGCGCAAGCAGTGATATGTCCTGTAGTAGTGTGAGCAGTAGCGACGCAGCTGTGACGCGAGGGCACGGGCCAAGCAAAAACTGCGGCGAGCTGTCAGGGTAGCGATCCAAGTCAAATATTACTTGATCCCCCCAATAAATATTGATGGCTACCCCGCAGACTGACTCGTGGAGCGCCCATCAGCATTACTCAAGACGTGTTGCGCCTTTCACGCTTCGATTGCTTCTCTCGACAGCTGCATTGCCTACAGTAGGTACCTATCCTTGCTGTTTCACTTCTCCCTCCCAACTTACGGTCCTTACTACACCCACATTAATCTACACGTTGTCTTGCGACTGGTGACGTCTGTCCCGATCATCTCCTCGATTTGCGCCTGATCGCGCACTCACCCAAATATGACGACCATTGCCGACGAGCTTTTGAACGATTTTGAGGACGACGGTGATGATCAGGAGGAAGATCAGAATGAGGGTCTTTATCAGGATGAAGGAGCATCAGACGCTGCTGGTACAGGCGTCACCATGCCTGCCGCAGCGAAGCAGCAGAATGGCGATATGGAGCTAGATGGCGACGAAGAGGCGCCGGATGATGAGGAGGGTGGTGTCAATGTTCCAAGTCATGTGAAGATGGAGGACCAAGAAGATGAGGCCGAGACCAAAGCGCGGATAGAAAAGATGCACTTGCAGAGCGTGGGCGACGTGCGGAGTGTTGCAGGCCTGATGAAGCAGCTGGAACCAGTCCTAGAGGTAAGTCTGCTCTTCACCCCCCGCCGAATGAGTCGCGTCGTCGTTTACAAGAAGAACACAGCCCTGACTCAGCGGCCGTCATACAGAAAATCGATTACTATAAGGGTTTACCACCGGACAAACAAACGAAGAACGTGGGCAGCATCGAAGATAATCCCGAGTACAAACTTCTAACCCAATCGAATACCCTCTCCACGAGCATTGACGGCGAAATCATCCTGGTGCACAAATTCATCCGGGATCACTATTCAGTGCGATTTCCCGAATTAGAAACTCTGATCCAAAATCCGCTCGAATACGCAAAGACCGTAGCGATTATCGGCAATGGACCGATGGAGAACATCCGCGACATCAGCGAAAGCAAGGACAATGCGGTCGGGCAATCGCTCAGACAAGTCCTCGACGGCCCATCCCTCATGGTTGTCACTGTCGAGGCAACCACAACAGCAGGAAGTCCACTTCCAGAACCCGAAATCGCCAGCGTCCGAAGGGCATGCGAGATGGTGCTTCGCCTGGACCGTGCTAAGGAAACTCTCACCCGCTACGTCGAATCACGCATGTCCATCTTCGCTCCGAACCTCACCATCCTCATCGGCGCACGCACCGCCGCCCAACTCCTCAACTACGCAGGCGGGATCACCGGCCTCGCCAAAACCCCCGCATGCAACATCCCACCGCTCGGCAGCAAGAAAAACACGGCGGCGACAGGCCTCGCGACCAACGTCGGCATCCGCCACCAGGGCTTCCTCTACCACAACGACATCATCCAGAACGTCGCCACCGACCTCAAAGTCCAAGCGATGCGGATCCTGTCCGCCAAGATCGTGCTCGCCGCCCGCGTGGACCAAGCCCACGAATCCCCCCACGGCGAGCAAGGCATCGCCTTCTTCGACCAAGTCGAGAAGCGCATCAACAAGCTCTCGGAAGCGCCGCCGAACAAAGGCGTCCGCGCCTTGCCCGCCCCGGACGACAAGCCGGCCCGGAAACGCGGCGGTCGCCGCGCCCGCAAGGCCAAGGAGGCCACCGCCATGACCGATCTCCGCAAGGCCCAGAACCGCATGGCGTTTGGCAAGGAGGAGGCCGAGGTCGGCTTCGGCGATAGTACCAAGGGCATGGGCATGATTGGCGCCGAAGGCGACGGCCGTATCCGCGCCCAGCAGGTCGACCAGCGCACTAAAGCGAAGCTTTCGAAGAAGAATCCCGGGTGGGGCGGGGCTGCTACGCCTGCGGGGGGTGGGAGCGGAACGGCGACTTCATTACGTGGGTTCGGGGGCGGTGCGGGGCCGGGCAATTCCTCGCTGTTGAAATCTGCGGGTCTCAGGGCTGCGGGTGTAGGGAGCGGGTTGAAGACGCAGGTGGGGAATACGGGCGGGACGGCGAGTACGATTGCTTTTACGCCGGTGCAGGGACTGGAGCTGGTGGATCCGAAGATGAGAGAGGAGCGGGAGCGGAAAAGGAAGGCGGAGGAGGATAGGTGGTTTAAGGGGGGTCAGTTTACTCAGATTGGCGGTGGCGGGGGGACTGCGACGTCGGCGGCGAAGAAGGATAGTGATGGGTTTAAGGTCCCGTCGCTGCCGGCGAAGAAGCAGAAGACTGATGGGTGATTCTTGATTCCCCTTTTTTTCTTTTTTTAATAAATATCTTCTACGCCTTACGACCAGGCTTGAAAATAGGTCTCTGTACAACAGAGCGGATCTACAGATTATGAATCCGCCATTTACAATCCGTCTAGGCTTTTCCTCCACTCCTCGTATATCTTCCCCCACCTCTCAGCAAGGAATCGCCCCTTCCAACCAGGGATCTCGGAGAAGCTCTCCCGCCCTTCGTCTCTCCTCCGGAACCCATTTAAGCATAGAGCGCACGAAACTCAGAAATCGTTCCTTCTCTTCTCCTTCAAGCACAGTCTCGGCTCGTTCAAGGGACATGACTTCCGGAGACGGAATTCGAACACCCCCTGCATTTTTCCACTGGCCTGGGCGTAGGTTAGATCTTATTTTGTTTTCTGGTCCGGACGAAGACGTTGGAAGTATGAAGGGCAGAGGGGTGATTTGATGGGGGCGGAAGTAGAGAAGACAGCAGTGGGAACGGAGAGGTAAATCGAAGAGGTAAACCGAACCTTTCTCGTCAAAAACCCGACTGGTCACTTGACTCCGCCGCAAATATCCAAGGGGAGGTGGCGTGCCGATATATGCCATCATCTCGGCAATATGGTGGGTTGCGGAGACTTCTTGGTCCTCGTCTAAAGCGTGGAAGAGGTGACGGCCTTGGAAGAGATCCCATATCTGGAGGTGACGGAGGAGGATGTGAGTCAGTGGATCTTGATGGCGGATATGCGCAGCAGGAAGGGAAAAGAGGGAGAAGAAGATCTTCGAGAATTGGAAATCTTGGCGAGACGAGAATGGATATGCGCCCATGGGCCGGTCGGTGGTAAGTCTTACCATGACACCAACACTCCAGATATCCGCGCTCGAATCCCAGCCCATCTCGAACAGGACCTCGGGTGCACGATAAAGGTCAGGCTGGATTAGGTCTCTATGTGGACCAGGACCGATTCGTGCCTCTCCAAAGTCGCACAGGACGGGTTGACCCCAAAGCGCGTCCTTGGGAAGACCGAGTTTCCGAGAGCCGTAGATTGTGCGAGTGTCGTCTATGGTTTTCCGCGGCGATGGGTCAGAGGCTTCGGCTTGTTCGAAGGCGGGGAGGAGGGATTCATCGTCGAGGGTGAGCATGATGTTTGAAGGAGTGATGTCTATTATACAGAACACACTGTTAGCCATGTGTCTTTATCAACTCCCACGCGGCTTATAGGGTGACTTGCCGGCGTGTACTACGTCAGCTTCGTCATGAAGGAAAGCGAGTGCGGAAAGCAAGTTGGAGAGTGTCCCGTTCAGAAGATCCTTATTAAGCCGTTTAGAGCGAACCTGACGTTGAAGCTCTGTGATGGTCATATGCATTGGCGGATGGACAAGACACAGATGCTTGCCAGTCGGACCGCTAATCTCGAACGTCTCAAGCAGGCCACGAATATATGCCTGACCAAGATGTTCAGAGTCAAGCGAAGCGACATGCTCGTAGAACTTCAACTCCCGGTCTTGCCCGATAGATCCAGCTCCATGGCCTGTACAGACTTTGACGGAGACGAAGTCAGACTCTCTGCTGTATCGTCAGCCAATATTTAAGGCTAGAATTCCTCTAGGTGGGCTTCTCAACTTGATATCGCGACAGAGCCAAACCGTAGAGTAGGCGCCGTACCCGAGCTTACCCACGACTTTGTATCTAGAGATTAAAGTCTCCCCTATGTGGACCGGATAGAATTGGTCTGCGCGGTACCATGGGAGACGCTCTTCCTCGAAAGCTTGCGGCACGTTTATCCTCGAAGCTTTGGTGCTTATGAAACGCGGTTGGAAGACATGACGCGTCGTGAGGGACTGGCGAGCGTAGATACTGGTTCTAATCATCACGGGAGTCGTATAAAAGGCACATAATTGATCAAGGAGGTCATGTTGCTTTTTTGCGGCGCTCGATCAAGTGCTTGTTGTGCGTTGATGAGACGTAGGCATCAGGAGGGCTGTGCGGAATACATCTCCACAAAACGAGCCAACTCGAAACGGCAATCCACGTGCATATAGACACGTCTCGCGACAAAATAGTCACATTTTCCTTTGTCGAACAGACAACAGACGCAAACGTTAGACTCGTAACGGCTACGTATAACCAATGCTCAAGGGTTGTGGAAGACATGAGCAATGCCTTCGTGCGGCCACGTCAATTCAAAGGAGACGGTCTCGACGCATGTGATGGCAGTACAGTACATAGGAAGCCCTCAGTCCATCACGGCGGATCGGCACTGTCTTGTCCCGACGTAGAAAGCGTACCAAGGCACAAGAAAAGGGACCTAGCATCCCGCCTTCAGATACTAAGGTCCCGCATCCCGATGGACCCAAGCTAGCATTCAAATTGTGCGATTGAAATTCTGTATCCTAGAATCAACAGAGTAATACACGTTTTTCGGCATTTGCAATTCCAACCCCTCCCGATCACATGGCCGTAGACGCGGAGACTTCCAGATCTTGTGAATCTAAAGTACCATTGCTGTGCCATAGGCAGCGACCACGCCGACCTAGGGCTTGACTGAGGGCCGCCGCTCTTAGGACGAAGAGCCAGCTAGCGCAGGGCGCCGGAGTCGAAGGCTCTGTAGTCCATTCTCTAAGATGTCGCATCGCTCTGAGCAACGTGATGGACTTCGCGCTTTGGATCATTGCTGAATCAGGCTTTTTGATTGCAATCTGCACCACCTAATCTTCCTCGTCGGAGGAATAGGCTACCAGACCGAGGGAAGGCGGCTGAGCAGCAGACTTCGCCTCAACTTGCCGCGGTTCATGCGTGACGGTCTTCCCAGTGCCTTGCTTGTCGCGAGCTGAGAGTGGCCGCTCAGTCTGCTCTGGGCTCTTGCTCTCTGCCGGTGTGCGGGATGAAGCCTGTGTGTCTTTTCCGTCCTTGTCTTCTTTCGGGGGAGAGGAGCTCGTAGCCTTCTCGCCCTCACCACCAACACCAGCAGTTTCCGCACTCTCCGCCTTCCTCAACTTAATCCCTCCCAGGACCCCACCCCTCTCCTTTCCCTTCTTCCGCTTCCTCGGACCCAACGCCCACGACGTTTCAGAGTCAGCAGTAGCCGTATCCCCAGCATCCTCCCCTTCCTGACCGGCTACGGCCTTCTTCTCCGCATCCTCCTGCAGCTTGCGAAAAGCATCCAGCTGCTCCCGTGTCTCCTTCTTCACCTCGGCTTCCTGCGTCCGGGTGGACTCGAGCACGGAGTCGAGGAACTCGACCTCATCTTCGTCCAGCGAGCGGAACTGGTTCCGGAATCGCGTGGCTTCGTCAAAGGCCTCTTGTTTGGCGGCTTTGGATTGTGCAGAGCAGGTTTTCACCCTGACTCGTCAGCTAGGGCAGTAAAGGAAGAAAGAAAGAAATGAAACAAAAAGAGAGAAGGAAAGAAATGGAACCGGACAATCCCCCTCCGACCTAATGTGGGTTATGATGACAAAACATGTGAGAAGGTGAGGGCAAGAAAGGAGGGTTGAGAGTAGAATTCACCTTTATTCGCTTGAAGCGTCTCATACAGTGACTTGCCGCCCTCCTGCTCGCCTAGCCTGGGCTTGCTGCCGGCGAGGGAGGAATGCTGTCTCGTGGCATCGATTTTGCGCTGAGCTTCAGCCCAGGCAGAGTCTTGCTGACTGTTGGCGGTATTATTGCTACGGGGATTGGGTGCGGAACCATCATCGCCGGTCCCTGCAGCGACGAAGCCGGATGACATGATGGGACTAGTCGTAGTCTTACGACTGGACTTCCGAGACTGCCCTGCTGATGATGATGATGGAGCTGCAGCCTTGTGCCTTTTCCACCAGTCGTAGTAGCGGACTGGCAGTAGCTGAGGTAGGATTGAGGCCCCACCGGAGGGGGGGTTGACGAGGTGATGTGCTTTAGGGCGAAAGTTTGGAGATAGAGACAAATGAGGGTCCAGTCCTATACCCAGCTCCCTAGGTAGGCTGTCACTACTACTGCGCGGATGAGGCGGGCTGCGTCGGCATCTGGCAGAGCCTCACAAAGAAGCCCCAAGCACGTGCGGGGTGGAGCCGAGGGCACAGCTGGGGCCTTCTGGGACGGTTTGGCAGTGTCGCGGCTGAATTCTGATTGCCGGATAAATCGAAATGCGGGCGAATTGGCTGTAAACGTTGTGGAGGGGCAGAAGTTTAGTACTGTACGCAGATGCTCCGGCGGGCGAAAGATTGGACGCCCGGGCCCAGGCTCAGTAGGGAAGGTGGGGTGAGGTGGGTTGGTGGGCTGTTTGCGTCTCGATGGGTGATGTCGATTGATGTGGGCTGCCTTGACGTTTGGTTATTCGGCTAAACCAGACACGACGCCTCTTGCTGGGGCTACTTCTAGTACCACCGTCGACTTGAAAAAGATTCCCACATCCGCTTCCTTCTTCCTCTTCTTCATCTTCCATTGCCCACTCATCCCCCTTACCCTGTACACAATCCTACCCAGATAACACCACATCAACCACAATGGCAGCCAAGAACTGGACTCAGGAGACCTTCACCCTCAACACGGTATGTTTGCCACTCAGTTCCCCTCCTTCCACTGCTACCACCACGGGAAACTGACCACAATCGTCTCAATAGGGGGCCAAGATGCCCGCCGTCGGCCTGGGCACCTGGCAGTCCAAGCCCAACGAGGTCCGTGAGGCTGTCAAGGCCGCTCTCCTCGCTGGCTACCGCCACATCGACACCGCTCTCGCCTACGGCAACGAGCACGAGGTCGGCCAGGGTATCAAGGACTCGGGCGTCCCAAGAGAGCAGATCTGGGTTACTACCAAGCTGGACAACCCATGGCACAAGCGCGTCGAGGAGGGCATCACCAGCTCCCTGAAGGACCTCGACATGGCCTACGTCGACCTCTACCTCATCCACTGGCCCTCCTCCACCGACCCCGCCGACCTGAAGAAGCACTACCCGGACTGGGACTTCATCAAGACCTGGCAGGAGATGCAGAAGCTGCCGGGCTCCGGCCGCGTCAAGAACATCGGCGTCTCCAACTTCGGCATCAAGAACATGGAGAAGCTGCTGAACGACCCGTGCTGCAAGACCGTCCCGGCCGTCAACCAGATCGAGCTCCACCCCAACAACCCCTCCCCCAAGCTCGTCGAGTACTGCCAGGGCAAGAACATCCACTGCACCGCCTACTCCTGCCTGGGCTCCACCAACAGCCCGCTGGCCAAGGACCCCGTCCTCGGCGAGATCGCCAGCAACAAGGGCAAGTCGCCCGCTCAGGTCCTGTAAGTCAAACCCCACATGTCCCACCCCCCACTCGCGAAGCTCTCCCCGCCACCCAAAGCAACCTTTACTAACGCTCCTTTCTTTCAGCCTCATGTGGGGTCTCCAGCGCGGCACCTCCGTGATCCCCAAGTCCGTCACCGCCTCCCGCATCGAGGCCAACTTCCAGCTCGACGGCTGGAGCCTGACCGACGACGAGATGAAGCAGCTCAGCTCGCGCCCGGACCGCTTCAAGGTCTGCGGTGACGACTGGCTTCCGGTCAAGGTCTTCTTCGGCGATGACGAGTAAGAAAAAAGCAATCACGAAATAACGCTGCCTGATGGGGAAATGGGAGGACAGGTGGTCTGGTTGATGAATTGTAGATGACCATTGCGAATCCCCTTTCCGATATGAGAAGGGCATTGGGGATGCGGACAAGAGATCGGTTGGGAAACTTTGTCTGCAAGCACCCAACCATGTCTCTGGTTGAACGAACGGAAAGACATGAATTCATGACTTGAAAAAGGGAGGCTGCTTCGAAACGATGAAGCAAGCAAGCACAGAAGAAAAAGAAACAACAAATTCAAAAAGGTGTGGGTAGATACACATACATATCTAACCTCCCCAAAATCAAGAAAGAATTAAAAAGGACAAAACTTCTTTCATCTTTCCAATCGCTGGATTTTATGATGGCAATCACGGTGTGATTAAGTAATCTAGTAGGGGACTGAGCTGAATGCTTAGTCCTCACTAATACATTGATCCTCCGTCCGCCCTCTGCCGCTGAGGCTAAGCGATGACCTGGGACTATGCAACTTGGTATTTGTCACTTATGCGAGAAGAAAGGCGGGATGGGTGGACACAGGAGATGAGAGACCACAGAAAGGGCCGGGGGAAAGAAGATGCCGGGACTGAGGTGAATTTTCAGTTATCACTCTGCCCGCCCAACCTCCGCTTCTATCCACCGATACCATCTCGGGGGGCGCAAAAGAACCATCTGAATGTCGGAGGGAAACGATGAAAAACGGTCCTGCTAGAAAAATCTCCGCTCTAGAGCCTTTTTGGTCTCCTTGCTCATTATCTTTTTTCTCATCATATAGTCTTGAACCCTGCCGTCGGGGCCACCCCTCCTATTGTGATAATTTGACATAAAAGCCTTTCCGGCCAGAATCGTCTGAAAGATCCCTTACTTCTCCCATTCCCCTCCCTACCCCAGCGACCCCGCCAACCCGTATCATCTTCTCCAGCCAACCTGCGGGAACACTCGCAACAGCCCCATCCGCAATCCTGTTACTTTTCTTCCTTTCTTTCACTTTTTTTTTTCTCGCCCCGCCTTTTACTTCTTTTACTCCTCAATCGTCTTCACACACTCCCACCCGCCCTTCAACTTCTCCTTCCACAACGAGACCCGATTATCCCCGCCGGAAACCGCCAGCACATTCCCCGCCTGGCTCCAACTCACCCTCCACACGACGACTTCGAAATTCAACTCCTCGCTCGTCCACTGGCCCGCGTCCCCGACGTCCCCCGCAGCAGCCAGCGTCCAGATCCGCACCGTGTGGTCCTGGCTCGCCGACGCGATGTACTGCTTGCTCAGCGGCGTCGGCGACCAGCTGACGTCGCGCACCCAGTCCGAATGTCCCGCCAGCGTGGCGAGGTTGTCGTACCCGTTGGTCGTGGGATTGTATTCCCAGAGTTTGACGAGGTTGTCGCTGCCGCCTGTGACGAATCTTCTCTGCAGACCACCAGAGGAGTTCGGGGGGCTCGTGGTCTGCGCGCTATTGGTCAAAGCCCCCGGTAGAGTGGCCGGCGCCCACGACACCGCGTTCGCGCCCAGCCCGTGCGCCGGGAAGATGGCGTGCGAGAAGGTGTTGTTCTCGAAGGTCAGCACGCTGACGTTGCCGTCGGAGCTGGCGGCGGCTAGGTGGCACCCGGTCTCCGCGGGGCTCCAGGCGACGAGGTTCACGCTCGCCGTGTGCAGCGTGAATTCGTAGATGCGCTGCCATTGGGAGGGCGCGGCTTCTTTCCAGATCAGGATCCGCCCGTCGTAGGAGGAGGAGGCCAGGATGGTGCCGAATTTCGGGTGCGACCAGCTTATGCACCATACGGCGCCTTCGTGGCCGGTTAGGGTGGCGGTCAGGCGGTGCGAGGGTGGGGTGGTGGTGGAGTCGATGTCGAAGATCTTGATGGTTTTGTCGGAGGAGCAGGTCGCGAGGCGGCGGGAGTAGTAATCGAGGACGGCGTCGTGGATGGTGGAGTCGTGGGTGGAGGAGGAGAGGACTTGGGTTTGGGACATGGTGGGCTATTTCCTCCTCTCTCTCTCTCTCTCTGTGTCTCTGTCTCTGTCTTCGTAATTCGTGTTCTTGGTTGTGGTTCGATTGTGAAGGGATTTATGTGGTTGTGTGCGAAGAGGGTGAGGTAT
The DNA here is from genome assembly GCA_022701445.1 of Hortaea sp. C3G1500-4. NCBI lineage: Eukaryota > Fungi > Ascomycota > Dothideomycetes > Mycosphaerellales > Teratosphaeriaceae > Hortaea > Hortaea sp. C3G1500-4. The sequence goes on from JAJVDI010000010.1 coordinate 732,847, forward strand.
ACGCCTAATCAATGGCAATGTTTGGAAGTAAGTAGGTGATATGCCCCTGCCAGCTGCGCGTGTTTGGGGAAAGGTGAAAGTTGACGTACGTTGCCGCTCCCTAGCGTAGGAAGCTGTCCCTGACATGTGGCATTGACGGGATTTGATGGTGATTTACTGAAGACCAGGCCAGAATTGATTAAAGCCAGGAGATTCGATTGAGGGCCATCTGCAATTGGCGGTAAATTCCAATCAAATGAGCTGTTCAATTCACGCTCCCCATGGGACCGAAAGCACCTCGGCCCACAACCTCGGCTCGGCCACTTTCTTCTGCCGTCATTCGGCGAACGAGGCGATGATGATGGTGGTGGTGGTGGTGGTGGTGGTGGCCTACTGTAATTATCATAGTCTGAAGATCAACCCTGTCAACTGTGGTGCATGACCTGGTACATATAGACATGTCAATATACTCTCATCCTCTCCTTCTTCTTTGTTAGACCGACATCCTTTTATACACATCGAATACCTTATCGCCGATAGAGAAGACACGATTATCATGTCCGACGCCCTCTGCGGGCCCTCCAACCCGCTCCAACAGTTCAAAGCCCAAACGTCCCTCGATCGCACCCTCCAACAGGACCGTCTCCGCTCTCAAGCCTCGCCGGCCCACCACCAAGGTTTCCGCAGCCATGACCCCAACGCTGGCCTGCTCGACCCGGAATTCGAAGCCTTCCAGGCCGGACACCCTCCTCCACCCGAAGCCTTCCACCATGGACCCCCGCAGGCCTTTGCAGGACGGGGAGGCAGTGGCATGCACATGGGCATGGGCCCAGCAGCACCAAACTGGGCCGCAGACTTTCAGCGCATGAACCTATCCTCTCCGCCGCCACCGCCTGCCCAGCAGCAACACCAGCCGATGCCGCAGGGGAGCGGGTGGGCGCAGAGTTTCCAGCAGCATATCGCCCAGGCTGCTCCCCGGGCCCAATCCACTGCGAGTCCATCCCCGCTGGCTTTCCAGCAACGCGCAAGGTACGGGGCGGGATATGGCGGGATGGGATTCCAGAGTCAGTTCGCCCCTCAGCACCAACAGCCCATGTTTGGGGCGGGCGTGCAGCAAGGGAAGGGGAAAGAAGCTGTCACGGATGAAATCTTCGACGACGCCGCGTTCGAACGGGCTTTTGAGCAGGCGCGTGATGACATGATGGATGAGAGCCAAGTCGGGCTGGAAGGTCTACAACACTCGACCGAGTACCGGCAGGACACGAGCGGAGAGTTAGTGGACCAGATCCAGCGGGAGAGAGAGATCCAAGAGCAGCTGCAGGAGATGCGGCCGGAGTTAAGCAAAGGAATGCAAGATCCAGCGATCCAAGAGGCGAATGCGCTAGAAGACCTTGCACACCAACCGGAGCAGATGGAAGAAGAAAGGCAGGAGAATAAGGGACAAGACGACGATGCACTCGCTGCTACCGCCGAGGAACTCCTTAACAAAGTCGAACATAATAAGACGGATAAGTTCAAGAATAGCCAGTTCCTCGGCCTGATGAGGAAACTACGGGATCGCGAGGTGAAAGTTGAAGGGGATCAGATGGTCGAAACGACGGTCAGTCAGCCCAGCGTTACTACTACCACTTCTTCTTCTCAACCCATTCCCATCACCCGTTCAGCGGCGGGGAAGGATGCTTTTGCTGCCCCGCAGCAGGCTTCGCCTCTGAGCCAGAACATCTCGAGTTCTTCCATCCCGTACGCACTTGCTACGGGGATGATGAAAGGCGAGGATTCCCTGCTGCAGAGTCACCGACCTCATCTGACACCGCACGATTCGGGCTATCTCTCGCGAGGGGAGATGCAGGCTGCAGGAAATCATTTCGATGAAAAGCTGCATACCTGTGGCGTGCCCGGGTGCAAGGTCGATCATTCATTCGATCACTGGGAATCCCCTGCCGTTCACTAGAGCCCCACCGCACATCTTTCTCCTCTCCGCCAAAAAATAAAGATAAAGTCAAAATTCAAACCCCAGGCTAACAGGTAAGCTTCCGCAATCTAGCAACCTTCCGCCGCTGCCGCAGCAACTTCCTCCTCGTCGAACCACCCACTGAGCACGAGTCCTCTTAGCAAGTCCACCGCAACCAACACCACCAACCCTCCACTCTTCGACAACTCCGAACAGCGTCCTTACCCCATAAGCCCCTCCACCAATGCCCTGCGCGGCCCCCGTGTCGACTCCCGGCCGTACGACCACTTCACGACGCTCCCCGCGGACGCGCAACAGGATGCCGATCTCCACCGTTTCTCCCCTACCGCGCAGCAGCCACAACAGCAACAACAACCACAAGACGGCCAAGCCGTCGTGGATCTGCTTAATGAACCCACCGCATCAACGGCGGGTGATGACCTAGGTACGTTGCCTGAGGGCGCTCTCTTTGATGATTCCGGCTTTCCCGCGTTCGGCGAACAGAGTATGGGCAATGGCGAGAATGACAGTCTGACGGAGATGTTGTACGGGCATGATGGGACGTTGAATGCGCCTGTGTCGTGGAAGAAGCAGGGGGGTTCTTCTTAGTGGGAGAGACAGAACTGCAAAAAGAAGAAAAGGGAAAGGAAAGGAAAGACAAGTCAAGGAAGCTTTGGCGCAAGGGATGGAAGGTCGAGCGATGTAGAGAGGGGAGAAGGGGGCAGTGGAGTGTGATCTTTCTTCAAGCAAAGTTTTCCTACGGTTTTTGACGCTTGGCATTTTGCGATTTTTCTTGTAGGAGGCGATTACTACGATCCCGAACTCGCGGAGACGGCCGGCCTCCATGCTGAGAGCGGGAGGGGAGGAGAAGGAGAAGAAGGAAGAAGAAGGGAGGATGGGGCGAGGACAGAGATTGGCTCGTCGTCTTCTGAGGGCATCTTCTGGGAGCCGGCGTTTACTATCTCCGCCGATCGTCGCCGCTCGTCATACAAAGAAGAGAGAAGGGGGTGAGATGGAATCGACTTCCTCTTCTCTTCCTCTCCTTCTCCTCCTCCTCTTCCTTCTATCTCACCGCTCACGGAGACAAAGAGGGAGAACACAGACCCCGGGAGAGAAGAATACAGGCTGACGAGCTTTTGGGGACGTTTCCTTCTTGTGTATGACAATAGATCCCGAATTCATGATGACGAGCCCTTTCTACCAACCCTGAGAGAGTCCTCTCCCTGCTATTACGGGATCCACGAGAGCGTCAGCCCATCGCTTCCGGCCTCGACAAGATCATCTCCTTTCCCCAAAGGAGATGGGAGGAGTTATGGGATGATGGGGCATCTATCAGATGGTTTTGAGGATGGAAAGGGGAATTAAATTTTTTTTTTGTATATACAGCCCCCCTTAAGTAATAAGAAGCGAGAGCCTGTCCCCGCGGCGAGAACCCTGGATAAAAAGAAATCAAATTCGGATCTTCCTATCTTGTTTCGCACGACAGATACAGAAGAATGGAAAAAGCAGTTCAGTGGAGAAGGAAAGGCTAATCATCATTCTCTCCTCGCCAGAGAGAGAGTTAGGTTCCCCTGATCTCCTATCAGCAGGCGCTGTGCTCGACGGGACTTCAGAAGAAGATCTGAGACGGCATCGGCGCCGCCGACGACGACGACGAGAAGAAAGACTCGATTCCTTCGTCCGCTGGACGGCGTGTATCGAGGACGCCTCGCGGGCGTGGTTTGGTGAGAGGGATTTCGGGGGTATGATGCGCTATCTTGCGACGCTTTTTGATGAAGTTAGGGAGGACAGGAATCGGATTTTTGCACTGGAAGGAGGGATGAGAGAGCGGCTGGAGACGGTGATGGAGATGTTGCAGCAGGTGGAGGGGAGGGAAGGAGGTGGTGTTGGTCGTTTTGAGGGAGAAGGGGGAAGAAGTTGCTGGTGACTCGGAAACGGTGCAGGAGGCGTGGCAGGGGTTGTATGAGGTTTTTAAGGGGATGAGGAGGGAGATTGGGAAGATGAGTTAACGAACATTTTTGACGTTTTGGATATTGGGGACCTTGGTTCTTTATACATGCTCATTTACGTTGCCATACGATATATTATGGTTAAACCTCTTCATTTTGTGGCCGTTAGAAGGGCTAAGTTACGGACTTGGGATGGAGAGACATGTGACTATTTCACAGAGATGTAGAGCCCAGTGAATGCGGTTGCGATCAATGTCCCCTTGCACGTGCAAGCTACTTTTCACTTTCACAAGGTTCTTCTCCATCTTCTTCTTGGTTTGGTCTTTTTCTTTTCCTTACTTCTTTTCTTTTTGGTCGGCTTTTTTGTCATTTTCTTCTCGTTGGCCTGATGACCCCGCAATCCTGGCCGACGCCAGTAAAGACAGCTGTCGACTAACAGGACAGGAAAGACGATCCTGATACGGGCGTGGTTGACGGCATACGTCATGCTTAACCTCCTAATGAGAGATAGCAGAATCCGAGGACAAAATGCTCCATTCGCGTGTTGTTCCGATCCGATTGCGTAGCGACGATATCTTGAACCGCTTGAGGAAAGTGAACGCCCTGTTCCATATCTCCATATGTGCGTAGGCCGAAGCAGTAAGCGGGCAGCTACGGCCGAGCTTAAACATGGCTTTCCGCAATACCCGCTCATGAGTTCATGAGCCATACTTGAGTCAAAAGGACGCAGCACAAGAACGAGATTGAACATCACTTTCACGTCTCACAACTACAAAATCAGCTCCGAAATATCTTGAAGACTTTGGTACTATCGCTTAAAGGTTCTTCCAAGGACTCGGACTTAAAGCATCGGTTGTGGAAACTGACATTGATCCCTGAAGAGAAAGATAAAAGCATCACACTCTAGAGACCTCCCCAGTAGAACAACAACCCACCAGATTAAACGGAGAACATACACGCAAAACCAATCAAAAAATGGCCAAACCCAAAGTCCTCCTCCTAGGCAAAATCGACCACGCCACGCAAACCTGGGAGAACCTCTCGGACATCGCCGACCTCATCCAGCCGCAATCGACGAACAGGGCGGATTTCATCGCAGAATGCAAGTCCAGCGGCCTGGACGGCGTCGCAGCCTGCTACCGCACCTTCGCCAGCGCCAGTATCACGGGACCATGGGACGAAGAGCTCATCGCCGCCCTACCGCGGTCCTTGCTATGGTGCTCTCATAATGGGGCAGGATATGACCAAATAGATGTCGCCGCGTGCTCGGCGCGGGATCCCCCTCTCCGCGTTGCGAACGTGCCTGTAGTCCCGGACGACGCGACGGCCGATACAGCGGTATTCCTGATCCTCGGCGCGCTGCGGGGGTTCAACACGTCGCTGTTCGCGGCGCGGGAGGGCAAATGGCGTGGACAGCCGCCGCCACCGCTGGGCCATGATCCGCAAGGCAAGACCCTAGGGATCCTCGGTATGGGCGGGATTGGACGGAACATGATGCGGAAATGCGAGGCGTTTGGAATGAAGGCGATTTATCATAATCGGAAGGGGTTGAGCGAGGAGTTGGCGGGGGGTGCTGAGTACGTCGGGTTTGAGGAGTTGTTGGCGCGGTCGGATGTTTTGAGTTTGAATCTGCCACTGAATGTGAGTTTTCCTTCTTCTTCTTCCCCTCCCGTACTCTTTAACTGCATCCCGAGGAAAGGGAGAAAAAAGGCAGAATGGGCTGCTTCCTTTCCTTCCTCCCCTCAACTGGGACTACTGTCCCTTGTTCACCCTCACGACTTCCAAAGAAGAAAAGAAAAAAAAGAAAAAAAAAGAAGCTTCTAACACATCCCCCTTTCCCCAGAAAAACACCCGCCACATAATCTCCACCCCCGAATTCGCCAAGATGAAACGCGGCATCATCATAATCAACACGGCGCGAGGAGCGGTGATGGACGAATCCGCGCTCGTGTCCGCGCTCGAAAGCGGCCAAGTCGCGTCCGCGGGACTCGACGTCTACGAAGAGGAACCCAAGATCCACGAGGGCCTGCTGCGGAACCCGCACGTCATGCTGTTGCCGCATATGGGCACCTGGAGCCAGGAGACCCAGGAGGACATGGAGAAGTGGTGTATTGGGAATATCCGGGCCGGGCTGGAGACGGGGAAGTTGAAGTCGCCAGTGCCGGAGCAGGCGGATTTGTAGAGGGAGTGAGAATGGTTGGGAAAAGAGGCGGCTTGGTTTTTCTTTTCCCTCGTTCTTTTATCGTTTGCCTTTTGTTTGCGACTGCTTCGCCATGTTTAAATGGTTTCGGTCTCTTCTTGGGATGAGAGGATGACGAACATCATGGAAATCTCACCGGCAGAGAAGGCGACATAGATTCTAGAATTTCATTGACACATAATAACTTTAGACGCAGCTGGATGAAGTCCACGCACCATATTCAAAGTATTGGTATCTCTTGCAAAGCGCAAAGGAACAATTAGACAAAGACAGCATACAAGCCTATTGGCATTCCAATTCCCTCCCTTCCTGCCCATTTTGGATGTCCACGAGGACTCGCTTGAACGTCAAGAAGGAAGATTGCCACCCATGAGGAGGAAATTGAGGTACAATCTCCCCGATTTTCCCCTCTTTACACCACCTATCGCACGAATTCTGAAACCAGAATTGCGAAAAATGAAAAGAGAAAAAAATGAGAGGACCCTCCCTCTTCAAAGTTCTTGACTACTCTTTCAACAATACCCAACCCCGTAACGCCATACCACAAACCCGTTGAATGACCTGCGTCGTGCCCTTCTGGCCCTCGGCTTCGACAAACGCATGCGCGACTTTCAGCTTATTCACTTCATCGGCCGGGTCGTTAGTCGTGGTGATTAAGGGCCTCGCGGGATGAAAGTCCGGCATCCGACCTCCGACGTGTCGACCGATGGCGATCGAGTAGAGCACGTCGCGACTCTCGAGCATGCCGAGGATGCCGCGCATGGCGGCTAGGGAGTCAGTGATGGATTTGAAGCCGTCTGGGTTGCTATCCGCAGCGCCGGGTGGTCGATCGTCGTGGGATGAGACGAAGCGACCAAGGTTGTGCCAGAAGAGCTGTTCGTTGTACTTTTGCGCGTCGATTCCGGGTTTGGGTGAGATAGGGACACGGGTGGTGTCGAGGAATTGGCCTGTTAAGAGATTCTCCAAAGTGTCTACGCGCGTGCAGAGGTCCGGATTGGCGGTCAGATTGGCTCGCGGGAGGCTTGCGAGCTGCCAGACCAGGCGAGCTTCTAATGAGCGGAGCTGGTTGTCTATGTGAGGTTCGTCGGCGCAAGACCGGAATTGCTCAGTGCACTGTAGAGTGAAGTCATGGATGGCTGGGGTTGCTTTGAGGTAGCCGAGACCGTGTTTGGTGTACCAATCCGTCTCCAACATTCGATCGAGTCCTGGGGCATAGTGGAACATGTAGAAGTCGGCGACCTCACGTTGCTGGTCCTCAGATAATGACGCCGGCCTCTCCCGCCGGTCGAATTGAGGAGGCACACCATTGAGTGCGAAGAGATCTTCCATTGAGACCGGCTTCACTGTAGCAAGTTAGAGCCCATCTTACAGACAGACGGTGGGCCAGATCACCTGCCTTTTCGCTCAGGCTGCAGTTGGGCGGGAGGTTGTGCCATGGTTAACGATGAGGGATTGCCGGTCGCTGGGGCTGGGTCCAGTGGCGGGTGGAATTGGCCCGGATTGGACGCTGACGGAGGGTAACCTGGTGGCGAGCGATATGTACTCGATTGTGGCGATGGTGATGTCCCGGGCTGTGATGTCGCCGCGTCCGGTTTGGCTGCGAGAGTCGGATGCCCAGTCTGCTGTCGGAACTGCGAATCGACCATAGTCAGCTAGTGAGATCGGATGATTTTGCGCGATGGACATCAACATACCACGGGGTCGTATCCAAGACAATCACGTTTGCTTTTGGTGCAGTTTTTACACGTTGGCTGGCCTTCGTCGCACTGTTGTTATTATTGCTCCATGTTAGCGGACCGCTCTTTTGACTCTCGCTTCGTGGTTTAGGCTGCTTCGCTTGTCGGTCGCGCCCGGCGCTCCAAATCCGAACGCGCCTTTTTGCGACCTCGCGCATTTGCGACCGCAACAAACCACCGTCCTCACCTCTCTCCCCCATGATTTACTCACCTTTATCCGCCGCTTCCTGCAAGTCAAGCAACCTGTCTTCGTCCTCCTTTTGATCTCCTTCTTATGACGACCGGCGGTGACGGTGCGCGAGTCCACCGGCACCTGTGGGATCGGGTAGCGCATCATGCCATTCTGGCCGTTGGGCGCGACATTCGGTGGCATGGGCATTGGTTGCATGCCGCCATTTTGATATGCTGCGTACGGAGGTGCTGGCACATAGGCAGCGGGGTGAGCACCATACTGCGGCTGCGCCGGAAGCCCGCCTTGGTGAATGGGAGGCAAAAGGCTCGGCGACTGCATTGAGTTCTGACCGTTTGGCGAGGCGCGCGAAGGTTGCTGGCTGGGAGTCGGGCCGTAATGATACGGTTGGGGTTGTGATTGATGTTGATGTTGCGGGTGTGGTTGGTGTTGTTGATGTTGCTGTTGTTGCTGCCCGTTCTCCATATCCTCGCTCGCCTTTCTCGTTTGCGCCAGAGGGGGAGAAGCAGCAGCGGCAGCGGCAGTAGTAGCAGTATTAGCAGCAGGCGAGGCAGACTCCCGGTTGACGAGCCCGTCCATGGTGCTTTGCACGTCACAGGCAGCTGGGCAGCTTAGCGTCCAGCGGCAAAGCAGCCGAAGCCTGTCAATTTAGACGGGACGAATTAACGCGTGCAGGATGAACAGGCCCTGCAGAAGCGAGGGCGCAGGCGAGCAAACGGCGGCAAGGATCGAGTATTGCTTCCGAACGCCGCCCAGGGTCGTGTACGGCACGCGGTGGGGATTGTTATTTACCCCACCACATGTTCATCTCCAGGTGTGATTGTAGGATGATTGACGGGAGCGTGAGCCAGTCCCTCTGGGCTACACACAGTACTGTATGGCGTTTCCAACGTGGCTGCCCACTGGATCACGGAACTGACTGATACGTGATATGCTGCCGGGTGGACAATGGATTGGATCAATTTCTCCGAGGCGAGTCTGACCACTATCACACTTGCAAAAGGAAGTCGGGCTCGCTCCCACCAACAAGCAAGAGAGTTGGTTCAGATTCTAGAATGCGGCGCGCAGGCAATTGGATACCTACCTAGGTACATAGTACTTCCTACTGTAATCACGTACCGTAGCTTGCAGGCTGCAGGGCCGGAGCTCGGCGCTTCAACCCTAGCCCCAAGCTCGCTTAAGCGCGGGACCGAAGGGAACTAACTACTCCCAGCTTGTTGCTGCTGCTGCAGTGCCCTGCATGTCTCGACCTTCCCTTTTCCCTCCACAATCTCGCCCATCGCCGAAACCGAACCCGGCCGTGCTGTGCCTCATCCCGATAGGAGCTCTCTCATCATGATCGAGGCCGAGACAGAGAGAGCGCGCATGCCCGCACGCGAGCTTCATCAACCCGGCACTCATTGCCAAGCCCCATCGTCCGGTGAATGCAGCAACCGTAGCTTTAGCCCGAGAGGCTAAACAGGTAATGCCGTCGCCTCCCGCGCACGCACGGGGGGTGGTTGTCTCCCCATCAATCAAAAACGATTGAGACTGGTTTCGGTCTTCGTCAGCCTGGGCTGGAGATATTGCCGTGTTGGGCTTATGAGAATTGCACAAAAAATGATGGCCACTATCAGCTATTTCTCCTTCATGATCCTGAGCGAGCGGTGTTGTGGATATTAGCTACTTTCAGTCTTGCATTGTTTCCTCTTCTCTTTAGCCGTTCAAGAAGAGAAACATAGATCGAACTCCTTCCCTCCCGTCTTCAACCAGTACCGCTTTCTCCTTCGAAGAGAGAACCGGCTCAGTATAAGTAGAGATATCATTCCTATCCCTGATTGGACATTCACGTCACCTTCCTTTCTTGAACTTTCACAGCGTATCACCCGTTTCTCACCTATTTCTCACGTATTGCCTCCTGCACAACACATCGGGCCGCCTTGCGACGGTCATGTGCGCTTTCCCAGAGATAGGACTCAAAAGGTTTCATCAAGCCCCTATTAGGAGAGAACTTGCCTTCTCTTACCTTTCTGTTCAATACTTAGCGTGCCGCAGACCGGTGGTCAAACGACAATCAGATACGTATACAAGAAGTAGAGCGATTCCCTTCCATGTCTAGCTTCACTAAACCCAAAATACCTCCCAAGACCCTCCACCGTGGTATCTTCCACCCGATGTCCCTTTCTCCCTACCAAAAACGCCCTAACTACACGACGAACTTGACATAACCTGTGCGGGGAAAAGCGAAATTCTCGATTATCCGCTCATACTCAACTCATGAGTAGCACCCGCCTCCCACCCGGCCATCCCATCCATAATCCGATTCCAATCCGCATCCGTCATGTTCATGAAGTCCTGCGCACCACCTGCCGCAGCAGAACTACTACCCGCGGGCGTCATTCCCGTAGCACCAGGCGTGAACCCCGTCTTTGTTGAGGAAGGGAACTCCACTGTCGTGGTCTCAAACCCTGCGACATACGCATCAGTATTCCCAGCGAAAAGCAGGCCCATGCATCCGGGGTCACTGTTCTGTCTTTCCTGATCAGGGGGCGAGTAGCCCGTCTGTGAGGTGTGCGAGGAGGTACTAGCGTTGGGATTCTGCGAGCCAGCGCCAGAGGAGAGGCTCGGAGTGCGAATTTTGTTGTCGCTACTGCCTCTGCCGCCGCTGCCTTCGGGGCTGCTGTCCAGGTCGAAGATCATCCCGCCTTCCGGGCTGCGGAGTAAGGCGCCGCCGGGGATGGCGCCGGGACGGAAGCCGGCGGGTGTTTTGCGGCGGGTTGGGAGTTGGAAGGGAGGGCTGGTTGATGAGTCTTGGTTTCCATACCCGAAGGCCTCTGTTGCTGTACTCGACCTGGAGACGGGAGCTGCGTTAGAGTTCGGGTCGGCGTACTTGGATACACCCTGATCTCCAAATGTAGGTCCGCACCCTTCGTGTGTGCGCTTCATAGTCTGGTGTGTCTGCGGCTGTCCCGGACTCCCATTACTCGTCGACCGATCGTTCCGGGGCCTGGCACTGCCAAGTCCCGCGCCTTCCATGTCCACGTCCAGCTGGACCAGGAAGGATTCTGTGAGAGGGTTCTTGCGCTTGATGGCATTCATGGCTTGGAGGAGGAACTGCAGCGATGATCGAACCTGGACGTCGTCCGGGCGAGGTTTCAAGTACTGCACGAAGACGCGCGCTGCGACGTATAAGCAGAAAGACATGAACGGGTTCATCTGCATGAATGTTAGTCCCGTTTTGAATACTCGGCGGTCGTGTTTTCTGCTCACAAGAGATACGTCAATATGGCTGATCTGCCGCATGATACTTGCAATCTCCGAAGCAGCAGTGATACACCTTATCTTACTCTCTTGCGAGACACGCGCATGCATCCGGTTCTTTTCCGCCTTGAAAATGGCTGCCTGGTGCAAGCAAATCGTAGACGTGTGGATGTTCATGTTTGTAAACACCACGTTCGGATCGCTGATGCCTATCGGCAATCGCAGCCTATCGGGCAGAGCCAAAGCTATGTTCAACAGAATATTATCCATCGAGCGATGACGTTTCCAGAACTCGCCATTCAAATCGTCTTCTCGCTCGCCTGGGTCCGGACGGTGTAGATGCGTCAAGTTCCTGCCGAACAAACATCCCAGCAGGACTATACCAGCGAAGCTGGACAGATAAGGGGTACCATCTGGACTCAACGCTTCAGCCAGAGTGAGAGTATTCTCTGCTTTTCCCATCAAGTACGCATCCTCATTAGCAGGAAGCACCGACATGATATCCTTCTCATCAACAACCATCGGCCACCCAGTCCCGATACTGGAATACCGATCGACGCAGAAACAACCCCAAAAGGTTCGACGGCGCTCCTCACGCTCAACAAAATCTTTCGGCGGCGGCAGACACTGCTTGACATCCAACCCGACCCCGTCGACCCTATGCAGGCCCATCATAAGCCCCATCCTACACGCGCGACCCGCCGACATCCACGCACGCGGGAAGTACATCAGCTTGAACTCGTATGTAGCGAGGATCACCCAGGTCTGGCAGTGCGCAACGCTAATCATGCTTTCGCCGTGCCCTCTCATCTCATCCTGCTGGATGTACTTCCGCGCGCGCTGGTAGAAGTGCTGTTGCAGGTCTTGCCACTTGTCCGTGACGGCGGCGGCGCTTGCCCACATCGCATAGCGCAGACAGACCGGCGGCCGCATGTTGGGGGCGAGGTTCAAGGCGGCGTAATATCGGGGTTTGTGGAGCATGGGGAGCGTTGGGTGGATCTTGTCGAAGTAGGCCTGGTTGAGCTCATCGATTACGTCTTGGGGTGGCATGGGCTCGTCGAGGCCTAGACTGATCATCTCCCATGGGAAGGACTCTTCGCTTGGCATGTCTAGGTTGTTACTGTTGTTGTTTGTCGAGCTCATCCCGCCAAAGTTAGTATCGATATACTGGTCTTGAGACATTGGCTCGAATGCGTCCGTGTCATTCATGAAGTCTTGGGGGAGTATTTCCGTATTGTCGAAACCGCCTGCAATGTTGGGGAAGTCTGGCACCATATTGCCGTACTGCAATGGTTGTGAATCTGCTTCCTTGTTCTGCTCTCCTGCGTTTCCATTGCGATTGCTACTACGGTTGCCCTGGCCACTTGGCTGGTCATCCTGAGTCTTGAGCAAGGTCTCAACCTGCTGTAATCGCGCCTCCAACGCCTTCACATATCCTCTCTTGGGTCCGCTCTTCCTCCTGACTTCATCATACGCGCAGTCATGCTGAAGCCGACTACACGTCCCACATGCCGGCTTCTCCCCATCGCACTTGAGCTTTCTCTTCCGGCAAAGCACGCACGCTATTCTCTTGGGCTTAGGTACCTGCGCATTATCTCCGACGTTCTGCCTGGGTGGCTGCTGGGAAAGATCGTTGAAATAATCCTCGCCAGCCGTCGCATCTTCAAAGCCTGCCATATTTTCGACGCCTTGATGACTGTGTCGTAAGTAAGCGAAGCCCCAGTCCGTACTCGTTTACGCGAGGCCAGAGTCACCTCTGTCGCTACTGATCGAGCTTTACTTGGCGGAGACGTTCAGTAATCAGAAATCAAAGCCTAGAACGAAGGAGACAAAGTAATACCACCTTTCAAAAGCAAATGCAACTAGATAGCTGGTCACATCTAAGCATCATACCTCAGGCGCCAGCAAAAGCGCGTCAACATAGCTCCTACGGAATAGCGTAGGATTGCGGGCCCGCCGTTCGCCAAAACAGCCAGCTCTCCTCTCCCATGCCCTGCGGCTGAGACATGTGAAGTTGGCCGGGCTTTGCGGGAAGGAAGTCGGTGGGATTGACTAACCCGATCCCCGTTCGACCTCTGTTAGTCAGCCGGCGAAAAGACACCGTATCAACCGAAGATCCCGATGCGCCTCTCGCAGTCGGCCCTTTGCCTGACACGTCTATACTGGCGGGATAGTATCAATATCAGCTCGCCGACATAGCGTACGGCTCTACGGTAGCGTATTTAATAGCATAGGTTTTGTGCCGATTAACGCGCAAACAATCCGCAGTAGGGCGGAGAGCAATACACACGGAATCTATCCTACTATTTGGATCACAGGCTTGATGATTTCCCAGGACTTCCAGGAGTGCGTGGCAAGTATCAAAACAGAGAGTCTGGCTGAGCTGGCAGTGTGCATGGAGACGTAGTGTACAGTGTGTATACAAGTAACGAGATAAGGGCTGGAGTCTATCTCTAGTTGTCGCGCTTGCGCTTGCCCTGGTTGCGAACCCGCTCCTGGACAACATACTTGTTCGGGTTTCTCTTCTTCCTCGTCTTGTATCCTGATTTGGCCTGTCCAAGAGGGTTAGCATCAGAGTCCAATGGGCGAACTTGAGAGGATAGTAACATACCGGTGTGCCCCAGATAGACACAGGATCCACATTACCCTTACTCTTACCACGACCACCACCGTGTGCGTGGTCCACAGCGTTCATAGCAACACCACGAACCGTAGGCCTGATGTTGAGCCATCTACTCCTACCAGCTTTGCCGAGCTGTCTGAATTGCCAGTGGGGGTTGCTCGCCACGCCGATAGTCGCGCAAGCATCCTTGGCCACTTTTCTGACTTCACCACTTTGCAACCGTACTGTCACATCCTTGACTTTCTTCTTGCCCTCTGCGCCTACCTCGTCCTTTGCAATCACAGTGGCGTATGTGCCCGCGCTTCGGCAGAAGACAGCGCCCCTGCCTGGTGCGGATCCTACACAGTAGACTTGTGTACCCATCGGTACCATGTGCATGGGCAGACAGTTGCCTCTGAAGGCTGTCTTGGCGGCAAGCATACCCGGATCCATAACACCGCCCATACTGTCCAACAGGTCCTTGGGGATACCAGAGAGGAAAGATTCGATCACATCACCGGCTCGCATGCCCTCCGAGGCAATAATGTAGCTTTTCGTCTTGGTCTTCACACTTTCGATCAATGCAAGGTGGGCTGATCGGTTCGGGTCATATTCAATGCGCTCCACAATGTGCTTGCCCGGCGCTTGGCGTTTGAAGTCGACTGTCCTCACTCTTCGTCGGGCACCGCCACCCCTATGCCTCATGACTACTCGACCACTGTTATTCCTTCCGCCCTTTCCATGACCAACTTTGGCGAAGGTCAGCTTGAGGTAGGGCTTGCCCTTGTAGAGGTGGTCATTGATCGGTCGCTTCAGATGTCGGACACCGGGCGTTCGGGGCTTGTATGTCTTGAGTTGGAATCCCGCCTCCTTACGCATTGGCGCTGCGGCAGGCGAGAAGGAGATGGCATCCTGAGTTGCCGATGACGCCCGGATGGGATCCTCGATGGTGGTGGCATAGGAGCGCCGGACAGAGGACAGGAGAGAGCGGCATTGGTGGCAGACCGGGCGTATCCGTGGTTGAAGCATCATCGACAGTGAGCAGTCTGCGATAGCGGATACCGCAGACAGACTTTTCACAGCCGTGCAGGTGGGTGGCTGGTGGTATGGGTCAACTATGCTCGACTACGATGCGAAAGAGACACGCTCCCTGCGAGTTTGATGCCTTGGCGTCCGGGCGGCCTTCCGAGCCGGAACTTTGGCTTGGACGGGAGGGCGGGAAGTCACGTTTCGGGCGAGAGTTTCGCGATGGGCAAGGTCGTCGCGAGGGACAACGAGGGTGTGAAAGATTGAACACGGGGCGCAAATCTCGTGCAAAAGAAAGGAAGAGTTGTCTATCTGTTCAAAGACCATCTTCAGAAGTTCCAGCAGAGGCATCACCGCGATTATCGCCCGTGACACGCCTTGACACGCCTTGATCCTCGACTGTCGCGTTGGAGGCCAAAGCTCTGAGCAGTGACGCCAAAACAAGCGGCAGGAACGCGCCAAGGCAGGAAGACGCAGCAACTTCAAGTCTTCCCGGCTGCTGTTCTCCACCATCAACAAGCAGCACGCTTCCAATAACACCACCACCCTCTCCCTCCGTGCTCCTCCATTCACGAGCACAGGACCTAATCTGATCTCTTCGGACGGAGCAGAGGTGCCTTGCCACGCCATCTCATCCTCCCGCCGACATCTTTCATACATTGACAGCGTGTATGTTAATGTTGATATTCAGCATCCATCAACACCCATCACGACCATCTTCCACCGCGAGCAGGCCTCTGGAGCATTGCTGAGCTCTCAGTCATACTCGCCTCACCTCACATGTAAGTGGACGCGTCGATACCTCACCATTGCCGCCGGCCGCCGCGAATCTCGCGCTAACCCGTGACTTCGACTAGAATACCCATATCGCCCTCCATCTCGACTTGGACCCGCCTACATAGCTTCCATCACCCCAGATTCACTCACACATCACCAGATATGCCTCCAGTAAGCTTCCTAACGCGAATTGACGCGGCATTCACCTCGCTGTCGCCCAATATGAGCTTGTTTTTGCTGACCCACATGCTAGGCAAGAGCAACCAGACGAGCTGTCACGGACGAGAATGCAGATGCTGGCACCCAGCGGATGACGCGCGCGAAGGCCGCCGCGATTGAGACCACTTCCGCCGGTGAACCCCCGAAAAAGGCTTTGACTACTAAGCGTTCGACCACCGCGCCCACCAACAACGCGGCCGGAACGCGGAAGCGAACAGCACTGGGCGACGTCAGCAATGTCGGCAAGAAGGAACCCGCCGAGGAAGGCAAGAAGGACGCGTTGGGTAAGCCCACCGTCGCGAAGGCTGCAAAGCCTGCCGGTGTCACGAAACAGCCTGCGCGCTCGAACTCAACGCGTACCGCACTCGGTCAAAAGACCACCAACACAGCATCGACTGAGCTGAAGAGGCCCGCAAGTGGTAGTGGAGTTGGAGGCAACGTCACGAAGAAGCGCAACACGTCTGCTATCAAGCCGACGAAGGAGGAAGACGAGGAGGACCTAGAGAACGCGCCGCCGGCGACCAACGGTGCTAATGCTGCCAATGCCGAGAAGAAGACCACCACCATCACCAAGACGACCGCCGCCCCCAAGATCGAGGAGCACTTTGATGAGGACGAGTACCCAGCTCTGGAAGATGTCATCAGAGATGCCAAGGACCTCGACGCCGAAGATATGGACGACCCGCTGATGGTCGCCGAATACGTACACGAGATTTTCGACTACATGAAGCAGCTTGAGATTGCCACCATGCCCAACCCAGACTACATGGATAACCAGGGCGAGCTTGAATGGAAGATGCGTGGTATCCTCGTCGACTGGCTCCTTGAGGTCCACACGCGTTTCCGGTTGCTTCCGGAGACTCTGTTCTTGGCTGTCAACATCATTGATCGCTTCCTCTCATGCAAGGTTGTTCAGCTCGATCGGTTACAGCTCGTTGGCGTCACCGCGATGTTCATCGCCAGCAAGTACGAAGAAGTGTTGTCGCCTCACGTGCAGAACTTTGTCCATGTTGCCGATGATGGCTTCAGCGAGAGCGAGATCCTTTCCGCAGAGCGTTTTGTTCTGGCCGCGTTGGATTACGATCTCTCATACCCCAACCCCATGAACTTCCTCCGCCGTATTTCCAAGGCCGACAACTACGATATTCAAACGCGTACTCTCGGCAAGTACTTGCTCGAGATTGGATGCGTCGACCACAGATTCCTGAAGTACCCGCCTTCCCAGGTCGCCGCCGCTGCTATGTACCTCGCGCGTCTGGCCTTGGACCGTGGTGAATGGGACGCTACGCTGTCCAAGTACGCTGGCTACACTGAGCAAGAGATCATGCCGGTGTTCAAGCTTATGGTCGACTACTTGCATGCTCCTGTGCAGCACGATGCCTTCTTCCGCAAGTATGCCAGCAAGAAGTTCCTCAAGGGTAAGTTACACCATCCAAGTTCATTAGAAAGAAAATGAGTAGACGCTGACATGATTATAGCTTCCATCGTCCTTCGTCAATGGGCAAAGAAGTGGGCACCAAAGTACCTTGACAACGTGCAGAGCTACCCGAGCAGCGGCAAGACCCCTCGCTCATAGCCCCTTACCCTTATGAGCTGTGCTGAACGGGAGTACAGAGCCGGGAGGTATGGCTTACACAGCTCGGCTGCGGCGGTCGTTGAACTTCATGAGCAGTGAGGACGTCGCGGCAGCCATGGAAATTGATGCTGAGGTGTCTGATCCTTCTGCTTCTGCGCATCTACTTCAGTTGTTGTGATGTCAACAAGCAATGCCCGATGTGTTTGATGCATTTCGACGCGTTATCGGGGATCATCAATAAAAGACGACTTTCTGGTTGGATCCACATATCATGCTCTGCACTTCTCCTGCGTAGAGACGCAAGTGTGGTACATTTTTTTCGGCGGTTCTATTAGAGGCATGCATACTCTTCTGCAAAATGGCGTGTTATGGCTGGGATGGATGAAAGGGAGGGGGCTGGATCAGTCAGTCCGCAAGGCTTCTCCCGTAAATGCTTCGCGATGGCGCTCTTAGGTTGGGGGGCTTTGGGTAGGAGTAGAGCGGTTTAGTGTCTCAATACGATGTCTCAATATTCAAACTTTCTGAAGCTTCTCCTTCATGACAATTTGGAACAGCCATGAAAAGGCACTCTTCAATCCATGGATGTGTATACTTGGTGCTGTTTCAACTCAATGGCAGTATGCTGATGACGTCGACATGCTCGACTTCCACCTCGGCAACTTTAACATGAACTTTACTTCCAGCTTGCTTCTCTACGCAACTTCTTGTCCTTCCCCATCTTAATGTCTATTTTCCAAAGACCACACTCACGATCGCTACAATGGCCTCCATAAACGACCACTACCCTATCTCCTGCCCTTTCTGCAAAATCGCCCAAGCCTACCCTCCAGACCCCAACCATCCCATCCCTCAGTCTCCAGATCCCGAGAAAGTCGACCCCCAATGCCACCTCATCCTGTCCACTCCGCACGTCATGGCCTTCCTCGACATCCTGCCCATAGCACCCGGCCACATCCTCATCACGACCCGCGACCACTACCAGAAACTCACCGATCTCTTCCCCCCACCCTCCTCCTCCTCCACCAACCCCGGACCAGCCGACGACTGGAACTCCCGCCGCCAGGCCTCCATCCAACGCGCCTCCGCCCGCGGCCTCGGCGAATGGCTCCCCGTCGTCTCCCGCGCCCTGTGCAAAGTCACCGGCATCGAGGACTGGAACGTCGTGCAGAACAACGGCGAGCGCGCTGCCCAGGTCGTCCCGCATATCCATTTCCACCTCATCCCGCGGTATCAGGAGGGCAGGCGCGAGAATGCGGGCAATGGGAAGGTGGATGTGGGGATGTTGAAGAGTTGGAGGATGTTTGGTCGCGGCGCCAGGGAGGAGTTGGAGGATGAGGAGGGGGTGGAGATGGCGGGGCTGCTGAGGGAGGCGATGAGGGAGGAGGTTGAGGGGAAGAGTGGGAAGGTTAAGTTATGAGGAGAAGTCTGATTTTGGATCTATCTGGGTCTGTCTGGGTCTGTCTGAAGCTGAATGATTGAAGAAGATGGCCTCTGGGTCGAAGTCTGGCCGCATGCCGCTTCTGCTACCCTCTTGCCGAGGCATGGAATGCTTAGTCGGCCTGGCCTGACTCGTTCGACTCGCTCGTCAGTATACGAGCTGTTGAGGGGCGAGGTTGACATCGCTTCGATCTGTTGATGTGCGAATGGTACGCACAAGGATCTTTCTGCCACGGTGGCGTGTCATTGCCCGCTAGCCTTTGCTTGAAGAAGGCTCGCAAGAATCTGTCCTTTGATCGGTCGGTGAAAAGCTGTGCGAGTTCCTCAGGTCGCGCATTGGAAGTTAGGTTTCCATACACCAGCCAATCCCGGATGAAAGTGACAAGATGGCCACAAGGACGCCGACTTAATTTCAAGAGATCCTCTACTGGGATTGGTCCTCCATGCGTCTCGGGATTGATGATGCGATCGACCAAATGGTCCATGATGGTGTTCAATAGTCTATGCCAATCATGTTCGTCCCAGTCAATGACAAAGCTGTTTACGGTATCGTAGGCATGCCAAAGCATGGTGACGGCAGTGCCTGGTTCAGAGGCCTCATCGAAGAGTCCGATCTCGCCACTGTACAGCCACCGGACGACGAGCTGGAAACCATCATGTTGAACAGGATCGGATCCACCGGATAGATCGAGTGTGTTGGTATTAGGGTCAAATTTGCCACCAATGATTCCCAAATCTTCGAATGGGCCGAACAACTTTTCAAGGAGACAGCGGTGGACGTGTGTGAGCTTGTCACTTCCATCACATTTGACATGGATGATGTTGCCTGTGAAGCTGGAAGATGTCAGTTTTTGAGGTTGAGCAGCGAAGAGGAGAGCAGGGCAAAAACTTACTCGATTTTGTCCCGCTTGCGCTTCATTGTCTACTTTGGCAGCCTCAACTACCGACCCTGATGTCGAATGTAGGTCTAGGGAGGTCGTGTGTTGTGAGGGTGTTTTTGATCAGTGTTTCGAAAGGAATCAGCATCCGTGGGTCCTTTTGCAAATGCTAGTGCCTCTATCATATGCCTTCCATTGTAGCTATATACATGTGAAGTAAAGACAACATTATCATCGGAGACTTCCGCTTTCGCTTCGGCGAGAGTTCATTCGGTACATAAAACGATGCAACTCAAATCCCTTCCCGTGCTCCATGTGATCCCTGTACACCTTAAGAGCACGCGCCTTCCCAAATTGTTGCGCAGCACATCTCTTACGCATCTTAACCAAGCGTCTCGCCAATGCTTCACTGGGCTGCATGAGAAACTGCCCCTGAGGTCGATAGAATGATTGAGACTAGATAGTGTTGTAGCATGCGGGTCATCATAGACTTTGATATTGTTGTCGTTCACGACTCTCAGACTAGTTCCGGAAAGGACCAGAAGACTGTCGGTAGATGATCACGTCTCTGATCGAGAGGATATCTCACTACAGAGTACGACAATGGTAGCCTCAGGGACATCTACAGATCCACAAGCTCTGGCTTCGTCAGAGACGGTCTTGCGTGACTGATTGGGGTGGAGAACAAGTGCCGTAGTGAAGTGCAGCTCAGCCAACCAGGCATGAGTCCAATTCTCGGTGAAATGTGAGGAAGGCTATCCTGTGAAACAGCAAGGTCTCATGAAAGAAGCGTCTGCAAATTGATGGACGAGAAGCGCAAGGTTGTGGCGATGTTGACGTGGCGTACAAGTCTCCTGAAGAAAGGACAGGCTCTAGCAAACCTTCAGGGCAGCCAGCAGATGTCGTTTCATCGGGACTATGAGGCGGAATGTGGTGTAGCAGTGAAAGCATTGCAGAGCGAAATTGAGTGACCAGTCAGTCTGCATCGATCCCAATATTTTCAAATTGAAAAGGTCATACCTCCTAGGCAGGCAGATTCATGATCTTCTCTCAATGTCTTCCAAAGACGATATGTCCTTCATCGTTGAAGAGCGGTATGTCCACCTCAAATACCCCTGAATAGGTCGTATGCTTCATGTTCGATGTATCCAAGTTTCCCGTCCCACGTTCCCTTCATCTGCTCAGCCACGATAGCCTCTTGATGCCACAGAATACCGCAAGATAAAAGATCAGGCTACGACTTCAGCCCAGGCTGTCATGCGGTAGCCTGCAGCCTGCACACGCGTCCCGGCTTCTCTCCGGCAACATTTGACTCATATATAATGAATACAGCTTGCTCACATGTCAGGGAAGTAGCTGAGAGATGACACAGATGGTCACACTTGGGACTGCGGATGCAGTCTCCCTTCCCTTTTTTGCAATTTTTTTTTTTGCCCGTTTTTGCCACTCGTAAGTAGCAACCCGGTTCGATTCGGACCCAAGTCAAACACCTCAATCTTCTAAACCCCTCAACAAGTCGGACAGTGTAGTCTCTGCGCTACAAGTAAGTGTGTACACACAAGGCTTGAAAGTGAATTCTTTTTAATCATACATACTATACATTTCCAAACGCAACCCAAGCTTTATTCGGCCTTTTTCGCCTCCCCCTCACCCCCTTCCTTCGGCTTCCCCTCCTCCTCCATCTGCGTCTTCCGGCTCTCCATCGTCAAGTACAGGCTCTTACTCGCAGCCTCAAGCGTATTCGTAATACCCGCACCGACACCCGACAACATGGCCACAAGCTGTGCCCTCAGCCCGGAAAGTCCGCCGGGGATCCCACCAATCCACCTCGCACCCTCCATGTCGAAGACTTTGCCTTCAACGCGCGCGCCGAGGAGCATGAGCTTCTGCAGACCGTCTTGCACGGGCTTCTCGTGGTATCCCGGGTTCGCGCGTCGCTTGGGCGCCGGGAAGTCCTTGCCGGGGGAGAGGATGGAGAGCGCGGCTTTGAGGTGTTGGGGCGAGACTTCGGGGAAGGTGAGGAGTGCGATGGGCCCGGACATTAGGGGTTCCAGGCCGATTTTCAGCTTCTTGTTCTGCTGCGCCGCTCTGTAGGCTTGCTCGGAAAGGCCGTGTCGGAAGCCCGGGTCCAGGGGTGTGGGCTTGGTGTCTTCGATGCTGGTTGAGCTTGCTGTCTGCGGGTCGACTGGATGAGTGGTTGGCGTTTCGAGCTCGAAGTTCGGGTTCCAGAACTCGACGACTTTCATGGCGGAGGCAAAGATGCCTGTCTGCACTATCTGCAGCTTCATGCCTGAGCCTAGGTATGTATTGTCACCCTGCTGAGCCAGCTCCTCGTCGACCTTTTGCAGCGCAGAGTTGAGTTCTCGTCTGATGCCGGACCATTCTGTCGCTTTGATGTTGTTGTGCTGGAAGAGGACTATCAGGGGTGATGAGCGCAGAAGGGATTGGTATTGCCTGTGAAGCTGGGATTTGCGGAACTCGGGAGGCTTATGCGATGGGGGCTGTGTGGGCGGGTATCGTGATATCGGCGGCACAGCAGAGACGGTCTGCTCAATAGGTGGTGCAGGTGTCGTTGCGCTCGCAAGGGAGGCGTGTCGGCATTGCCAGCAGATGTACGGGTTGTTCGCGCGCGGTACTGCTGGTCGGAGTCTGCTAGGCTGGAAACGCACTCGGGGCGGCATTTTGAAAGGCTGTTCTGCGCTTATACGGCCTCAAATGCGCGATTTGTTTGGGGCCACAGTAATAATTACGTGTGTAGGTAGAGTGATGGTGGTTGATCGTCAGGATGTCGATGTAGATACACCTCCGTCGAAGTCCGCGAATTTCTCGGCTCCGACTGCCTGCTGGCTTCCCGAAGACTCACCATAGAGAGCCCCACCACTTCACTCTTCTTCCGCCGTGCGACTATCAGGACTCTACGAGGTGCCGTACACTACCTCAAAATACAAACACGAAGTTTCCAAGGCCTGTCATTTTCCTCACCTTTATGCGCGGATTGACCGACAGTGTATTCAACTGGAACATCGGAACTGAACTTTGCTCAAGTAGTCATGGCGGAACCTCACAGCGTTGGATATGTCTCAATTACACCTTTACTTAAGCGACTGTCGACCATCGAATCTGCTAGACAAATCAAAGCTGAGGAGATCGCTGCTGCAGTCGCATTGATCTTCACGAATAGCGTGTCGCCCGTCCAATTCGCATTACTGCTCTGGGCCCTGCACACCACTGGCCAGGACTATTCGCCCCAGGTTCTCGCAGCTAGCGCATCCTCAATGCGAGGTGCTGCTGTGCATGCTGATACAGACGCACTTATCGATGTCATTAAGCGGAAAGGAAAAGTCGAGGGAGCATATCGCGGTGGACTGGTATGGTATGCCCTGTGCAGTACCGCTATTACATGTGGTTCTCCTTGCTAACTCTTTGACGTTCAGTGCGACATAGTTGGCACGGGAGGCGATGGACATGATACCTACAACGTCAGTACTACAGCTTCCATCATTGCCTCAGCGCTACTCATGACGGCAAAGCACGGAAACAACTCTTCCACTTCCCTCTCAGGATCAGCAGATCTGCTCCAGCACGCCAAGCCAAGTGCACCAGTGATAGCAGCGACAACCGAGAAGACGCTGCCGCAGATCTACGAGAAGACCAATTATGCCTTCTTGTACGCCCGCGAATGGCATCCAGGGATGAAGTACGGCGCGGCTGTCCGCAAGGAAGTCCCGGTGCGCACCATCTTCAACCTCCTGGGCCCTCTCGCCAACCCGGTCCACGACACCGGGCTTATCGAAGCACGTATCCTCGGCGTAGCACGCAAAGACATCGGGCCCAACTTCGCGGAGGCCTTACGGATTTCTCGTGCCAAGAAGGCTTTGGTCGTCTGCGGCGACGAGAACCTCGACGAGCTCTCCTGTGCAGGTATCACGCACTGCTGGTGGATCCACGAGTCGGACCGGACGTTCAAGGATGACGATGGAGAGGTGAAGAAGCAGATCGATATTAACGAGTTGACGCTGCATCCCTCCGATTTTGGCTTGCCGACACATCCGCTTGAGGATGTACACGGCGGCAAGAGCCCGGCGGAGAATGCGGAGCTGCTTATGAAGATTCTCAGGAATGAGGTTCCCAGTGATCATCCCGTCTTGCATTTTGTACTGTTGAACACGGCGGCCTTGATTACTGTAAGCGGTATTTGTGAGGCGGAGCAGAGTCACATGGGGTCCGGGGATGATGGAAAAGTGATTAAGGAAAGAGGGCCGGGTGGGTTGAGATGGAAAGAGGGATTACGGAGGGCGAGGTGGTGTATTGAGAGTGGCGAGGCGTTGAGGCAATGGGGTGGCTTCGTCGACGTGACGAACAGTATTGCCAATGGATCCTAAGCGACGTCCAATCAAAAAGAATGGCGACTGCGATGGCGAAGGGAGTCAGATACGAGGAACAACGAGACCGGCAGTCCATCGTGTTCTTCTCGGCCCTTCATGACTGGCATAATTCATGCCTACTCGCGCAGCTGTCATCCTAATAAAGTAGCCTTTTGGATTCCACATGAGTCAACGAGAAGTCGCTTTGATCCCCTGAACGCTCGGTACGATGCAGTAGTAAAAGTGCTTCAATCGTCACATCAGCTAGTAAGCGCTCGTCATACCCATCATCACACTGTGTGATGAGATACAGTATTGTCGTGAACGCTCACTGGCTGACCACGAAGCCGCATGACTTGCTTTCGGACGGGCACTGCCGCTTACCGCTGCATGCCCGATCTCCTTCCCGAGGTTATATGATGAGGCTGTCAAATGCATAATGTCCGAAAGGAAAAAGTTTACGGCGATTAGTGTCTCCAGTCAACGTATACAGTTATAACGACCGGTTCCTCACGACAGCGACTCAAGGAAACAACCTTGCGTGGTCTGGTCAACAGTCTGGCCGAAATCCTTATCCCTCGACCTGCTTGACTCGTTGCCTGCTCCACGATGAAGGCGAGCACCGGCAGACGAGAAGACCGGCGTCCCGGGGCTGTCCGGACGGGGGATCTCAAGATGAGAACCCTCGCGCGGTTTCAAGTTTCAGGCTAAGGAAGTTTCGGAAAAAAGGCTCACACTGTACCTGGCGCTTGTGCAGGGACTAAACTCCGCATGGTTGCCCTGCCCGATGATCCCCATCCTATTTCTTCGAACCGAAATAGAATGCTGGCGTGGCCGGACAGGCTGGAGATTGATGTATCGGTGATTGTCTAATGATGGGCGATGGTGTGGGCTCGAGGCATTGATGTAGTTGGAATGAATGAATGTTGTGGGTGAGGGTCGACGACGCATTGGTGTTGATGAGGAAGGGGGGAATAGTCTCCTGGACGCGTCGTCGCATGTTGACAGGGGTGGGTTAAGTGGTCAGGTATGCAGATGCAGCCCTCGCCGACCTCCTGAGCGCTCGTGTGCGGGCTCGTATGCTTGCTCGAGTGCTCGACAAGTGCGCTGCTGGAGAAGCGTCTGAGATGCACCTGACAAGCAAGCGCAAATGGTGAAATCCGCCTAGCTGCTCTCCCGCGTCCAATGCGTTTGGTCTAGATACCTTACCGTTGAAGCTGTAAATACAGTACTCGTATCATATTGCCGTGCAGCGAGTCCCCAGCAGCGCGCCTTACCGTATAGAGCGACTCTCCCTGCCGACCGTTAGCGAGCAGCAGTCGGTCCCAGTGGTGGTGAGCAGCACGGACAGACCACCTCGCTCCCCCTGCGACTATCGTGCAGTCCCACGGGTCCCTTGTCCCCTTCTCCTCCTGCCGTCACACCACACCCCGATCGCGACCGCGACCGCGACCTCGACCTCGCCGTTACCATATACCACATTCACTCACCCATTCGCTTATCCGTCGGCGCAGAAAGTCGCCGTCGCTTTACATTCGCTCCCATCCATCCATCCAGTCATTCGTTTGTTATTGTCTCTCCTTTGGAGTGCCCAAAAGGTCGCAGAGGTCTGGCCTGTGAGAACTGCTCCCCTGATCGAGCGAAAGCGCGTTTCACATTTCACTCTTTGTACCTGATACAGGACGACGTCGCTCGGTTGCAATAGCGAGTCTCAGTAGTCTCTCTATCTATCGCGCTGCCTTCGCTTGGGACATGTTTCGCACAGATACAGTCACCTGTTAATGCATGAGGGCCTGTATAGGACGGGATAAGTGAGGAGACTTGGACGGAACAGCTGGAGCACACTGGCTGGAGCAAGGTGCAGGGAACACCAACTAGAGCGTCAGGTAGCACTTGGGAGGACGTGGCTTCCGCGTGCTGAACGCCATACTGGAGAAAGGGCGCTGGGCTTGACCGCCGATTCGAATCATTCCATACCTAGAGATCCTGCTGGCGCAGACGACATCATCGCCCGCTGGAGACAGCACCGGGCACCGCGACGACGCTGGACATCGAAGCCATACAGACGACACTCTCGACGGAGCATCCTTAGCTGACCATCGGCGCTGAGCAGCTGCCGACTCAGCGCCGACCGCATATGTCCGTCCCTCAGCCCAAGGGCGAGCTTGAAGGACACTGCTCGGCAATTCACGATGACACGCTTTACGTTCTCTCCGGCGACACGTTTCAATCGCTGCCCTTGAAGGAAAATGCAACATGGTCGGAGGAAAAGACAGGCACAGCGGTGAAAGGACCGGCGTGTGTCCATGTTAAGTCACAAAAGGCACTATACGTAGTGGGTGGAACGGCGGACGACGAAGAATACGAGGGCCTTCAGAGGTATTCTTTCGCAGACAAGAAGTGGGAGACTCTATCGCCACCAACTAAAGACTTGCAAGGACGAACCAGTCATGGCGCAGCGCATCTAGAAGATGCAGAGTCCATCCTGGTCTACGCTGGTTCGCGTCCAGACTCATCTGCCCAGCTCTCCTCGTCAACGTTCGTTATTAACCTAAGCGAACCTTACAATTTGGAAGCTTTCACTTCCAAAGCGCCGCCTGCCAATAACCCCATCCTCCAACCTTGGAATAGCACACACGCCATTATGGTTGGCGGTTCCGAGACGAACACTGATGTGTTCTTATTCGATCACTCGTCTGGATGGAACGAGTACAGCACTGACCTTACCGACCCAATCGACCCTGCTGCACGTGCTGCCCTCATTGATGGTAGCGACGGAAGCAAGGTTCTAGAAATCTACGACGTCCAAAAGTCTCCGAACCAGGTCTCCCAGATCGTTCTGCAAGGTGCTGACGGACAGCCTGCCTCGACTGGGACGAAGATCAATGGAGACTCGTCTTCGAAAAAGCGAAAACGTGACTTGTCCTTGAGTGATTGGCCTTCCTACAACAGCACCGGTGCACCAACTGCTACGCGAACAGACTGTGGGCTAGCAAAGGGACCAAGTGGGCTGTCGGTGATATCTGGTGGCAACAGTGATCTTCCCGTGGCACTCTTCGATCAGAGCGACAACAGCTGGGTAGATGCCGACAGGTTCTTCAACTCGAAAGATTTGCAGGAGCCACTTCAGCCATCCTCGACGTCGAATGCTGGTGCTGGCCAAACCGCGTCCTCAACAAGCTCAGCTTTGCCTTCTGTGTCATCCTCGTCATCTGATGCTGGCAGTGGAATGACCGCTCACGAGAAAACGATGAGAACTCTGGGCATTACACTTGGTGTGCTCTTTGGCGTTGCTGCCATCTTCATAGCCATTCTCATCTATCTGAGATATCGCAAGCAGCAGCAGAAGAAGCAAGAAGGCTACATCGATGAGAAGGCCGGCAACGGTCGGCTGAGCTTCCAGGATAGGGGTGCATCTTTCATGAAAGAAGCCGGCGGCTCGGTCGAAGAACTTCCGCCTCCGTCGAAAGATAGATTCACTCAATCCAACTATCCGCGCGGCAATGGCTCACACAGTTCTCTGGCTATTATCGCTGGCAAGATTGGAGGCAACACCAACCGGAACACTGGCAGCCATCAACCGAGGATCAGCTCCGAGAGCACTAGGCATCTTGTTAAGAATAAGAACTCGCCGCATGCCGGTGACCCGGTAGAGATGATGGACATTGGCGATAAGACGCTGGCCCGCAACGCTGCCGCCCGCAATGAGCGAGGCCAAGAAGCTGCCATGAACGACTATGAGAAAGAGCTTCTGCCGCTTGAAGCCCGGTCACGAAGTTCCGGATGGTCCAAGTACTTTGCTACCAGCGGACCTACTGGGCCAAATGGTATCTCTCATCTCCCGGCCGCTTATCTTAAGACGCAGACGACCTCGGGGCTGTCTGATATACCATCCGAGTATTCCGACAAAGGGACCAAGTCACACATACCGTCTTCAGTGCTTGTGCCACCGCTCGACATCGATTTTAATAAGACGCTCGATGGACAGCGCCTGTCACATGTGGCGTCAGGATCGCCCTCCTTCTCTGACAGTCGGGAGGATCTAGCAAAGCGAGGAAGCAAGCACGAAGGACAAACAGGACTTATAGTCAATCCGCGACCCGATTCATCCCGATCGCAAATATCAGGCTATTCATTGTCGTCGAATGCAAATCGGACGACAATAAGTAGCAACATGACTGGCGACTACTACAATGAGTCTGGAGCTACGCCTTGGACACCCACCACCAACAACTTCAAGGACCAGTCATACCGACCGAGCAGCAGCCTGTACACTGCCAGTGTCTATGAGCCTCGTTTGCCCTCAAGAGGGAAGGGTTCTGGATTCTTCCCAGGAGCCGGGACGTCCTATCGGCCACCTGCCAAGTCGACCATGTCGAAAGTGAGTTCGGTAAATCTTCCACCCCCCGATGAGGAAGCATCAAACCCCGAATTACTCAACCCACACCAAGCGGCTCAAAATCATGACCGGGACAGCACCATGACCGTCTTCCCTGGCCCTGGCGGCGTCGACGATGCTCCCACCTCAAACCAGACCGCACCCAAACCGAATTTACTTGACGTACGCCAACACGCTCCGACTCATGACCGTGATAGCACCATGACCGTCTTCCCTCGCGGTGTCCCGAGCGCTTACTATGCGAACCGGGAACAAGCAGAGGGCGACGAGGCCACTGGCCATGAGGGCAAGAACAGGAAGCCGACGCAGTCGAACCAGCAACCCGTCATGAGCGATATGAGCTGGGTCAATCTCGAGCACGGCCGCGATCACGATCAGAACAGGTTCTGAGCCACACACTCCCTCCGCTAGCCGTCGTCACTCTCTAAATCGGGATTCTTTAAAACTGCTTCGCCGCCGCGCTCCCCGCCTTCGAATAATGAACCGCAACGGTCTGCTGTTCTTTCCTCCTCTGCTGAACGCTCACTCGCCATCCTTCCGGCCTACAGTTACGCAGGCCCCCATCCATCCATCTATCTATCCATCCCACCGTCGCACCGTCTGACTCTCACGAAAGACCTCTTTTATTGCTTGGCCATTTTTTGTTGTTGTTGTTTGATACCTTGATTACCCGACGCGAACACTTGGGGCGTTGTTATTTGTGAACTGGAGATCGAATGGGGAAGGAGAGATTGGAGGTGGAGGGGGAAGAAGAAAAGCAGGCTTCGGCAACAGTCTACCAGGGGAGGAGGGAGGGCTTAGATACGGGTTCAAGGAATCATTCCCGCTTAGCATCTCCGTTGCCCGTTTCGCTGCTTGGCTTGTTGTTTGGTAAGGAAGAGGGGAGTGGGGGGTTGCCTTTGATGGAACGATACCTCTTCAGCTTTGTTTTGGGGGGAATTGTTTCTGGGCATCTTTCCGTTCTCGTCTCTCTTCCAGAGAGGAAGAACGCACGCGCGATTGCTTGTCTCCCTCACCTACCCACCCAACCCCCCAGCCCAACCTCGTATAGAGAAAGTGTTTGATAGTGTACATAACTGTATTGTCTGCGCTGCTAGTCTTTGACTTGAATTGATCCTAGCCTCCTTAAAGATGGTCTTGCATGTTTTGATTTGGAGTACGAGGCGCCTGGCCAATCGGCACTAGAACTTTTCGAAGGGCGCTTCGGTGGCTGTACTTCTTTTGTCTGCTTGTATCGTTTTAGCTGGACCAAGTCTGGCCGCTGCGTCTCTCGCAAATCTCACTTGGATTGACTTCCACCAGAGACCAAAGCCATGGAGCTATTTGCTAGTGGAATAGCTCAATAACGAGCCGCCTTGGCATTGGGGCGCAGGAGGCAGAATCTGATTTACTCGTAAGTCCTGTTTGACCAAGATATGTGGCAAATAGGTCACCATGATTGATGTGACCCGGGCAGACAAAAGCGTCGGTTCAGTAGCGGATGACCATACCGGGCAATGTAGAAAGCTTTATGCATTTCCCCTTTCTACATACTGTTTACATTCATAATCCATTTACACATTTCAATGTATGATGTCTCCAGCCAAGCGCCACACTCATTGGAGCTCTCGTCAGCTGAGAAAAGGCGACGGCTACGTCTCCTATCTATCGTCCGTAAGCAAGTGCGTGGTCCAAGATGAACTGGATACCCTCAGCTCTCCAGGTATCGTCCTCAGCATACGCCAGCGTGCCGGTCGCGTTGCCGTCCCAGACGATATTCTGCGGCTTGTCGAGCGAGTAGACGGGCCATGCGTCGGCGCCATCGTACCGGTCCTTGAAGCCGTTGGGGTCAAGGTCGTAGATGAAGCTCGCCCAGGACTTGCTCATCAGCTCGGCGAGCTGGGTGTACGAGGAGCTCTCGTTGGCGAAGGGGTTGACGGTGCCATGCTCGGCGTCATAGCCCAATCCATCGACGTTGTCGAAGACGAAGGCAACCTCTTGGAAGTGAGGCACGCCGAGGTAGTAAGGGACGCCGTTCGGTGTCGTGTCGAAGCGGTAGCTGTAGGCGTCGACGCCTTCGCGGGTCCAGGCTTCGCATGCCCCACGACGGTTGGCAATCATGACTACATCACCGAAGTATGCAGCCTGGCGACGGTACTGCTCGGCATCGCCGAAGGAGGATGGGAAGCCGGAGAAATTGCAAGGAAGTGTGGACTCTGGCGGGATAAAGTAATCGCATTCCAAGGGGTAGGCATCAGGCAGCTGGTCGCCAAATTGAGAAGGAAGAGGGGCCTGGGTCCTGTTAGAAGTCGCAGCGTCGATGAACTGTTGTGTAGTGTTGATGCCGGTACGTCCGAAAGATGTGCCTTCATCAGTATTGGCGCCGTCGATAATGGGGACGTGCACAAAAGCACCCTCCGCAAGCTGAATGCTGGTCCATCTGGCAATGAAATCGCCGTCAACGATTGGGTTGAAGAAGGCCTGGTACTGTGTCGTGTTGAAGATGGCGTTGAGATCTTCGTAGGGCACGTTCCTCAGGCACTGCAGGGTATCGATAGACGTCGAGCAGTTAGTCATGTTGACTATAGCATCGTACGCAGGCTGGTATTCCTGGTTTGTCTTGTAGCTTGAGTATGCAACAGGGTTACCAGACTCCATGATGCCAGCTCTGAAGATGCCATCGTCGCGACCATTATACGCAGTCAATTGCCAGCCGACAGATGCCGCGCCTGCAGATTCTCCCCAGCTGAGAACTGTCAGTAAACCGCCTTCATTGACGATAAAGTCTCTGAACTTACATGGTAACTTTGTCGGCATCGCCACCAAAGGCTCCGATATTCTCGTTCAACCAGTGGAGAGCAAGACGCTGGTCGCGCAGACCAATGTTCGTTTGGCCGCTTCCGCTCACCTCCTCGGACGCCAGGAAGCCCCAGGCAGAGAGGCGGTATGCGATGCTGACACCAATAATCGGCTTGCCCATCTGCACACTGTTGTCGACGATGAAAGACAGGTTGTACCGCTCGTCACGGGTACCACCCATGTACAATCCGCCACCGTGAATCCAGACACCAACCGGCAGGCTCTCATTCTCGTACCCAGCAGGACGGACCACGTTCAGGTACAAGCAATCTTCGGAGACAGGGTAGCCAATTTGGTCACCTCCGTACCCAACACACTCAGGTGCGTACTCTGTAGCCTCGTACGTGCCATCAAAGGTGGTGTTGATGCTTTGAGGGTTACGGAAACGTAGGTCTCCCACGGGTGGTTGAGCGAAGGGCACGCCAAGGAAGTATTCCTGGTCGTACGTCGGCTGATAGTAGCCGCTAATAGTGCCGTTCTTCACGTTGACGGTGGACCCTCCGTTGTAGGAATTCCCGTCCGAATCGCCATTGCCATGGTGGCCGCCCCAATGGCCCTCCCCGTGGCCTTCATCGTGGTCACCCCAACCGTGAGAGCCGTGATGAGAGGGGCCCTGAGGAGCGGCAGCGGCCAAGCTGCCTAGCAGCGTCGTAGCCAGGAACGATCTCATGATGCTAGTGAAGACGTGGGAACGAGAGAGGCTCTCCTGGGATGGATGCGTCTGTCACAGGACATCGAGCAACCTTTTATACCCCTCCTACACAGTCTAACACGACCCCAGCCCCTCGTGCGTGGAGCCTTTGAGCTCGGTATAGGCATTGTGTCATTCAGTACGTCAGTGGTAGCGGCTAAACACGCTCGAGTCAGCATAAGTATCCCACTCGACTCCACTCGCGTGCAAGCATCGTGGCATTTTAAGATCTAGTGAGTCTGGAAAGACCCGTGATGCCTTCATCGGCAGATAGAGAGGCGAAAAAGCGGAGTCTCCAAGTGGATGGGGGTGCGGGGATGCAGCAGGATCGTGTGGAGAAGCCGGAGCATGTGGATGAGCGTCTGCCGACTTGGCACGCAAGACCCCTCCGGAAGCTCTTTTCTATACGAGAGCGTATCCCCAATCAGGTTTGCTTTCCAATATTGCATGCATTAACATCTGTGACAGCGATGCATCTCTTAGTGAGATGAAAGCATTGAAATGGTATAGTGGGAGTTGATGCGTGATAGGGTGTTCTTGTAAGGCATCTGCAAGTCAGTTTAGCTGTTTGGAAGGCTTCAACTTTTTTAAAGATGTTCCTTTCCGTACGATACATGTGGGTTATTGATGGCAAGCCCAGGGCATTGAATGTTCATTTCAGCTCAAGTATATGATTTGATGTGGGAAAAGAGATAACTACTGAACTGAATTGTGCAAGCTGCAAGCGACTGCCGAATATTGTAGCCGTGAAAATGAAGCCTTGCCAAGCATCTCAAAACCCCTGCTTCCTCTTCTTCTTGGCCGGACGACCTCCGAAGCGGCCAGGAACCATTTGACTCGCACTGGGTACACCCCGGTCCTGAATCTGACTACTAGCTGCTAAGCCCACAGGCTGGCTCTCTACTTTGTCTGCACGTGGCTGGCTTGCACTAATAGCAATCTCAGGTGCCTGACTGCTTGCTATCTGTGCTGCTTGGCTCGCGGCAGCTTCCTTCCTCTGCCGGCGAATATGCCGCTCAGCTCGTCTCTGTAGACGTAACCTTTCCTTCTCTGTCATTCCTGCTTCGTCCTCGAATGCCTCATCAGCGTGCCGTATACGGCGAGATGTTTTCACCCAGTCGTAATTTTCAGGGTCTTCGTCAGGCGACCAGTGTGCGAGGACGTTTCTCAAAGACCGAGGAAGTGCAGAAGGCGCGGGCTTCGAAAAGGAAGTGATCCTGGCTAGTCGACTAACCTCGGGAGCAAATATCGACGTCCCACTTGACGCGGTCGTAACCGATGGTGTAGCACTGGGGGATGGTGTTGGCAAGATTGAGCGCTGTGAATACTGCACTTGACTACTCGAATCATAGGCTTGAGATGACGGCAGCAATTGCGATGAAGCAAAATCTGCGCCAGAGCGCATCGGGAGCTCCCAGCTTTGCTGTTGGCTTTCTTGAACCTCTTGGATGGGTTGTTCAGGTTCCTCAGTGCAAATGAACCTTGAAGCCAGGGCTACATCTGCAGCAACGCTGCGCATAAGATTCTCTTTCGCGAGTCGCGTCCGTCCCGAAATCGTTGGTGGTAAAGGCGAGATGTAGTCGTCTATCATCTGGTTGTACACGTCGGTCAGGCTCAGCTCAAAATAATCAGCTTGGCTACTCG
Organism: Hortaea sp. C3G1500-4; assembly: GCA_022701445.1. Taxonomy (NCBI): domain Eukaryota; kingdom Fungi; phylum Ascomycota; class Dothideomycetes; order Mycosphaerellales; family Teratosphaeriaceae; genus Hortaea; species Hortaea sp. C3G1500-4. Next base: position 766,543 of record JAJVDI010000010.1, read on the forward strand.
GAACAGCACGATTTCGAACATGACGCAAAACGAGCTGTAGATTGTGTTCTTCCGGCGCTTCGCTCTTGATGTCTTTTGCCCCAACCCCAGTTACAGCAAGATCCTGCAACTGAGAAGACATTGCTTCGATGTCACCAACAGTCACAGCCCCTTCTCTTAAGTCCCTCAAGGTTTGAGATGGGATGACGATATCTGGATTTTGCCGTCGAAGAATATTCATTGACGCGTTGATGATGATGTCCAGCGCCAACTCCGAAAGTCTTTTGTTCAGAGTTTGGGCGGTGATCTCAAACGGCACCGTCCACCCGCTGCGATTGCGGTGGGAGTTCAGCATTTTCTGGTGAAGCACAAAAGCACTGGTTGGCCTTGACGTTCTCGATTCTTCCGCGACCGCGTCTTCGTCTTCGTCGTCAAGCACAAAATATTCTTTGGGTAGTCTAGTGGAGCTCTTCGCGGGTAGACGGGCTTTCCAGGTAGGTGGTGTCACACGATATCCATTCTTGCTGTATGAGTAGGCTGATAGCAGCTGCCTTCTCAGACAAAGCGATTGGTCTAATGCGAAAACGTTGTAGAGATTTGTTGCCGATTCCTCGGTCGGCAGCGCAGTGCCGTCTTCATCTTCAGATGTTTTTGTGTTTCGCGTAATCGTACTGAGATGAAAGCCGTGGTGATGATTGGCGAAGTTCACGATACTCGGATTATCTGTAGTTATGGTGCCGTCATCATTGACGCGAAACTCGAATTTGAGTGTAGCTGCGTCTGTTTTGGAATGGAGCAGCACAATCAAGTCGCCATCATCGCCCAAAGTAGTCAAAGACAGGGTCGTGTCTTCTGGGTCCTTGAAATGCTTCAAATCGAGGACAGCAGTTGCTGAGAGTCCAACATCTCCGTCGCAGCGAACGATGTAAATTACAAGCCGCTGCGTAGTCAAAAGACAGAGAAAGTTCGGGTAAGACAGCGGTGCTGCCAGATCAAGAATCCAGTGCTGAGAAGCTTCAATTTCGAATGTTCTGAATGGAGATAGCTTTGAGTCGCTGCTGATTTCGTGCAATACCACTTTGGCTCTATTGGCGATTGCAATGACGGTTGGACTGCATGTCCAGCGGATGCGAGCCCAACCGTCATTGATTACTGGCAGGGAGCAATTTTGGTCAGAAGCTAGTGCGGACGCCGCAATGCATTTTGCTTTATTTCCTTTTCGCCCATACAGCTCCCAAACGGACCAAGAGCCGGTTTGGTCCACGACGCCAAACTGTCGGTTGTACCAATTATTAAACGCAACATCTGCATGAGACCGGGCTCCAGTCATGGGAATTGGCAGTTCAAACACCATGTTCATGTCCAGATTGGGTCCGGAAGAGATTTGGCTGGGATGGTCACGAAGGATAGGCCGGAATATCGCCAGACGCGTTAACAATCGCACAGCCAGGAATGCAGATTTCCCTTCTTGAATATTTGCGAAGCACACTTGCTGAACAGGAGACCCTCCACTATGCCAATGAGCCGAGTCGCCGTGAATAGTTGGGACGTCAACCCATACATCTTTACTGTCGGTCCAGCCTTGACGTTGCATTCTGAGCTCAGCAAGACGAACCTCGCTTCCAGTGCGTCCACACACAAATGCGATGGTCCGGGTCGAATGCCTGGAAGCCTCAGATGAAATCTCGCCCAGTGCAAGAAGGCCTCCTCTCAAGGGATCATTGCGACTAATGGCGGATTGCACTCCCTCGGAAACGCGGACTGAGGGAGGCAAAAGTTCGGAAGCAGGTTGGACTTCTGGAAGTGATTTGACACAATCTCTGACTCTTCGTGCATTCTCGACGCTTGATGCTTGGTGCAAAGACTCTGAATCATCTTTAGAATGGCTGAATACGGATGGTTCCGACAATTGCTTAGGCTCTCCAATCGGGATCAAATTCGCACCGGAGTGAGGATTTCGTGTGAAATGCCACTTGCTCTCGTCCAGGTCATATGCGGCCAGGCCGAAATGACCATAGGATAGGCCATGTCGCGCCTGGTCAGCCATTCGGCTTCGCTAAAGGTTTTCGAATCGCTGATTCCTGGGCGTAACTGTACATGTTCGAGCTGACGGCGACAGATTCACACTGAGGTCAATTTTGGAGAAAGCCAGAGATGATGTCTCTCCTTGTCTCAGAGCCCTGGTAATGTGATGTGATATAACAAGCAGTATCCTGGAAATGTGAGAGGTCACAAGCAGGAAGATCGAAGACCTGCAGCAGACTTTGGTAAGCGCACAGACGCGCTTCACGCCGATGGCGACCGGGACGGCCCGAATGTTTACAGCTCCAAAGCCGGCTTGAACACTTTCCGCAGAATCAACACATCGCATTGTCATCCCTCCAAGTGGCTACGTCGCTATTGCTGAACGAGTGAAGACCCTTACAGTACAAATCAATCGAAAATGGCCGTCCCACTCACACCAAGTCGCTTCGGATCTTCCTTTTCCGGCTCGCAGCAACAATACGGAGGAAACACGGTCTCTATGGCAGACACACTCCCCAGCATCGACTTCGGCTTCAACGACTTGCGAGAGCGCATGTCGCAATTCACTGCTCGCTTTGACGAGTTCATCGAACGCGGGCGCAAGCGCGTCTTGGAGGAGCGCAATGCTTTCAGAATGAACGTTGCGGAAGTGGAAGGCATGCGACTCCAGAGACACATTTCCTAACCTCCTGTACTGACACTTTTCTCGCAGAATCGCAACGACACCGTCAACGCGATATCTCCACTTTGGAAGACAAGTCTTCAGCACATGCGCAGACCCTCTCCCGCGAAGCTGCAGAAGCCGAAGAGATGCAATCCGCAATCACCTCTCTGACCGAGCAGAGAGAAGATCACATGGCCCGACGCGACGCGCTTAAGGAGCAGATTGCGTCCGTACAGTCACAGATAAAACAGCGTCGCGAAGCACAAGCAGCCTACCAACGCTCGTTAGACGCGCAAGCTAGGCACAACATCCCCGAACTGCGATTCTGGGAACACTGTCTGGGGTTGAAGATTGAAGGCACAGGAGTAGAGGACGTGTTAAAGTTTGTTTACGTGTGTGTGGATGAGGAAGATCCTGAGAGGGAATGCTGGTTCGAGCTAAGCATGGGTGGCAAAGATTATGAGGTCGCAGACACGCAGCCGAGACTAGAAAGAGAAGACGTGGAGGAGATGCAAGCGCGGATGAACGACAGTCGTGATTTGGGAGGCTTCTTGAAGGGCATGCGAAGCTTGTTCTTTGAGGCTGTTAAAGCATAGTGCTTCACATAGCATGACGTAGACCAAGTTTAAGGACAGAGAGACGTTTCGGCGGTACTTTTACATCAGATTGAATGCTGCTTTCAGGAGATTGACCAGCTTCAGCCCATCATACATTTCTTGATGGCAGTTGCGCCCTTCAATTTTTTATTCGCTCATTTCAATCCCATCAGGCGAATTGATCCCGACCCATGAACTCTACAGTACACTGTGTCAGGTCTGTCAGGACTGCACTATTTATCGTTATCACTCGAGGATATGCCTGCGGTCCGAACTTGCTGTAGGCATCTTCCGACTAGCAATGCCGCTCTCGATTCATGTCTCTCGTCAGCTCTCTAGCCTCCCTACGCTGCTATATTGCATATTCGGTGCAGCAATGCTTCCTCTGTAGTACTGGCACGCTTTCGAGTTCTGAAATTCTTATAGGAAGTTTAGACTGTATTCCTTCACATGCGCCATCGGCTATCTACCCCACAAGATCTCCAAAGCCAATCTGCAACAGATCGAACTTCCTCCCCGAACCTCGGCATTTGAACTGCCGCATCGTCATCGACATACCCGACTACGTTCGGTATGCATTTTGTAGCAGCGAGATTGTAAGTAGTGTTATTCGTTCCATTCCTTTCGCTCTTGCTGTTTCATCACTCATTGCAACAGTCTCCCTTCGTGGCCATCGATAAGACGCAAACATGCCCTCAGTAAGTTCCTGTCTCGTCTCAAGGCCGTCTGCATCCCTATTAATAAACGCGCACAGGACGACAAGTCACTCAAGCAGATTGCGCGCGAGAAGAATTCTGCCGCGCCATCCCAACTTGGCGATCCAGTCAGCTTGAAGCCGGAGACAGTGGAGCATTCGCCGACAGAGCAAGACAAGCCGAACAAAGCATCCAACAAGACCGACCAGCAAGGCAAGAGTCTGAAACAGATGGCGCAAGACAAAATGGAGACAAACCCCAGCCAAATAGGAGATCCGGTCAGCTTGAAAGCGGAGACAAGCCATAATGAGCCGACAGAGCAGGATAGAGGAGCACTTGGGACTGGGAGGGACGAGAAGACTGGGCGGCCTATCAAGAGCAAGATGTAAGCTTAGGAGAAAAGATTGATTGTCTTTATGCGGTGCTCAAGCAATCTTGGAGCCATAGATGGCACGTGGGATTGGAAAGGTCTCAGTCACTTCAGCGTGGTTTGTCTCATATTGCTGATTTCACATGTTTGCAACACGTTCACAAGACAACTCAGACAACTCATAAAGCCCACCAAACCTGCATCCTAATCTCTATAAATCTGTATCATCTTCTTCAATGTCTTATGATCTATCTCTCAACTCGCATCCATTTTGATGTTCCGCTCAGTACCGACTGACGCAGGGAATGCGACACCTTCCAAGAGGCCCCGTCCAGGAGACCTTCAAAATCCGTATCCCACTCCACAGAGTCGTCGACCTACGAAGGTTCGTAGGACAGATAACTTGCAATACTACGAGGACATCTACGGTACGAGGGTAGAAGGTGCATTTGACGAGACTCACGATACTGGATCGGACGACGACGAATCCCCAGGACCAAGCGCTCAGAAAGACGACAAGGCGAGCAAGCAGCAAGTGAGGCCGCCAAAGAAGCGCAAGCTATCTAGGTCGAAATCAAGTAAGGCGACTTCACTCGTCATTGCCGTGCAGCACTTTGTTTTCTAACTCTTTGGTCTAGCTCAAGAAAACCAAAAGGATAGTCTAGACACAGACGACGCGGTCTCAACAGGCGATTCTGTTCCGGCATCAATTGACTCTGTTAGTGACTCGCCACCGTTTGACGCTCCTCTTTCACCGACCAGGAACGCCCATCGATCCACATCTGGACTGGCACCTGCTAACAGATCCGTGCGCAGCAAGCTACTGAAGCGGCAGCCAAACGTGTTCGCCAACGTCAAACCGTCTATCAGATCCAGCAATCACGATTCGGAAGACGCGGACGACGAGGAAGAGTGAACGGCAACATGGCGGCACCTACCTCTATCGATGAGCCTTCGTCCTCGCTTGCTCATGGTATCCAAAATATGAACACTCAGATGGTGGGCCAACCGACCAACATTGGCCATTTTATGAACAATGGTGCTGATCCTCATCCGTTTGTCACCGGTAACGACAGTGCTCGAGTTCCAGCAGGGAAGGAGACCACGGGCATGATTCAAGGCCAAGGGCCCCCTGCTGGGCTAGCAACAACATCCACTTCAATCAACATGCCAGCAAAGCCCACTAGGGGCCAACTGGGTGTCACCAACAAAGGAGATGTCCAAGCTCGCGATGACGCCCATGTCGACGATGTAACTGCAGGGATCGACGTGGTCTTCGATGAAGATCCGGGCTATGTTGGAGATGCAGAAGAGGGCAAGCAAGGCACAGAGGCCGTTGCTCAAACCGCTACAGTTCGTAGAGATCGCGACCTCCAGGGAAAGAAGATGAACGAAGTGGTCCAGAGTGACGACCGAGAGCTCGTCAATCGTCAGCCTCCCAAACGCGGTCGACCAAGGAAGGTCGTGAGCCTTGCCAAGGAGCTCGGCCCAGCCACGTCTGCTTCTGAGGAGTCGCCAGCAGGCTTTCGCCACAACACGCGCGCCGAAAAAAAGCGTGTTGAAGCCCTTGAAAGGCAGCGCCGTGAGATACAGCATCTCGCTGCTCGTCCGAAAACCAGGGGTTTTCAGCAGGGTCACAATGGCCTCTTTGCCAGATTTTCTGAGGCAATGGAGAAGGGGAGGAGAAAGGAAGTCGTAGCTGTTAAGAATAAGCGGAACAAGATGACGGCGAGACAAGCAACTCTGCATACGAAGGCCAAGAAGAAGGGGATGGGGAATAGAATGGAAAGGCCAAAGGGAAAGCACGTGAAGAGGCTGAACTGGAAAGGGGAACAGATGCAATTGGTGAAGGGGCAAGGTCACGTCGTAGTGCCTAGGGGGTAGCTTGCTGAGACAGGCCCCGCAGTATTGTGATAGTACGAAGCAAGCCTCTGCTTTCGAGGTGGCAAAGCGGGATCAGCATCAAATGCATGAAGTTACGCGGACAGGAGTCACGAGCAGAGACGCAGACGGGGACGAATCATTAGATGGTCGTTGCCGCTGATTTAAGCTTCACCTTAGCGCCCGCCACCGCGCGAAGCGACTGCTTCAGATGACAGCATGCCGCATTATAGTCGATCTCCAGCTAAGATTAACGGCAGAAAGAATTGTCTTCCTTTTTCAATTGCACAGGCTGTATCGGTCGCCCTTGGAAACTTAAATGGACATGCTAATGCCAACGTAGAGACCAGTGTTACAGGGCAATGCCGTTAGATGCACAATGCGCCGGTTGGCGTACAAAAAAGTGGAAGGTCGACTCCATCCGGACTGCCAAGATGCGCAACAGTTAATCTTGCGCCAGCCAACTTGTTTGTACTCGAAGCTTATTGTCCAAGGGTTCAGCCGAAGACTAGCTAGACACCTCCGCCTAGGTTCTGACGCGTAGGATCCTCGTCTCTTCATCATCCATATTCGCTCTTTTGCCAATCTTTGTTTCCTTTAATTCTTTCACCATTTGCCTTCCAACTGTGCTGGTACCGTCTCGCGACAACAGGGGTGCGAAGCGCAGGATCTCGACATCATGTCGGACACAATGAACGAGGCGAACTTGGACCAGCGTCGTGCGAAGGGACACACCGGGTTCGGAGGTGAGGGCAACCACTCTTCTGCCGCCGGCGCTGCTGTCGCGGCTATGAAGGACAACTTGGGTAGCTCTGCGCCCATGGCCCAGTACCAGAACGTGCCTGCGGAGGCGACACAGCAGCATGTCCCGCGTCAGGAGTACGGCGTCGGCCCGGGGCCTCAGGTACAATCTACGACGGACAGAGTAGAAGTCCTGTGCGGTCCTCTGTTGAACTACAGGCGCATGGGCAAAGGGGAAGTGTCCGGAACGCCTGACTGGATTGGTAGCGTCCTGATCGTGACCACACCAGGCCAGCTTCCCGGCGAGCTGCTACTGAGCTACGCCGGTGTTGTTGGTGCTGGCGGTGGCGGCCATGTCGAAAAGCCAGAGTTGAACCGCAGCTTCAAGGGTGTGAAGCTTTACGAAGATCCACACAAGGGCTTTTGGCGCTTCGAGATCGAGGTGCCCTTCCAAGACCATGAGAGTGCCTGGACATACAACATTCCGAACATGGTCTCCGCCAAGGGTGACAAAGCACACTTGGAGAAGCCAAAGCGCTTTGCTATCCCGTCTAAACATGAGAGCATGCGTGTCATGTTCCACTCCTGCAATGGCTTCTCTGTGGGCACAGATGAGGATGCTTGGTCCGGCTGCGCGCTCTGGAACGATGTGTTGCGCGTACATGAGGAGCAGCCCTTCCACGTAATGATTGGCGGTGGTGACCAGATCTACAACGACAGCGTGCGCGTAAACGGACCTTTGAAGCCATGGACCGAAATTTCGAACCCGCATAAGAGAAGGGACTATCCATTCAACGAAGATATGAGGCAGAAGTGTGACGAGTACTACTTCAACAACTATACTAAGTGGTACAACACCGAGCCTTTCGCGAGTGCCAACGGGCAGATTCCACAGATCAACATCTGGGACGACCACGACATCATTGACGGCTTCGGCTCCTACACCGATCACTTCATGAGATGTCCAGTCTTCCGCGGCATTGGCGGTGTGGCTCACAAGTACTACCTCCTCTTCCAGCACCACCTTCCTCCGCCTCCATCTACATACACGACCGACGCACCGCAGACCGAGAGCAATGGCGGCATGGATTCAGTTCAGCTGAGGGACACTTACGTATTGACTCAGGGTGAAGAAGATCCATGCTACATCATTGGCAGGAAGCCAGGTCCATATGTCGAAGAGAAGAGTAGAAACATCTACTGCCGTCTCGGCAAGCACATGGCGTTCGCGGGCATTGACGCCCGCACTGAGCGGACACGCCACCAAATCAACTACCCAGAAACCTACGATCTCTTCTTCAAGACGATCAGCGATAGGCTCGCAGCGTCTAAGGGCGATATCAAGCACCTGATGTTGCTACTCGGTGTACCTATTGCCTACCCGCGATTGCAATGGCTGGAGAACATCTTGCAATCTCCGCTCATCGGTCCACTCCGATTCCTGAACAAGCGCTTCGGTATCGCGGGCAGCTTCTTCAATCAGTTCGACGGCAACGTCGATCTGCTGGACGATCTCGATGACCACTACACGGCGCACCAACACAAGAAGGAGCGCAAAGAGCTCATCCTCCGTCTCCAGGACTTGGCCAAGAAGCACAGCGTCCGTATCTCGATTCTGTCTGGTGACGTGCACCTGGCAGCCGTTGGCCGCTTCTACTCCAACGCGAAGCAGAACATCAAGGCTGAGCATGACTGGAGGTACATTCCCAACGTCATCTCCTCCGCCATCACCAACAAGCCACCGCCCACCGCTGTGGCGAACCTGCTGGCGAAGAGGAACAAGATCCACCACCTTGACTCTGAGACGGACGAGACGCTTCTTGAGATCTTCAACCAGAATCCAGGTGTTGGCGAGCCAGGCGTCAAGCCCAAGTCAGCCGAGAACAACCATGCAACCATGCCAAGCAGGAACTACGCTATTATCTGCGAGTCAAGCCATCACAACGCCGAAGGTGCCATGTCCAATGGCGTCAATGGTCACACGAACGGCGACGTGGCTGGTTACGGCGACAATGCGGCTTTCACCCCGCCAAAGAACCCGCGTGAGCCGCTGCACATGGGTGAGAAGGGCGCTGGCACGAACCACCCAGCTGCCCAGGGCATCAACCGCACCGGGCTCGGCGGAGCCAATGGCCTCGATGTGACGCTCCGGGTCGAGAAGAACCCGAGCGACAACCAAGGTCACACCCAAGGCTACGGGTTCAGCATCCCGGCGCTGGAGTCTGGCGGTTACAAGGGCCAGGGCGAGAAGTGGTAGAACCGCGAAGTACAGGTCACAAAACCGGCAGAAAGGGAGATTGGGTATTCCTGTTTTTGAAATCTTGTTTTAGTAATGGGTGTCTGTCAGGGCAAAGGAGGGGAGCTAGGAATGGGCTGGGAAACACGGTGGCGCGGATACCCTGTGCGAGTATTGATAATCCATTTGTCTTTTTTTTTTTAATTGAGTACTATTGTTAATGTATAGATGCAAGAAACAGGTCTCAAATTTTTTTGACGTTTGACATGGTTCGCAACTTTTAAGGCTAGGCGACTTTGGCCCTTTGCCGACTCCAGCTCTGCAACGAGTAGCACATGCGAGCGAATCAAGTCGTCCTTCGCTGCCGCATCGTGCGATTACGACTGCTGCCTGCCGCTTCAACTAATGCTGTGTAACAGCAATGAGCACGGCTATCCTTGGACATGCTGATTGCGCAAGATTCAAAATGGTTGTCGTATCTCTCAAATCACCTCGCACGACCCTCACAACAACAAGAACTACACTCGCTGTGAGTCCGGGGGATGATACAGCTGCCAATGGCCCAATCATTCAGACAACTAGGGAGCAGGCGCATCAATATACCGGTCAGACCCCCCTACAATACCCTTCCAACATCTCTCAAGATGGCTAATGCATAGCGCAGTGTCGACGCTGTCGGCTGCAGAGACGAAGATGCAGTTACGTGGACGCGACAAGTACATCGTGTCGCTCCTGTGACGTTCTGCCGGAAACGATGCGCATCACCTTAGAGCAAGACGCCATCGATACCCTCCGGCTATACGAGATGGTCCCGAGATCGCAGCTACCTCGCCGCACTTCCCACCGTTCCCTTGAGAAACTCACTAAAGCCACTGCCCGCGGCGGCACGGCTATGTGGCGCACGCTGAACACGGCGGAGCTTCTGGAAGCGATTCTGGAGCAGTTGCCAATCTATGCGATGTTCCGGCTCCAGCGGACCTCGAAGCACTTCCTTGCTGTCATACGGAGATCGGCGCGGATGAGGGAGCTGAGGACCATGGATCCGTATATACTAGTCTCGCTCAGATTTCACGATTTGCCGTTCACGCCCAAAGGGAAGATCGAGGCTCGATTGTTACTCCAAGCGAGCGCTCCCGTCACTATTCGGCTGAGGGACTCGGCCCTGGGGAGAGGGCTCGAGGGACTAGTGAACTTGGATTTGCCCGTCACGTATCATTGCAAGTCCCATGTCAATACCATCTGCATGGAGACAGCGACGCTGGACGAAGCCACTTCCACGGGCTGGGTGACGCTCTATCCCGATCTACCGTGTCCGATCTCCTGGAGCCTGTCCATCGATCGCAAGGTGAGATTAGCGGAGATTCTCACGGAGCCGGAGACTGTCTTGCACGGGTCAGACGAATTAGGTTCGATCAGATTGAAACCTCACTTGGCCGTGACCGGGGTCCAGGGGACCAAGAGCAAGCTTCTTAGACGTCCGCTTTGCGTCAATGCTGCACGCTTTGAGTTGCCTTTGGTGGCTAAGGATATGGTTTGGATAGTCAACAACGAATGGATGACACGGGACATTCCAGTATGAGCGACCGCGGTCACATCGGAGCAAGCGTGCGAGCGGCACTGACATCCACTTGGGCTCATCGTGTAATATTTGGTGTTCATGGCCAACATTAGGACACTGACTGGTTGGATTCTCCTCACGTAGTCAGGGCTTGGATCTCGATTATTGCTTCGGAGACCTGGCCTTCGCAACGGAAACGCTATGCCACTGAGTGACTTTGCAGTGATGACTGCTAGCTTCCTTGACACTTCAGTGGCACAGAAATACTGAGATATGCCCATAGTCTTTTCAATCCCATCTCTTGTGCATGCTGCGTGCTTGCGCCATAGATTGATTCTTGAGTGTATTATACAAGTGGCCCTGCATCTACGATTCCACTATTGGCACTTGCGGTATTGGCAGTACATATATCGGTTTAAATGGCACGGGCATTGATGCATCGACGCCCAGAAAGATTTTTTGCTGCGACTAACAATACATAATAATACAGTGTATTCGAATGTGAAGTTGAATCAATGACTATTGTACATTACCCATGGCTCATCTTGTCCTCTTCCTTCTGATTGAAAAACCTCGCCATAAAATTCGAAAGACATCTGCAGCATGTTCACTGGTGGTGCGCTCATTGAAGCATGTTGATTATGAAGACAATCCATCTTTGTAGCTCGTAAGGGCCTGGTTGAATATTCGTGTGTTTATCAGTCGGACCAGTCCATGCTTGAGACTGGAGCTGGCCTGAGACAGTTCAAGAAATCTGAAGCCAGTATCTCAGGGCCTTCAGAGTGAAGATATGGATAGCCTGTCTCCAGCTCTTTCACGAGATTCTCCTGTTGTTCTGCCGGAAGTTTTCTAAGCTTACTTCGCCAGTCAAGCTGCTCCCCCATGGCCTTGTCTTCAATGGCGCAGATAATCCGGTTATCGTGGGCCAGTAGGCTGTTCAAACGAGTGTATTCCCATTTCGGTGGGGCAGTTTTTGTATCCCCGTGAGCAGTTTTTGTGTGAGTATAATATTCATCGAACCCATCAAGGCAACGAGTACAAGGACAACCGAAGTACAGACGATCCTTGACCAAGAGCCGAGCATCGGTTCGGTCTTTGTGCTTTTCCTCGATGTGCTTTCTCATGTGTTGACGGGAGCGAGGCTGTGACATTTGCTCCGTGCAAACAGAGCACCTGTCAACGCCAGATGTCTGTATGCCTGTTGCCCTCGAATGAGTGCTGAGCCTTCGGACGGATGAGCATGGACACTGACTATGACCTGGGACTAGCACAAGTATTTAAGGGCGACCTCGAGTGGCTTTGAGAGCACAAAACACTTACCATTGCAGGCAAAGAAACGGCCAACAACATTTCACATCACCCAGCACAGCTCTCGCCAACCAACAGTCGACAGGAATTGTCCATACAATGTCCGCAGCCAACTCAAAGAACATGACCGCGCTGGACGAAGCCCATGCCTCCACTCAAAATGAGACGGCCGTCGCGACCGCCGTTGCAAAAGTCGCACGCTGGGTGCCAGATCTAAATCTTACCCTCAATCTGGTCGGCGGCTTGGTCAGCACATCGCTGAAGGTCTACCAGGTGTACCTCAACATCATGCAACTTCGTCAGCTCCATCGTCTGGCCCATGGTGAGTTTGAAATGATTCTTCAAGTCTTCTGATGGATCAATCGCTAACGACGACAAGGTGTAGGAAACTGAGAGAACGGCGAATCGCATTAAAGGGCTCTTGCTTATGGAGGGAGCAGCTGTCTTTTTGTTCTTGTCTTTGCGTTTTCACGCTTGGCTTTCTCGGTTTCGACGCGTTACTGTGCAGGAGCTGTCCCAAGAGGATAACTAGCGTGGCCATGAAGAGAAAATTGGGTATTGGTCTGGTATTATAACAGCGCAGAGGGTTTGCGGTCGATACATCGGGTATGAAGTTATGCCAAACTGCGTTTTTCTTCTTCTCGCAAAGGCAACCAAATTCACTGCCATTCCGGATCCTCAAGTCGTCTGAAGACGGCTACAAATTTAGTGCCATTGTTCCTCTCAACCTTCTTGCCTTCCTCAGTCTCCTTCTTCATCACATCAACACACTCATCACCATCAACTTCATCGCCCGTGATCCTCTCAAAGCTCGGATGCGCCTCGAGATGCTCCACCATCCAATTATGTAGGTCCTCAACGTCCGTAATGGTGTACACCTTGCCACCCGGTTTCATCACATACGCATACTCCGAATTAAGCGTCGTACTGACAATCCGCGCCTTGTGCTTCCGCGCCTTGAAGTGCGGATCCGGGAAGCAGAGGAAGATCTTGGTGAGCTGGGCTTTGCGGAAAAAATTCGGCAGAAACTTCATCGTGTTGGCTCGTAAGCAGGAGACGTTCTGATAGCGACCCGGAACGAGATCGCCTTCCCTCTTCTCGTCGGCTGCGACGTCCTGCTGCGTGCGGAGGGCTTTGGCTTTCTCCTGTACGAACTCGGTGACCGCGGTGCGGATCTCCATGCCGAGGATCAAGGTCTGGGGCATTTTAGGGGCGAGCGCAAACAGTAGGCCGCCAAACCCACACCCGATGTCTGCAACTTCGACGTCCTGGGCCATGCGGGGGATGAGGTTCTCGTCAACGTCCTCCCTGGCTATGGGGTCGTCCTTGGGAACACCTGCAGGGATGGTGGCGGTAAAAGCCGGATAATGCTCACTCCAGTTCATCATTTGCGGACATTTCGGGCTGTACCTCATCGTGAGCAAACATTATCATCTGGGACATCCCACGCGGCTCAAACTCACTATTCGAGGTCATGGTCACTGAAGGGATTCGCATGGGCTCGCTGGCGGTAGAACTTCTTTTGTGGCATTGCAGTTTCAGGCTTCTCGTCGCGCCTTTGGCGCTTTTTCGGTGGGCCTCCCATTATGACTCTGGTGACTTGGTAATTTGCTGCTCCAATATCCAGTCAAGTGCGGCATATGAAGACGGAATCAGGATTGGCTGCCGCTGAGTGAAGTCCCAAGGGCAAATTGAATCCACAATACCTTACGGGACCTGATGGACCAGACATGGATTCTGATGCCTGAGGACTCAACTTTTACTTGGTGCAGGTGGCCGGGGGGGACCGACTCCAGGGCTACCAAGGTACCTGTGCCTAGATACGGTCGGGTAGTTTCCACTTTGCAATGAGACTGGGACCGTCTTTGGACAAGCATCGACGTCTGCAACGATGAGACCAAGTTTTGTGAAACAGTGAAATGCGCTTGCGCTCGTAGTCACATACATTTTCTTCGGTAGCCCTGCGACAATGGCTACATAGAGCAAAGGCTAAAAAGCGAAGATATCTCGCGCCGTAGCGACAAAAGACCCTCTTCGCTCAGATACTATTGTACAAAGTGTCGCATTTTCGTAATCGTAAACCGTTCCCCAAATCAATACCCCTTACAGATGCCTCGTCTCGATGATGAAATTGATTTCTTGTTTGCGCCGTACCCAATGCCAACCTTTTCCCCTTTCCCCTGTCTTCCGTAGTAGCAACCTATTAAATCCGTCGCGATGCTTGACTTTTCCTAGTGCTGCCAGGATGCATGTTAATGAAGGAATATTAAAAATCCTGGTATATCCAGAGAAAAAAAAAAAAAAAAGCTATTCAAAAGAACGATCCCAAAGTGCGGGATCTGCTGGGTATATGCGCGAAAAGCAGAAGTCGGGTGATTTCACGAAGGATGGCCGGCGCCGTTGCTGCTGGCAGGACTACTGCTGCTCGTCGAGTTTGTCTTGGGCTCGGCTTTCTTCATGCCCTTCTCGAAGTGTTCTGGTGTTTGGTTGGCGAACGTATAGTTCTTTGGCCCGCTGTTCTCAGCAGTACTTTTTCGTGGTGTGGCAGTGCGCTTCAAGTCCTGCGGAGGACTGTACTCATGCACGAAGAAATCGCTGGCGGGCTGCGTCGGCTGCTTTGGTACAGCAGCAGTTACCTGCATAGGTGGCTGAGGGACCGACGTGGCAAACATTCCATATTGACCAGCTGGTGCCGACATTTGTTGGTGTTGTATGGGAGTCTGCTGCTGGGTGAACGGAAGCTGATGCGTCATCATCATTTGGATCTCTCCTGAATCGTTCACAATTGGCACGCCGTGAGGGTATTGTGCAGCCAGTCCCGCGGTCGTGTTTTGGGTTGAAGCCCCAAACTGTGCGTGTGGAACCAAGCTACCGCCAGGCGCTTGGTAGTTCTGCTCCGGGAACAGAACGCTCATAAATTGGTGTTGTGGAGGTGTGGCAAATGATCCCTGAGGAGGAGCCTGAACTTGTGAGGCTGGTTGCGCGGGTATCTGCTGAGGCGGAGGTGGGCCGAAGCCATTTGTAGAAAACGACTGCTGGCTGGCCGGCGCAGATTGTGGAGGTGTATTCTCAGTAATGACATTGTTACCAACCCGCTGTTGCACCAAGTTCCGCTGATGGTACATTGGTGTGGTAGGTGGTGAAGTTGAATTCTGGGTAGGGACAGGCGCCAGCGGAGCAAAGCTCACGCTGTGCTCCAAGTCTGTCTCATTTATGCTTGGCTGTCTGCCTGTTTGGCCGGAAGCCTGCCACGTTGGACCTTGTGTGCGCGGGAACTCACGAGGTGACATGGGAGTGGGTGGTGCCAATGACCCACTACCTGCCTGTGCAGATGCATGCCGAACAGCCTTGGGAGAGTGTATAGCGTCCGAGAAAGTCCAAGCCAAAGGCGAACGCTGAGAAGCACCAGCACCCTTTTGGACCCGGCCTTGTGCGACACCGTTATTGATGACATTAGAAGAGCGAATACGTCGGAGCGGCTGCGCCGGCGCTGTGTTTTGCGGCTGCAGCTGTCCGGGAGACCCTGGCTGCACCGCACTGTTGTACGACTGGGTGCGCATCCCGCCAAGATGCAGGCCTGCCGGACGTGGACGCTGACGCCGAGCGGCGATGTTTGTAGGAGGCGCTGGAGACCTGAACGTGGAGTTCTGTACGGGCTGAGGAGTATGGAGACCAACATTACTCATAGAATGTGCAAGCAAAGATGCTGAAGAGTCCCTGTGTCCAAAGGCCTCGTCCGGCCAAGCAAGCGGTTGCTCGTGCAATTGGGATTGTTGTTGCGTGAATTGGTGTGATTCGGCCACCTTCTTGAACTCCTGACTCAGCGCATAAGGATCGACCGGCACTGACTGACCAGGCTGCCACTGCGAAGCACTCTGCACCGGCTGGGAAGTCTGATGAGGTTGCATGTTTAGCAAGGGCTCTTCTTGATGTATTGAGGAGCTGCGACTGCCGTCCCACTCCGAGCTGTTAGCTGAGCCGACGCTACCAGCCTGCAGGCCTGCGTTGACGGGGAATCCGGAAATGGAGTGGTCGGATAAACTCGAGGGGATGGAGGAGTCGTGACTCGACATGGGGGCCGGGATATCGCCTGAAAACATATAGCCTTGCTGAAGCTTTCCGTCCGCACCCTGCAATTCCGGAAAGCACTCGTTCAAGAAGTCATGACCCCCAGAAACGTTCGGCTGTAAGAAGGAATACTGGTCGGAACCTTGAAGACCGCCTTGTGCAAATGCGTCAAACTGCTCCTGTGTAAGGGTTCTCCGGTTCAACTCTTGTGGACTGTCAAACATATTGTTGTCTTGATGTGCTTGGATGCCCATACTGTGGAAATGATCTGCGCTGCCATTCCCGCCCAAGTTGGGGAGGCTGTCAAGTGCGGGCTGCGAAAAATGCTGAGAACGTGGAATGTCCAATCGACTGTTCATACCATTGGCACCGAATTGCTGCATCATGTGGCAATAATCCTGCGCAGGGTACGCCGGTGAGATCTCGGAGTCGGAACTGTAGGCTGCCTGCGAAGTCGATTGATGTTGAGGGAAGACCTGAAATTGCTCCTGTTGCTTTCTGGCATCGTGCTTTGATTTGGCGCGTCGGTTTTGGAACCAATTCTGGACTCCTGTCTCAGCAGCTAATCACGGCAGCGTCTCAGCGGGGTTGCACTTACATTGACCTTGTCGAGCGACACCCCCAGCACCTCCGCAAAACGCTTTTTGGTGATTGTGTTGGGCTTGTGCTGCCTTTGAAACTCGGCCTCCAAAACATCATGTTGCTCTTTTGTCAGCCGTGGTTTAATGTCGCATGGCACTTGTTGTTGTATGTAGGATGTCTTGGTCGGATCTCCCATTGGTGCAGCCGCGGCGGAATAATAGTGAGCCTGGTCGTTCTCGCCCGCTTCGTGAAACCCGGCGGGTCTTGCAAAGTCCATGAAGGTCTCCATGCCTGGTCCCCGAAACATGCCAGCGAGGGCAGCGCTGACCGAGCCTATGTCGTGGAGAGAGCGCAGAGATGCTCGTGGTATGGATCGCTCCACCAGCGACCGTCGCCAGGCAGGCTCGACCGTGCCGTCGCGTCGAACGGTAGATCAAGGCGAACGGACCAAGCGGGCTCCCGAGGGTGTCTGGTGGTTCGGCCGTGGGGCTGCGGTGAGGCTGGAGCGAGTGACGTTGGTTATTTGGTCGTTGGGAGCATGCCGCGTGGTGTCAAAGCGAGTGTGGTGTAAAGTACAGTAATAGGGTATAGTAGGAACAGCAATAGGCGGACGGCGCCAACAGTGTTCGCGGAGATGAGCGCGACGAAATGGTGAAGAGGCGGCAGGTCGGCCTTGGAGCACGGCGAGCGGACGGGCGATCCACCACGACCGGCCCAAGCGCAGCCGTGCTGTACCCGAGTGATCCCTGGATGCGACGCAGTGAGACGCAGGTGTGCGTTTCGATTGGGCCGCACGAGCTAAATATACCGCGCAGAGCAATCCCGGGTGGCCGCACCGTCACTGTCAGCTCTCTGCCCGGCGAGCCCTGAGTCCTCAAGCAAGCGAGCTGGGCTGTTCTTCTGTCCGTCGCGGTGTGGTCCAAGTCGTCAGTCTGTCGGGTGGGCACTTACAGTAGCGAGAGTACATCCATACCTCCTAGTAGTAGTAATTCCTAGGATGCTGCACCCGTTCAGCGCTTCCCGGCCACGAGGTTGTGATGAGCCGTAGCGGGCGAGACGGGCACCCGGAAGGACGGGCCTGGTGGGAAAGGAGGGCAGCGCAGGGCGCACCGGCGGGCTCTTGCCGTCCAGAACATGACGATGGCGCTGCGGAGAGCTCGCTGGCGTCTCCCACCATCCAGCCTTGGCAAACTCTCGCTTCCACCAGCTGAAGCGTGCCGGCCGATCATCACTGCTTAAAAGCTGGCATATGCGACAAGTGCAGCGGGATTTTACTTCAGGGCGGTTCAGGCACACGCAGTCTGCTCCGTAATTGCTGTCGCGTCAACTGGTCGTAATAATGCCCTCCGCCCTTCCCCCCCTTCCCATGGCAACAACAACGGTTCTTTGCTACAATATGCATATGAGGTTGTCACCTTGTCAACCTGGTGGTGGTCGACGAGGCGCCCAAATAGAAGCTGCAGCTCCACCCTCCCTCGGCTGTTGTGGAAAGGGGGTTGCCAGCCAGCGGCAACACGACAAAACGCCTTGGATCGACCAGGTGATCCCGCAAAGTACTACAGATGTACCTGCAGGATGAAGTGGCATCGCGCCATGTAGACGCGCGCCAGAGCGGGTCGACCCTGTCTGCCACTTGTTCGATTCGCTTGTGCGAATGCCACACGGATTGTACGAGCAATGTATGCTATTTGATCGTTGAGTCTTCACGGCGCCAGCGACAGGTTCGCCTCGTCACCTACATCATAGTCTAGTACAGCATCGTGTATCCATGAGACCCAGCCGTAAATTGAGAGGCGGGCGATCGACCGTTGATATTAGACAAGTTATGAACACACTGGAGCTATTCAAACAGGGGTCCCCATCGCTGTGAATATCCGATCTATATCTGGAGAGATGTACCTTGCAGACAATTGCGTAAGAGCGAAAGCCAGTCGTGTAACCTTGTCGGTCAATCACTCCATTCTCAACATTGTTTATTCGTTGTGTCGGCGAAGGTAACATCTGCCCAACAGGCGAAAGCAAGAGATAAGTTATGATGCTTGAAGTTATCCGTAGCCCAGGTGATGAGACCACCGGGATTTTCTGCCTGAAGCTAACGCTACCTGGTCAGCCTGTATGGCTTGCCTTAACGAAGGTCTGGCCGACCTGTCGACTGCCTTGCGGGCGGCGAGCGCCTTCCTAATGCGGTTACTTCTGCGCCAGCAGCTACGCAGGCATACAGCACATCTCAGTGATAATCAAATGAAGCCCAAGGTCCGGCAGACATTCAAAGGATCTTGACAGCGAACGCAACTTGCCCTCATTTGCCGTACAGGAGCCGAAGCTGCGAGAGCTCTGGAACCGGCTTAATGTGATGGTGGATTGGGCAAAAACATGCCGCGTAGTGGCGCTTATGCAAAATGGATAAAGCTCGAATTTAACGAGTGCTGAATCCTTGATTCTCATGTGGTGTTGCATCCTCCCTCCATAGCCTCTGGAGACCTTGCCTTTTGCTGTCGGACTCAGCCCTTACTTGTGCAGAAAGACTTCCACTTTTGCTCAGCTCCATCCTGACAACCAGCCTACCATCTTCTTGTTTGTCATCAGCGCTTAGGTATAAAGACCCTGTCTAAAGTAGCTTACAGATGGAGCGACTGAGGTTGCATGAGCGGCAAAGACTCCTTCGACGATGTTCTATGCATACCCGTCTTGCTTAGCCGAAGAACCCCAGAAGCACTCCATGTACCTGCTATAGTTCGGAATCTGATTAACAACGACTATCGGCAAAGCACCGTACAGTCTTTTCATAGCCACTTCTAGATCTTCAAGGCATCTTTGATCTCGATGCCGACACGGCCAGTCTTCGGATCCCATCCTGACAGCGTGACACTCCTCATGTCTCTCACTATCCAATCCGCACCAGCTTCAACTAGTCTGTGTATGGCATGCGTAGTCGCCAAAGCGACAACCTTGTACCCGGCAGCTTTTCCCGCCATCACACCAGCCGGCGCATCTTCCAACACAAGGAACTGACTAGCATCCACAGCCTTGCCATCCTCCTGCGCTTCCCCCTGAACCTTCCCATGCCCATCATTAAACCCCAGCCGCTTCGCCCCGAGTCGGTAACACGCCGGGTCAGGCTTCCCCTTCGCCACCTCCTCCGCAGTAACCATATACTTCGGCTGAGCCAACTTCATCACCTCCAACCAGCCCGTCACCAGAGGCCGGGTCCCACTAGTCACAATCGCCCACGGCGCACCGACCCTCTCCAGACTCTCCAACAGATCCCGACTACCCGGGATCTCGACCGCGTCGGCGCCGTACTCGCGCGGGATCCTGCCTTCGGCCTCGCAGACAAAGTCCCAGTTGGCTTTCTCCGGGGCCAGGATGGCCAGCATGTCGATACTCCGTCTGCCGTGGGAGGTCTCGAGGATTTGCTCGCCGGGGACCCCGATTTCCTTGCCCATGTTCATCCAGTATTTGACGATGGCGGGGGTGGAGTCGAAGATGGTGCCGTCCATGTCGAAGAGTAGAGCGCTGAAGTCATGCGTCGTAGCCGGGGCTGTGAAGTGAGGCTCAACTTGAGCGTGGTCATCTCCTTTACTTCCCATCGTGTTTTTCACTGTTCTTGTGGTTCTCGAGGTTGATGTGCTTGAAATCGTAGCAGTTGATCTCCGGTAGGAATCTCTGACGTGTGCCGGTACGAAGAGCAATAGAGTAAAAGGATTAATTATTATACTTACTGTCTGCTCGACCTTTCAGTCTTTTAGAAAATTTACTGTTGCCACTTTTGAGACCGCTCACGAGGTTTGTTGAGGGAATGGCGGAGCAAGTTCGGAGAGCGGAAGTTGCAAGGCGGGATGTCCCAAAGAGGAAAGTAAAGCCGCCAAGGCGACCTTTACAAGTTGCAGTGCTTCTATCAATACAGTCATTGTTGCAGCAAGGCGATCTTGCATGCTTCGCTATCCCAAACTTTCCAAAGACCCCTTCTTCAATATGACTCCTTGAGCGCCTCGCTGATAAGACGGAGTCTGACTCCTGTTGGTTGCCGGCTAGCTATCTGTAATCATAGCCTCCCCTTCGGAAACACCACCTTTCAAACTGTCCAGAACGCCGAGAAAGCGTGCATAAGGCACTGTCACCCTCTGCAGGTCTCTCTGTTTGCCGAGAACCATTACCACTTCCTTCAACAGCTCTTCGCGCTTCCACCCCACGATCTCATCGCCGTCACCCCACGCGACAACAGCATCATCGACGGCCTCGTCTGACTCGTCTTCTTGCTCGTCATCATCTTCGAACATCGATCCGCTCAAGCCTTTAAGTAGCTCCTCCACCTTTCCTCTCAGGTTCTCAGCCCCAATGCGTTTGGCGTACATGATCAGATACACTCTGAATTCGTCACGAGCCCCAAGTGTCATAGCTGCGGCAACGCGATTCTCAAGGTGTGCAATCGAAACAGATGACTCGAAACCTTCGAATCCTTCCGCACTGAGGAGCTGCTTCACTAGCCGTTGCAAGAAATAGGCTCGTCCCTTGAGTAATGATTGCGAAGTGGTATTGCGCTCCAAGAATGGAATGATGCCTGCGGAGATGTTCTCAGGCGAGATCTCGTCCAGAAATGATGGCTCCTTGTCTTTGCCCTTTCCGGTGTTGGAGCTGCGGTTAGTCGACGTCACCGAGGTATCCGTGGTATTCCAGTACTGGGATCCTACGGCCCACCAACCCTCGCTCAGACGTTGCCATACGAACATGGCAGAGTTGTAGGCAAAACCGTCACCATTGCTCATTCCGACCACCACCCGTCCATTCGAATTCAGACGTGCGAACATTAGGCTTGGAGCTGCCGTCAAGTGGCCCTGCATAGTCGCACTCGCTGCGTCCAACACAGGCGACAGACTGATTGGCGGGTGCGGAGCGGACATGGTTTTGATGTTCCAGACGTAGACCTGGCCGACTGCTGTGACCGCTAGTAGCCACCATCCCTTACAGTCTAGAATGACGGGCTGTGCTTCCAAGACCAAGGGACTGACGAAGCGTCTCCCGGCGGGAGTCCAGAAATGTAAGCTTCCATCCTCGCAGGCGGCGGCCCAGAAATGGCGATTCCCCGTGGTCAGGAGTACAGCACGGGGTAGAAAGTCCAGCCACAAGTTCTGATTTCTTTTAGACAGCGTGATTCTTGTAGGTTCCCTGTCCTGCGCTCTCCCTGTCCTACTAGGTCCGCTTGCGTTGCGCGCTTCGAAGACAACACTGGCATCGTCGGCCGTGCCATCGCTTGTCGCGGCCGCTTCATCGCCTGACGCTCTATTCACGTCTAATGGCCTGAGTATCGTAGATCTTACCAAGGGTACGGCAAGCCTGGTCTGCGATACGCTGAGTGCGGGGCTCAGTACTGCTGGCCTCAGCACGTCTGGCACTTCCAGTGGCAGCTTCTTGCCCACGGCGCCGCCGCTACCAGCTGGTACCAGGCCGTTCTCGGTGTTGTTGACGACTGGCGTTGCGCCAGTCTGCTGTACAGCTTGAACGCGCTTCTCTGCCCGTTTTCTCTCCTCTTCAGTGTCACCTTCGACCTCAGCGAATTTTCGCTTGTTGCCAAGAAGCAGACTGGCAAGCCCGCCTTTGGGCAGACCGTCGTAAGGTTTTGAAAGGTCAAGGATCTTTCCAGCCGGCTCATCAGAACCAATACCTGCCCGAACTGATGCTTGCAGCTGGGGCTTCGGCATGTTGGATTCTGACTGATTTGAGGAGAGAAGGAGAGGCGCGATACGTTTCTTGCCGTCCTTTGTGAATGTCACTCGGTTCTTCAATTTGTCAATCTTCTCTGCTTGCGGATCTTTCGGTGCAGGTGGCGCCACGGGTGCTGCTTTAGGATCTTCCGCTGCAGCACCGTTCGTAGTCGCAGCATTCTCATTTGCTGTCGGTTGTGCATCACCATTCGTCAAGCTTCCTGCAGTAGCGGGTGCACCATCACCCATTAATTCTCCCATTCGGCCCTGGACGCCTTTCAGCTCATCGGCCTTGCTGCCTTCTTCGAGTCTCATGGCGTCGGCGCCCTCTACGATTCCAGCTCGCCTGCCGGCGCCATACTTTGCGAGAGCTTTGTCGTTGTCAAGAGCGCTTGCCGGGTATCCAAGTTCACCTTTCTCGAACACCAGAGCCGCGATCGTACCATCCAAGGAAGTGACGTATAACGTTTCGCCTTCGGGACTCCACGACAGATCGCTAAGTGATTTTGCAGACAATTCGGCCGTCGTGACAAAGGGCCGTGGGAAGCTAGTATTCCATACCGAAACCACTTTGTCCTGACCCGCACATGCAACAACACTGACAGCCTGAGAGTTGCCGTTCGGGTTGTTCGGATCTGGAGGTTCACGGAGGAAGAGGCGAGGGGAAAATGCGCAGACCTCTACAGGCCCTTCGTGCCCAATCAAGTTTATTTCAGAGTCCCAAGTGCCTCGATTGACGATTGCAATACTGCTGACCGGACCATTAGTGGCGTTCGCAGCGGCAATATGTGCACCCTCAGGACTCCAGGAACATCTGCGGAAGTAAGTAGTCAAGGGGCTAGTGCCAAAGGGCGCCGTGACAGTCGTCTCCAGAGTGAAATTGCTTGTCTGATCGTATGCGCTGGCGTTAGGTGGCGGGGAGGTGAATCTATAGATCTTGATACTCCTATCGTCGGAAGCTGTCGCAAAGTATTTGTTTGCCGGGTCGAAAGTAATGCCCTTGACGTGACTCTGGTGGTTGGACAAAGTCTTGAGCCTCTCGAACGTACTGCCACTCCAGACGACCACCTTGGAATCGAGACCGACGGACACCAGAATGCTGCTGTCAGCACTCCAGCCAAGGTCTTGAACGTCGTTATCGTGCCCGATCAGCCTCCTGTAGATCCTCCAATTTTCCACCGGGGGTGCCTCGTTGCTTCCGAACGTCGCATGCCCAGCTGCTCCGGGTTCCAGAGTATACACGCACACTATCTTGTCGTCCGCGCCTGATGCCAAGTATTTTCCATTGCCGCTAAATCTCACGCTGTGCACGGTTCCCGAGTGGTGGCTCAAACTGGCAAGTTGCCTAGGCTTCGAGTAGGAAGGATTCGAGGCGTTGAGGATAGCTTCCGTGGACCAGATGCGGACATGACCATCGCCTGCTGCGGTCGCGAGTCGGCTGCCGTCAGGGGAAACGTGACAGGAGTAAACCTCGTGGTCCTTCTTCTCACCAGCATGGGAGAGCCAGGCAGGCTTGTTGAAGCGCATCGCTATCGTGTCGCTGATGTTATGCGCATGCTAAGACGCCACTGAGCGAGCGAAAAGAATCGCGACAGCCAAGCAGAGCGCGACGCTGATGTAGTGTTTGATCCTGCGAACAGCTTCGAAGTGTAGACTGAACCGGACGGGGAGCTTTAGCTGTAGCTCGCTAGGTCGCGAACTGAACGCGCAAGCGGAATTAGCGCCGCTTTCAATATAGGCAGTCAAGTCGCATTTGATAGCCCGATGTGTTCCAAGTTCCTTTTTTCATTCACGTCACCATAAAACCCAGCGCGAGGCACATATCCATAAAGAGCCTCTGGCATGCATCTGTTTCTCGGTGCCCTGTTGCTTAATGAATCCGTCGTCGAGCTGACAGCAAGATTGATAGACCTCACCGGCCGTTGACTGCATGGGACTACTGCAGTACGACCTGAGGCGTGTCGATCGTTGCTACCTTGACCCTAACTTGCCGCTTTTCGGCGGCGAGCTCTGCGAAATGATCAAGACCTTTTGGCCCCCAGTGTATGCCACTGAGGTAGCTAGTCTCAACGTGTCCGCCAGTGTTTTTGTCAAAGTCCAACACGATTCTGTTCACGAGAAATTGAAGTCGATCTTTAGCACCACATCAAGTTCCCAATATCGATAACATTCTTCTCTTGAATCGTTTGCTGTTTCTGGTAACAAAGGCCTTCGACCATTGCTGTCAGCAAAGTGGCCGAATGGAGAAAGAAGAGGCTCTCAACATCACGACTTCATCCCTACGAGAAAGGGATCCATTCGCCGGCAGTCATGTACCGAAGGAGTACCAAGGCACACCTACAGACCGGCAGGATATGCACACTCTCGGCCGCAAACAAGTCCTCCGTCGACGATTCAAGTTCTTCACCATGCTGGGCTTTGCCAGTACCGTGATGGTGGCATGGGAGTTTGTGCTCGTAGTCTCCCCCTTTGGCCTAGCTGATGGAGGCAAACCCGCAGTCTTTTGGGGTCTGCTACTCAGTCCTGTCGTTCTGACGCCAGTCTACGCGAGCTTGGCCGAGATGGCCTCCATGAGACCGACAGCTGCAGGCCAGTACGCTTGGGTCTCAGAGCTGGCTCCCCCGAAATTCCAGAAGGGCTTGAGCTATGCGGTTGGATGGCTCATCTCCCTCGGTTGGCAGACATTTCTGTGTGGAGTCTCTTTCCAAGTAGCCAGTCTGGTACTAGGTCTTGCTGTCCTCGGAAACGCGGACTACGATATGCAGCCCTGGCATACCACCCTACTTACGATTGGCATTGCTGGATTTTGCACATTGTTCAATGTGTCATTTGCGGACCGGCTTCCACTCGTAGAGACAGTCATGCTGGTCTTGCATGTGCTTGGGGTCTTCGCTATTTGCATACCTCTGTGGATCATGGCTCCCAAGAGCAGTGCAAGTGAGACGATCGTCAGATTTACCAGTAACGGCGGTTGGCAGGACCTTGGTCTGGCTTCCACTATAGGTGTTGTGCCCATGATAGGCATGCTCATAGTAAGCAAATGATCGCGGAGTGATAGCAAAAATGCTTACAATGCATCTTAGGGCTATGACTGCTGTGTTCATATGTCAGAAGAGGTTCAAGACGCCTCACGCACCATTCCCGCCGTCATCATTTGGGCAGTGGTCTCTAACGCAGCCATGCTATTGCTCGTCGGAATCACTTACATCTTCTGCCTTGGCGATATTGATAGTGTCCTGAATTCCGCTACTGGCCAGCCAGTCGTCCAGGTTTTCTACGATGCCACCGGTAGTGTTGCAGGCACATGTGTTATGGTAGCTGTGGTCTTACTGGTTTTTCTTACGGCTTGTATAGGTCAAGTGGCGACCGCGTCTCGACAGCTATGGTCTTTTGCGAGAGACAAAGGTCAGAGACTACGCTGAAAACCCAGTGCACACAATGCTGATGGTGTCAAACCCTACAGGCTTCCCATGTTCAACATGGCTGTGCAAAGTCTCGCCTCGACATAACTTGCCATTGCAATCAATCTTCATATCTGCAACAATAACATCGTTGCTTTCACTCATCAATCTCGGTGAGGATTGCACGAGCAAAGCGAGCCACATCGTCAATTGAAATGTGCTGACCCACCCAAGGCTCTTACACAGCCTTCAATGCCTTCAACTCGCTTGGAACCGTTTCGATCTTGTCCTCGTACACTATCACTGTGGGCTGTCTCATCTGGCGGCGTCTATTTGGCAAACCCTTACCGCCACGACCATGGTCATTAGGCCGATGGGGACTAGCGGTCAACATGTTTTCCCTTTGCTTGACAACACCAATGCTATTCTTCTATGTGTGGCCACTCTATTACCCTGTGACTGCATCTAACATGTGAGTGCCGCTTCTTAGGATGCTCAATGAAGTCTACTAATCGTAATCCAGGAACTGGTCGTCTGCCATGCTTGGCGGTGTGACAATCATAGCCTTGGTTTACTTTCTGGTCAAGGGAAGGCACGATTATGCTGGCCCGGTATCCTTTGTCTTAAGCGAAGAGTAAAGGTCACAGCCTACTGCAAAACTTCGGTGTATTTGGCCTGAAGTCCACCTGGATATAAGGGCTGAAATCGCAATAGTTGGCATCGACTGGCGACTGTGGAATTTCGATATAGGTGCAGCTCTTCTCGTAGACCAAAGGAGCTTAGAAGGTTACATGGCTAGGAGATACTTTAAAAAAGACGTTCAGGCGTGTTAAGCAACTATTGTATGAGCGTTCTGTACTAATGCATGCATCTGAGGACTTTACAGAGCATTTCAACACCAGAAACTTCCTCGAATCTCCAAGTGTTTGCCAGTTGCTAACGGCTTTGTCGACACCATCGGAAGTTCATACCCGGGATCCAACGGAACCCCGGCATACTGTAGTATAGTCATGGTTCTGATAATTATTGTAAGAGAGTATGAAACGGAGTACCACACGCTAGTATGTGCAGATTCGCAGACTCCATGGAATTAGTAGCCAGCACCGAGCGTTCTTGTTTGCTTTTCTTATTAGACATCTCACCGCTTACAAATGATATTGGGATTGGACCGACACATAGTCACCCCGCGATCCAGCATGCCTTATCTTTGTTACAGAACTCGTCTGTCCAGGAATAGTCCGACGCTCAAGTTCATCATTTGTAGGTCCGATTTTAAGGGCCGTTCGAAGTCGCACAGACACTGCTTGTCATTGCGTTGTGGTAGTCTGCCTCGAGTTTACGACTGACGACACAGACTCACGGTCTGTTGCCTGCCCTGCACTCGTCACGAGATGAGTTCACCCAAGAGCTCAATCTCGCGTCATGGTTGTGAACTCCATTCCGGCCGCACGGAGGGCTCGCGAATTTGGAAGCTGCGGTAAACAGTAGCCAGGGTGGCCGCCGATGGCTTGTACAATCTGGCGGTGACACTACCTCTTCGTTGAACAGGGGCAATGGTGACAAGGGACAGTGCTGGCCCCGGCAGCGCCCTGGGGGCCCGAATGCAGTGGGCTACGAGTCTACGCAGGTACATCGCGCTAGAGCAACTTTCCTTTCGCGCGGAAGTTGGCTTTGTATGCTTCTCAAGACAAAAAGTCACCTTCATTCAACCATCATCGCCCGATCACTACCATAGAGCTTCGATCCTGATCGCATCGACGTCAGTATATTGACAGATACAGTAGATGGAACAACAATACGTCCAGCGGATGATCTCATCGCGTCGCTGGACTTGTTTTTGGGGGGGCAACAAAGATCCCAGGGCTTCCAGCGCAGCCCGGTGTTCTGCAACGTAGATCACTGCATTCTGCCCGCGTTCGAACGTTCCCGTCTGTGCATGTCCGACAGGGCACAGCGGCGGCGGCCGTGCGCGTGGCATCCCGCTGTGAGCCCGAGCCGACACGGGCCATGGCTATGCGGACCGCCGCGCACCAATCGCTTGGGTCTTGACAGGACATTTGAGGGCACACGGCAAAGTGCAGCTTATCATTTTGGCATGCAAGATTTGGGCACGAATGAACCAATAGTAGTGTCTAGCCTGGAAGGAAAAATCTAGAGTCTTGGTCTTGGGCAGCACTTGCGCCCGCAGTCGTATGTGACGCGTCCGGTGTCGCATCTGTCTGTCACTGTGGGAACATTGAGCGTGAGATGCGTATGTTCTGACCGCTGTAGGCGCAAGTCACCACTGCTGACGCACCGTCACCTTCGAAGACCGGTAGACCTTGCAAACGAGATTCTCGCAGCGTCTGCGCGTTGTCGCGAGGGACGTGCTTTGCTCCCGGCTTCCGTAGCGTCCACGCCGCGATCGTGGCGGTTGCTATGCAGGCCCTCCGACGTGAATCTGGTTTGGGGCAACATAGAGCGGGTGAGCCAGCAATGATGATAAGGGGGCGCGTCCGTACAGTCAGCGCGGTCATACGACGGGGCTGAGAGGGCGTAGCGCGGCACAACAAGACCACTGCACGCTGCGCTGTTTCACGGTGTCTCTCAGTGCTCGTTCTGGCACCTCAGAAGTGGAGAGACAAAACCTCCACGACGAATGGGAAATAAGTGGCCTGTCAGGTCCAATTAGACTGCGACTGCCCCTTGCTAGCACTTGAAAGGAGGCCGCTAATTCCTGGGGGGAAGGGCCGGGTGCGCCGCGCAAAAGTCTGCGTCGGGATAATTCAATAGTGCGGACACTTTGCCGACGATGCGATCACCATTTTGTTGGCACGCTGCTGTTGGCCTTCAAACTCCGAGCCCCAAAGCATGGCTAGGAAGACCTCGGATGTGTGTGCTGGCACTCCAAGTCCAGCTGGAGGACCAAAATGCGGCGGAGACTTGGTAGCAGGACCGGGTAAATTAGCCAGTAATATTGCTAATATCCAATTAATTTGTGTAAGATCTTGCGGGACGGGCATTTTTTGGGGATTGAAATAGTCTTCAGGGGCGGGAGTCGGGCAGCGGAGCTTGCCGTTGCAGGAACTCTCCAGCCTCCTCTCCTGAGACACCAGCAGCGCGGCAAGAGTACGGTATTTCGCGTTCTTCGACCTGGTCGCGATTTGAATATCGCATTTGCGCTCCGCCGCTAGAATTGAGACTGAAGGTCACTGAACGGGGTGCGCATCGTTCCCGAGATCGCTGCATACAAAGATCGCCCAACTACGGGACCCCCCAATTTGCCGGCAATTGCAAGATCATCAACGACGTCGCGTCTCGCTCAGGGACTGCGGGCCATTGCGCCTGTGCGCTCCATTCTAGAAGCGGACTAAATTATCCTCATTACACACCCTCATCTTAGACGCCCCCCGGCTTCGTGTCTCACTCGGCCCCTCACAATCTTCCAACGGCCGCGGTGTACGTTGACACGAGCCCGTCAGCGCCAGCTAGCAACGACCGAGGGCTTGAGTAGGGCTTCCGGCAACCAGGTGCGTCGCTCGCATCAAAGTTGTCCTCCATCTTCGCGAAGACGCGTGAAACTCGGCTCCGTCGCCCTTGAGTCAACAACGTTCTGGCGCGCCCCCGTAGCGATCCCTCTTCAGGAAAGACACCGTCCGGCTTGTCTCATCACGTTCCGGGGGCCCACCAGACCCCTTCGAGTCAAGCCACGGCTCTTGCTCTTACTAGAGGACACTATCCGTGCGGCACGTCTTCCGTCAACCGTAGTCCTGGTGCTCCTGACACCTTCATCCAGGACGCAGAGCTCGAACCTCATCCGCATCACCCTTTGACACGGCACCGACTTTCTTTAACATCCAACTTGACGCCTGTGCAGGACCCTGAAGCGTCCTACCTCCGCCATCCTCACCATTATACATCGGTATCCTTACCAGTCTACATCCATACCTTACCGTTACTATAACCCTTAATCGTAATACGACGCGACCTGGCGGGTCACTGCGCTGCACGTCAAGCTACTCACTCGCTCATTCCATCGATACGGTAAGTCCAACGCATCCCCTCATAGCGTAGCGAGATCTCCATGCTGACTTCATCGCAAGCTCAAACTCAACTGTGCAAGCTTCATGTCAACGTAGCATTCGCCCAGCTTACGAGCATTGCTTCAGTGACTGAGGCAACACCATCTATCATGACTGTCGCGTATGACACGTACCGCGGCTGGTCTGCCGGCTCCCATCAGCAGCCGCTGTGTCTTGAAGACAAGTTCGAAGTCATCAAGGACATCGGCGATGGTAGCTTTGGGAGTGTTGCACTTGGTAGGACGAGAGGCGCGGGCGCCCACCTCGTCCGAAGAGGCACCATGGTACGATATATCGCTCCCGTTCCTAAGAGATCTAAGCTAATGAGATCTAAGGTTGCTATCAAAACCATGAAGAAGACGTTCGACAGCTTCTCGCAGTGTATGGAGCTGCGGGAAGTTATATTCTTAAAGTCACTGCCAAGTCACGTTCATTTGGTCCCAGCCTTCGACATTTTCCTTGATCCTCTTAGCCGGAAGTTGCATATTGCTATGGAGTACATGGATGGCAACCTTTACCAGCTCATGAAGGCCCGCGACCACAGGCCACTTGATGGAAGCAGTGTCAAGAGCATACTCTTCCAGATCATGTCCGGTCTCGAACACATCCATGAGCACAACTTCTTTCACCGCGACATCAAGCCCGAGAACATTCTGGTGTCGACCTCGTCCCCAGACAACAGCAGCTCGTTCAGACGTTACTCTTCCCTGGTCACGCCACCCTCCACTCCCCCGACATACTCCATCAAGATCGCGGACTTTGGTCTGGCAAGAGAGATGCACTCGAGAGTGCCATACACGACATACGTTTCTACCCGATGGTACCGTGCACCCGAAGTTCTCTTACGAGCGAACGAGTACTCAGCGCCTGTCGACATCTGGGCTGTGGGTGCAATGGCGGTAGAGGTTGCAACCCTGAAGCCGCTATTCCCAGGCGGCAACGAGGTGGACCAGGTATGGCGGGTGTGCGAAATCATGGGCAGCCCTGGCAGCTGGGTCAACAAGCATGGTCAAAAGGTTGGAGGTGGCGAGTGGAAGGATGGCATTAAGCTGGCACAGAAACTGGGCTTCTCCTTCCCTAAAATGGCTCCGCACTCCTTGGACACTGTTCTTCCCGCACCACAGTGGCCGGCTAGCCTTGCGAACTTTGTCACATGGTGCCTTCTGTGGGACCCCAGAGCTCGTCCTACATCAAGGCAAGCTCTCGAGCACGAATACTTTGCGGATGCTGTCGATCCTCTGAGGCCCAAGAGCAGTGGCGCTTCGCGTATGCTCGGTCGAAAGGCATCAGTCATTGCCTCGGGTCATGACAGTCCCGACAGTGGTCATGCTCTCACAACCAAGACGTCGTCATGGTTCAGGAAATCACTTGGTGGGAAAGACATCGCTACGCCTGCTGTTCCAGAGCATGCTGCAGTTGCACCGCAGACGACTCGTCCACCTCCTGTACATGCCAATACCGTCGAGTCATCGCCATCCGTTAACAAAGGTCGCTCTGCGGCGACGAAGCGGGCGACTTGGAACACTGGTGGTGTCAACGGAAATGCCGCTCCTATCCCCATACTACCATCTATTCGACCGATCTCACCAGTCCCCGATGGTACGACTGCTCAAGCGAGCAGCAAGCGCGCTGAGCAGCCAGATGAAAGGCAAGGCAAGAAGATTGGACGCCAACTCTCCGTCAATTCCCAAGGCAATCACTATGCCGACATTCACAGGCAGGAGACCGAACGCGCCCTTACCGGCGGCAACGGATTGAAATCACCTACAGGTAGCCAGAGGGAGAGCTTCTTCTCCCATTTGCGCAAGCGGGCTAGGAGACTCTCTGGTCGTAATCAAAGTGGCACAATGTCGCCGAACTCTGATGACCTCGAGGCCAATGCTGGATGTGCTCCATGGGCCGCAGCGAATAGTGGCAATGCTCGTCAATCCGGCATGCAAGAACCCCAAAGCATTGCACCAGCAGCTCAGGATCCGTCCCAAGACCCCAACTTTGCAGATCTCGATCGAGCTCTACAGAACGTGCGTTACAGCTTGGATGCCGCAGTACAGGCCTCTAACAACATGCCGAAGCATCCAACACGTGTATCAAGCAACCCGACTCTGAAGCGACATCACTCTTTGCCTAGTGGCGAGAGCAAACAATCACCAGTCTCTGGTGCAGGGTCTGCTGTGAACCGCACACGGCGATCTGTCAGACAACCAAATCCTGCTCGTCACTACGAGACCCCTGACGAAGAAGACGAGCTTCTCGACGAAGCCATTACATCTGCTCACACTGCGGTGAGAAGGCTCGATGCAGCAAACAATGCTCAGCAGTCCAGACCGCCGATCCCGCATGTCACGTCCGATCCTGGCTACGCTGCGCCATACCTGACGCCTTCGCCCTCCAAGGACAAGATTGGCGTCAATCTTGGCTCGAACGATTACACTCCGTCCAAGCCAATGGACATCCCACCTGTTCAGACCCAGAAGAGTATCAACAACATCAACCCGCAGTGGCCGACACCTCCGTACGAGGAAAATGATTGGGCCTCGGCAGCAGCAGCCAGCATTTTTGCCACACAAGCGCAATTCCAATAGCAAACATCGCTTTCGCTTAGATTTCGCAATAAACGGCCTACTATCTCATTTGTCACTGATATGCATTTGCATGAGCGTCCTAGGACCGGCGTGTCCAGCGTACATTCTTTGTCGTCACTTCGCCATTGGCAGTTCTATTCCATTCTTCTGGATTCTTAATACTGGGGCCTGGCGCTCCTAGACGCGGCGGCAAACGGCACACTCATCTGCGCAAGCAACGGCGTTCGCTACCTTACAGTGGAGACTACGGAAAGCGAAAAGTCATACAGCTATCACTATCATCAGCATCATTTATTATCTACTGGCTTTTCTACATACAACACAGCTCAAACATGAGCATCATACTTCTTTTAGCTGGCTGTATATGGCGTACAGGAGGGGGAGGCTCCAATGTACAAAAGGGAAAAAAAACATTTGTTCGGTTTGGCCGGCGTTTCTCGCCATGCGCGATACCCTACGAGCCATTGATGGCTCTGTTGTTGCTGAGGTCGGGCTGGGTTAGCTAGTGTCCTGTGTAACATAACAATCAAAAGGCCCATTGAGCCTATTCTATTTTCTCCTTCAAGCCTTTTAAGACTTGTGTTTGCTTCAAACAGCGGTCTGCAAAGTCTTTCTCAGAGTGTGAATACGAAAGGCTGTCATCTAGCAGCCGGCGCCGCAGTTATTTCTTCTCAGGCACATTCACTCTGTATTTGTATACAATAGTACGCTGGACATGCCTCCCGTGCCAGACCTCATGCGTGTACGGATGGCGTACCTGCGTCACTAGCGCGGCGCTAACGTAAGCCCGCGACTACAGTTATGTCTCCAATCCATCAGCCTTCGAGTCCTTCTTATTACACCAAATATTTAATCAGTATAAATGGCGGAAATGCCTACATTGCCACACACTCACGTTGCGAGCGCGCACCTGAAGCGCAAACACGACGAAATCGTTGACCGTGTCTCTGATGAAGACGAGCGCGGTCAAGGGGTGGTTCGTGTGGCCAAACCACCTGCACACGACGAGGACTTGGACGAGCAACGGATCGAGGACGATGCAGACAGTGGTAGCGATGCTTCTGCTTTCGAATGCATACTGGACGATGTCGAGTTGAATCCATTTGTCGCACGTAAGAAACCTCCGACCTACAACCCTGTAGCGTCCTTTTTCGTGGCTAATAGAATATCAGCCCCTGATGACCCTTCCGCACTCCGGCCTGAATATGCTGCTCAGATTAGAGAAGCGCTGCGGCGCATCGGGCCCGCAGAGTTCATGAGAACTTATGTTACCAACCCGAAGATACCTATCAAGCTGCTGGGCACGGCCTTTGGCATCGGTATGTCAGATACGTCAATTGCTGGGCGTTGACAGTCACTCACAATCAACTTAGATCCCGGTCTCAATTTTGACAGCGAGTCCTACTTGCGTGTACTGAGTATGGCTATTATTCGTGCGTATCAAAAACGCCAGAAGCTTCCGCAGTACAACACGATCGATGATGCCGCCGAGCTTCTTCGCCAATCGAAAAACATCATGGTCATCACGGGAGCTGGCATCTCGACTTCTTTGGGAATCCCGGATTTTCGTTCGAAAGGAACTGGCTTTTACGACAAGCTCCGTGACATGGGTTACGAAGGTGGCGAAGATGTGTTCGACATTTACAACTTTGATGAAAATCCATCCATTTTCTACAGCTTGGCTGGAGAAATTCTACCGGATCAACAGCGATACACACCTACGCATGCATTTATCAAATTGCTCCAAGACAAAGGAAAGCTGCAAACGAACTACACCCAAAACATAGACAATCTGGAAGAAGTGAGTGATGAACGATAAAATTTTGTGTGCTTTGGATTCGAGAAAGGCTGACTTTCTTTCATAACAGCTCGCAGGTGTTGATCGCAGTAAACTGATCCAATGCCACGGCAGCTTTGCTACTGCTAGTTGTCGGAAGTGCAAATTCCAAGTACCCGGCCACGAGATATTCGATCAAAGTGAGTACAATAAGCAACATGCGTCGTATGGTGGAACGTGTCCTAATGGTTTCCATAAGTTCGTGCAAAGCAAGTAGCCCGGTGCAAAAAATGCAAGCAGGATATGGCAAAACCCCCAGCCCCGCCGAAGAAGAGAAAGCAGTCGACCTCAAAGCCTCGGAAAAATGATTTCGAAGACAGCAGCGATGACGAAGGCGCCTACAGTATCCCAGAGGCCGGCGTTATGAAGCCAGACATCACTTTCTTTGGCGAACAACTCCCTGATAATTTCTTTGATCGGTTTACGGAAAAGGACAGCAAGACGGTCGACCTCTGCATCGTCATTGGCACATCGTTGAAGGTGGCGCCAGTCTCTGAGATGGCAAATTACCTATCCAAAGACATTCCACACATCTTTGTCTCTCGCGAGCCTATCGAGCACGTCAACTTCGACATTCAGCTCCTGGGAGACTGCGATACAGTCGTGTATGAGCTCTCTCGTCGTGCCGGGTGGAGGCTGCAGCACGAGATGATACCACCTGACCTTAAAGTCAAGGTCAAGCCTGTCGAAGACAGCGCGTATCGATGGATCGTAAAGCCGAGGAAACCCAAAATTTCGACCGCCTCCCAGCAGTCAGCCGGATCTGTCGGGAACGGCTCTCTCAACGGTGCGCCCGCTTTGACCGCGCCGACCGACAAGGTGACGACGAACAGAACTCCTTCTCCTCTTCGCCGAAGTCTGCCATATGGCCCGAGCACACAGCTTGGTGTACCTGCGAAGGGCAGCGTCAGTAGAACGCCCTCGCCTTCCCACTTGGCGCCTAGCAAATCTGTTCAGCGCGAGGCCACTACTTCGCCAACTTCATCCCGCAATGGAGCTTCGCCCCGGCCGTCAAGAGGCGCGACGCCTCAAATGCGGGCAAGGAGTGTTGAGTCAACGGGGAGCGGCAGCACGTTCTTTTCCATGCTACATGAGTCGATCAGCAAGCCACCGCCCAATTCCTAGGTCAATCCAAGACGCTCGCAAGAGTACGACGGAGGTTGGAGGTAGTATGGCTGCCCAGTGTTTGTATTGAATAGGGACGGCAGGCGCTTTGCACTTAAATGATTGCACGTTCACTGCATCACGGTTATTTACGATACAACGAGGGATAGAGACTGTGACATGCATCACGAACAATCGCTTATTTTCATGGGTTAAGAAATTGATGCTGCCTACTCTAACTATCTTGAATGCTTCCAATCACAAAATCCGCCCCAATGCTTTTCCCGCTTTCGCCTTGAAATGCTCGCTCGATCATGCTCTACTCATTGTCATCATGGTAAGATCAGGAAACCAAAAAAAGTGCCAATCTGATCCCTTGCTTACTGCTGTCCCTACCGCTTCGAAAGCACAGCCTTCACAATACCTTCCAGCTCCACGTTGCCTTTGACCGGGATCTCCTTGATCCCAGTCGGCCCGCTACCCTCCTGCAGCCACCTCGCCAGCAGATGATTCGACTCCACGGGCTTGATGTCCGGAGAAGCAGTGCCGACAGTGACGTGTGCTGTCTGGTTGACCGTGGAGAATTGCTCGTTACTGCCGTCTACCGGGGCAAGACGGACAACGAAAGCCATCAGACGCTCGTCCCATACTAGTCGTTCGAGGCGTACTTTGCAGGCCCCGAGCTTCGGTTCTGGCTGTAGGGGGCTCTGCTCGCCTTGGGCTGCTTGGTTGTGCATGTCAAGCAATCTGCCCCAGTGCTCTGAATGCTCGTTCGCCATGGCTTTATGAATGAGCGTCACGTGGAATTCGGTCTGCACCCGCCTCTGCTGTCTCAGCGTGCTGTACATGTGCGCAGTCTCAGGATCTGTGTCGCGGAATATGGCGTCGAGGATAGCATAGACGCGAGTTGCGGGCAGCTGCACGGCGAAGAACTCAACACCGCGCTGCTTCTGCTTGCCGTTCGCTGGGCCCGCCTGACCATTCATTTGTTGCTTGTTTTGTTTGTTACGTCTATCGTCGCGACCCTTAATCTCATGCTTGATGTCCACCTGGTAGTCATTCAAAGCCGCCTGGATGGCCATGTCCATGTCATGTGAGCTTGGCATCTCGCGGTTCTGGAACAGCTTCGGGAACTCGGCGTACAGCTGACTGATAACGACTTCAAGATTCTCACGTGAGTCCGCGGTCGGGTCGAGCTTGATCACAGTATCGAAGCCATCATCCGGAGGATTCTCAGCGTCAACCGGCTCAAAGCGCTCCATGAACCCTTCCATGATGCCAATGATTTCGCCTGGGCCTTTGCTGGCAGCTTGAATCGTTTGATGGTTGTCGCCGCGTCCCAGTACACGCTCGCGGGTAGCAGCGCGGATGCGTTCGTAGTTGCTGCGATCATGGCTGTATTCCATGGCGACGAAGTGTGCGTGCGGGACTATCTTCGACACATCCTCAATGAGCTGCTTACGCTCACGCTTTTGATGGTTATTGCGGTCAGCGACCATGGCAGGGTAGCTCTCAAGCTCTTTACAGCAAGCGCTTGCGAAGGCAGCCGGCTTGCCCTTCTTGACAGTGATATTGTCGTTCTGAATGTGGCCCCAGCCAAATAATTTGCAGAGACCCAGTGCAACGGTCGTCTTTCCACATCCAAGGGTGGCCACAGGCACAATGACAAGATCCTGAGAGACATCGGTGGGCGCAACGTCGCCTTCCTGCTGCTCACGTGCGATAATATCCACACCTTTCAGGCCACGCGAAGCCAAGAAGTCATCTCGCATCTTGATGATGCCGTGATTGTGCATGTACGCTTCCGCGAGCTCCGGGTTCCCATGAAGCTGTCTTCTCGCGAAATCGATGTACTCTTCCGTGATCTTTTTGTGCTTCTTGTACTTCGGTTGACGGTCGGCGATGATGGCTTTCGTGCATTCACGCCATTGACGGTACATGAGATACGGCTCCTCAAATTTGTACTTGAAGAACCAGTCATGCCATTCGCCACCGTTTGCTTTGGATTGACAACGAATGACGAAGCCCTCCGTATCACGACCTTCGTAGTGACCCGTAAGACCAATGCCGTCAAGAAAATCCTTGACATCCTTGATGTTGTCTTTGGTGATGTAGGTGGTCTTCTTCATGCCCCACTCCTCAGCGAACCTGTCGACCAGGTGATGTGGGTATGTCGCAAATTCGGGTAGATTGAGATTGATGCCATGTAAGTAGAGACCGGCAGTCTCCGGCGAATACTGCAAGACATGCTCCTCAAATTCGTCATCGCAAAGCTCTGCGACGGCCGTTGCATTCATCTCCCGCAGCTTGAACGCCAGCTGCTGCCTCGTCCTCCCTACTGTGGCCAAATGGCGATCAACCCACTTCTCGCCCGCCTTTGCGTGGCTAACATTGCTATCCGCCCGCGTACCTGTCGAGTGCTTGCTGCAGACTATGAGAGTGCCGTCTTCAAGACCTGAAATGAAGATGATACATCCGTTCTCCTTCACGCTCAATTCGTATGGGCCTCTCGTGTTCGTCTCAACGTTTGGCCACTCGGTCTCCCGCACTTCACCATGGTTGAAGAATTTATCGTAGCCTCGTACAGCAATCTCTGGATGCCCAGCACTGTCGATTGTGGTGAAGAGTCCTCTTGCGTACGTGGGAAGATGGGGCTTCTTGTACTCCCAATCTTGCATGCGCCAGGAGTCGACCTTAATGTTAGACCCTTCAACGTCAAAAGTGTTTTTCTTTACAGAGTAACCACCGGGGCCTTTCTTCTTTCCCTGGTTGTTTTCGAGACCACGGATCATTTCCGAGATTTCGCTCCTGTCCTGCGCCCTATAAGGCGCTTCGTGGTTGTGTGCCATGTTGGCAGGCCTCAAATTGGCTTGGTTTATGTTTGACACCCTATGGTTTTGGCGGATACTTCAAGACGCCGAATTTGTTTCTGAAGAGCTTACGCTTCCTGGAGCCTGTGGAGAGAAGCAGAACGCTTTTCAGATGTTTCGAGATGCACAGCAACTTCAACGCCACTCAGCGCAACACTTTGACTCATGCAATGCAAATTGCGACACCGCCTGCGGTAACCTGCTTTTTCAGAAGCGAAGATGGAAAGTACTGAATATGCTGCATGACTGATCTTTTCCACAGAAGGCACGTTTTGACAATAGTGGCGGTGCGATTGTGTCACACTTGATGCCTGAGGCAAGAAGAAAGAGATTCGACACAATGGAACCGTGAACCAGAACGTAGGAGGTAGTCCACTTGGGCAGCTACATATCTCAAAAAAGAAAGAAAAAGAAAAGACATTTATAACAAGGGAAATGTGCCTTAGAGAGGTCATGTGTGCATCAGTTTTGCGCCCAATAGACATAGAGGCACGATGACAACTCCCCGTCCTGAACACAAGAACAACCCCCATTTTCCATCCCATCGCTCCGTGATATAGCTACCTTGGCTGCCGAAATGCAGCTCGACCTGATATCGCTTTACTCCTCCTCCGCAATCTCTGGATAGAGCGGTTGAACGCCAGCTCTGACGGCTGCATTCTCAACGAGAGCCTGCAGATCGGTCTCCTCCCAGCTCTTGGCCAAGACACGCACAAGTAATGGACTTGCGTTCTCCATGACGTTGTCGTATGTCGCAAAGATGGTCGTTTCGCAGCCACATTGTAAATCAAGTAGTTGCTGATGTCTGATCTCAGCCGACGCTAAGTCTTCCTCCTTTTCTGCCTATGTACTGGTCAGCAATGTCCTTTCGGGCCTTTCGTAGCGGCGGATTTACCTCTTTGCGCGTGTGCGTTGCCCAGTCTTGTGGGAAGCTGCTGGCCGTGCGTATGTTCTTGCGGCACTTTTTCCATCTGCAGGAGCCTTCATCGCGCCAAATGTGAGCGTAGAAGTTGTCGTCGATCAAAAGCTCCACCAAGAAGCGTCGAATCACGTCCTCCGACAATTTATCGTGGTGCGGAATGATGAACATGAGATATGCCCGCTGTTGAATCTGAACCCAACTTTCGTCAGAACAGCAGGGGCATTTGACCCCTTTCGGTGGTGGTGCTGTGGCAGGTTGACTTTGCATCGTG
Source organism: Hortaea sp. C3G1500-4 (assembly GCA_022701445.1). Lineage (NCBI taxonomy): Eukaryota > Fungi > Ascomycota > Dothideomycetes > Mycosphaerellales > Teratosphaeriaceae > Hortaea > Hortaea sp. C3G1500-4. The sequence continues at coordinate 805,996 of JAJVDI010000010.1, forward strand.
AGCATGCCATAGTCGTGCAGGCGCAGAAGGCCTGGTACTAGGGCTACTGTTTCATCAAAGATAGGGGCGCTATGGTAGCAGCTGCGCTTGCTCTCGCCTCGCAGGAATTTGCGGTTGAGGTCAAGCATCTCTTGAAAAGATTCGGCGAGCCTCCAATCCCGCATCACCGCTTCCTGCTCCCCCTCTGAGCATGTCGAGTGCTCAGAGAGTTCTCCACTGTTTGACTCGCTTCGCGCCACTGTCTGTCTGGTCGATGTTCCGTTGTGCTCTTGAGCCGACTGCTCAGAGGGTTCTTCACTGCTTGATGCCACAGTGCGTCTGATTGATGGCCGATTGCGCCCTTGAACCGAGTCCTCAGAAGACTCTACGCTGCTTGACTCGCCTGACGCCGCATTTCGTAGGGTCAATGGTCCGTAGCACTCTTTGGCCGAGTACTCGGAGGGCTCTCCACTGCTTGACTCGCTTGATGCCATCTTTTGGCAGATCGATCGTCCGTTCCGCCAGGTGCGCGACCTAAGAGTGGTGTTTTGTAGATTGGAAAGTGAAGAAAGACGGGGGACGTCTGGGTACTTAAGTAGTCAACCAGAGACCATTCCGGTGAACGAAAGTAGAAGGGGCGGTCTTCGGTCGTTCTTGCAGCAAACGTTGCCTGGTTCAAGCATTCACTGGCATGTGATCCCTTCGATAACGCAAACGCAAACATGCCACCAATCCTTGTCTCTGAAGCTGCCTGTAGTGCATGACCATTTTCATTACTCGTTATACAGTCGGTCGTCTGTCCCTTTCAACTCCACTTTCGCCAAAAGCGCCCTCGCTGAACCAAGCACGGGAATGACTAACACATAGAAACAGCCCAATTAGTCGAGAGCAGCAGCAGTGCTTTCTCACATGCTCTTAGAACGAGCCGGCTTGTCTGCTGCGGTCGCACTGCCTAAATACCTCCTTGTCTAGCCAATCTCGCCACCCTTTCCTTCTCCTTCCAGTATCCATATTCATGCGACCATTGTCCCTGCCAATATTGAACATCCTCTAGCACGCCATCTGGCCCTCTACTCCAAAACCACAGCCCCAGCGCAGCGACCCCTCCCCATAGTACCAGCCTCCTTACGAATCTCATCCAGAAGAGCAGTGTCTGCCAAAGCATGTCCAGTATCTTCAGCGAGACGAGGACGATTATAAGGAGGAGAGCGATGGTTGCGAGGTCAGGTTTCTGGGAGACCTGGTCGATTAGGGGGAGGAGCCATGACTTGGCCGTTCCGGCGGCACTGTAGAGCCTGTAGAGATATGGCGCGTGTGACAGGTCGACATCGTTGAGGAGATATGCTGCCCAATCTACCATAGAACGGTCAGCGAAGCCGGAGAAACTGGTGCGTTGTTCATACCTTGGACAGCATCCATTCTGGTAGCTGCAAGGCGGCAAGGTCACTCCGTGTCAGCGTGGACGTTGCTTTGAGTATTCACAAGTCTTCTGATCTAGAATCTGACTTTCCTGCACGAATAGCAGGTCGTACGAGATATGAGTATACGAGAAAGTTGTCTGTTGATGTGCTCGCGTGCGAAGGGACAAGGGTCGCGAAGCTATCGGATGAAATGTGGAGCGCGCGTGCTGTCTCGCATGTGAACCGTGGCGTTGTGGCGGTGTGTCAAGTTTCCCATTCACAGCGGTGCCACGTTCGAAAACAAGATGCGAACGCTGAAAGTGACTGTACCTACCTAGGTAAAAAGTGACCGAAAAGACTCATGTAATATCATATGTATCGTCGTCTGCGTGTCCAGCGCGCAGGTTACATAGTCATCCGAGGCCGTATGTACATCAGACATCAGCCTGTATATCGAACCATCCATCGTGAACATCAAAGGGTATTCCGCTCAAAGAAACGACCAATCAATCCAGTATAAGCTCATTACGCCAGCTCATGTCTGCCTACGATACTATCCCGACCACGGATTGGCCTCCATCCATCATCATCATGCTCAAAACTGTACTGTCCTCTCATCGAGTTCCTTCTTCTGCCGTCACCAGTGAAGTCGAATTCTGAAATTTCGCTCCATGATGGATAATGCACCATTGGACTGTGAATTCTTTCCGGATTCCTTGCTGGTGGCATAATCGGAGATATCACGTCATCGGTTTCTTCGTCTTCGGCTGAGGCGAACGGATTCTGCTGTTGGTCTCTCGTCGGTGATAGCGCCATCATGGCCATCGGCGAGAATGGAGTAGGCGGCCGGTCGTACGGTCCTCTGTCTGAGCTTTCAGATCGGCGGCCAGCTATGGTATCGCCCAGATCTCCTCCATTGCGTTCGGCATAGTACGAACTCGTGCCATCCAATTCGTATTGCTCAGATTGCTCTTGGGACGCAGAGAAAGGGTTTGCTTCCGATCCAATGGACTGGCTTGAGTGGTGCCGCGCAAAAGCAGGATGCATGGATATTGGAGGAGGCGCTGGACGCTCCAATATTGATGTGCGCATTTGCTTGTCCCCGCCTGCCCAGCGGCTTGAGGGTTCGGAAGAAAGCATTGAGGTCTCAGGCTGATTCGATGAGCGCCAGGCCTCAAGGTCGCTCTCTGTTATTGAGGGTGTCCTCCGTCGCAAGAAGTATCCTCCAGTGACTTTCTTCCTCCGATTCAGACAGCAAAGAACAATGGCTAGAACAATGAGGGCCACTGTACCTATAGAAACACCGATAGCAATGCCAAGCTTCTTCTCATTGTCGAGCCCATGGTTCTGGCTTTCTCTCGTGGGTGCGGGAGTAGTTGCCTCGACCTGCGTTGATGTCGTTGACAATGTAAAAGATGATGATGTTGCCGCCAACGAAGAGCCTCCATCTGAAATACTTCCGGTGGTTGCAGAATGCACGCTATGCGTCGAGCCATCTATGACGACTGCAGTCGGCCATGTCAAGCTGGCCACCTGAGTGACTGTTGTTGAAGGATAGTAAGATGACAGCAGTGATTCTGCTATGCCCCATAACTCTAAAGGGACATCACTCGTTGTCGTTGGACTTGTTGAGCTGACTGTCGGGCTTGCGGTTGGCGAGAGAGAGCTGAGTGGCGACGAGGCTGATCGATCGTTCGAGGACGATGACTCTGAAGTAGCTGATGCACCTTCCTGAACAACCGTGGAGCCATCCGTCTGCGCAGCTGCTATTGATGTTGAAGTGACCAGAAAGGTTGCAAGCTGGACAATTCCCTGCGACCGTACCATATTCTTGTAATGATGAAAAGCCGACCAGATGGAGCCGGTTGATCAATTGAGGTGTCTATTACGCAGGTCAAAGGACCTCCTCTCAATTGAAGACTTCTTCGGTATGGGCTAGGGACGATCCAAAGCAAAGATGGACGAGTGGCAACAGGATGTAAAAGAGAATGGAGTGTTACCGACTTTGCCCCCCAGACATGATAGAGAGGTCGAGATCCGAGGCGGTGCTCTTACCTCTGTGACGAAGGCCTACAGAAGCGAAACCTTACCGTTGTATCCCGATATGATCGTCTTCAGACATACCGTCTTTGTCAAAAAGCAGTCACTGTTGGAGAAGTTGGTTCGCCGGCGACCTCCGGGGAGCTTTCTTGTGACAGGTCATCTTGACATCGAAGCAATATGGACCTGAATCCGCAGACGCAGGGCAACAGACGGCCTGACGAGCCAAGAAGCGAAGCGAAGAGAACGTGGCAGCTTGTCAGGGACCGCTGTGGCTGCGCAAGCAATGCCGAATCGCGATAGGAAGGTAGCCACAATGGTGGCTACCGAATGATGTGGCGTAGAGTTATCAAGACCCATTGGGAGCAAGGTTCTAGAAGTCATAGCCACAACTGATCTTCGTCTCTGTTGCCGTAAGTGGCGCATTGGTGGGAGAGGGAGGAGTTGTGCGGTGTGGACGTCACGGCTGTCCTCGCCGAAAATTCCAGCATGGAGAAATCCCAGAAACCTGTTTTTCACCGTTCGGGTGGTTCGCGTAAACATCCCATGACAGCGTCCACATGATGGCACGGCTTGCTCATCCGGCGTGGCCAGTTTGTCGATGCCCAAGCGAAGCATGTCGCTCTCGTCGTCGATTCCATTCTGCGCTCTCCAAGGGCCCGCTCTCACGCTCGGAGTACTCCATTCATGGCGGCAATGTCTAAGGCAAATGAGACTAGTGCTTGAATCAGATGCTGGAGATTGCCGTAATCGCCTCAATCGAAAGAGATTGCAGCCAGTCCACGCGGTGCATGGATCAGATGCTCGAGGTTTAGGTGATGACTTTGAAAGCAAGAGGGGTCTGCTTGCCTTTCATGATAGAAGTCTATGCCCGTGAAGTCATGCCCAACCCAACGTTACCGGAAGATACTCACAAAGACATCACCCATAATAATTACCCTGTTGATCGGGTTTCCGTCAACATATCACATTTATAGCTCTCTGAGGTTGCGGCAATGTCTAAGAACCAACTGCTCTCCATAATCGAGACAGAAAGACATTGCTTGTACATACGGTCAATTGGAAGAAGAGTATTGAGAAAGAGTCCTTGGAGAACTTCAATGTACGTGTCCAATTTATGATAAGCCAGCAGGACGAAGTAGAGCGAGAGATAGAGGGATTTGGGGAAAAAAGCCCCCAAGTCGTTGAATGAAGTCGAATCGACTGCTTGAGATTCCCCATCAATCGCGATGAAAGTGGCGTCGCTCATTGCCAAGTGGTGAACTCTTGCCAGCTATCGTTACGTGGCCACCGCGAGATGTACTAAACACGCCTAACAATAGCAGTCCAGGAGCCGCGAGCTCGCCGTCCTTCCACCAATTTCGCCATAAGCGAAAATACTCCCTGCGCGATGAACCCCTCCGCCATCCCATGCGCCATTGCACCAGTGTATGCAATACCTTTTTCGCTCCAGAGTCCCATCTCAGCCCATCCGTCTCTTTCCCGGACCTCGTTCCCCAGCACAAAGACTTCATAAAGCGTACACCAAGTCCCAAGCATGGCCAGCACGAAGAAGCCAACCATTTTCTCGTTGAACGATCGCTCCCGTTTTAGAGATTCGAGCTTCTGTTCGCTCTTCGCAGGAGACATGGCTTCACGGGCCCTTCTTTCCGATTCTGTCTCCAGGTGTGGGAAGAGGAGTGAGAACCAGAGACGGCCAATGGGACGACCGAGGATCGCACTCAGCCGCCAACAGGCATAAACAAAGGCGATGGCTCCGAGTAGGATGGCGATGACAGCACATGAGGCTCCGAGACCTATCTTGACGACGTGCAAAATGGAGTCCATATCCACAAGGTTTTGGGCAGCGCCTTGACTTTCAAGTCTTTCGCCACTTCTTCGTGGTCTTGCGCAATGCGTGACTCTGATCGAGCTGCGAATGTTCAAAGGAGGTCGGGCTTCGCAATCGTGCGAAGGTTCCGGGTCTTGACAGTTCCCTTGTCCAGTTTCAAATAGGACAAAAGTCTCTGTTGTGATCAAGTTGTCCTTGAAGCGCCTAATCAATTTTGACTCGCTGTCTTGAGTAATGCGCGAATGGTTTTCAATTCACTGTCGGCATCTGTTGCGACGGCTAAAGATCCTGCTAGCTTGTACCTAGTGATGCCCCCTGTGGTGCACAGATGAGGGGAGATACGATGGGGAATTGAGCTCGTCTGTATATGTGCTATTAAGTTCTACATAGAGAATCATGGACATACAAATGAAGGTATACCACTCGTAGATCCGCTGTAGAACGATGCTATTTAAGGCGTTGAAACCCATCTTGATATGGTTTGCGCTAGAGCTTCCTTCCTCGGAGCAGTCATGTGATACGCTCACCTTGCACACGAAAGCCATTTTCCAAACCTCTTTGCCCCTCGCCACAGATTGCGAAGTACAACGACAGTCTGTACACTGCCACTGAGCACTCCGAAAAGGAACAAAGCCACCCAGCTGCAGAACAAGATGATGCCAAAGCTGACCCAGTATTCTGTCACTGTGTACCTCTCCCCCGTCAAATCTATGCTAAAATATGCCGACATCAAGCTCACGGGCAGGAAAAGAATCGTAGCCTTGGTGAGCAATAGCGTGACTCTAGTAAGCCGCTCCATATCCACCGATTCCTTCATAGCAATGAGATTGAAGTTCATTGAGATTAGCGACTCTTTCTGCTTCATGTAATCATCCACTTCGCTGAGCGCGTAGAGGTCGATTTGGTCCTTGAAGCGTTTGAAGCGCACACGAGCCGCCGAGCTGAGGGAGACACCCAACATGCTTTCTCGCTCTGTGATCAGAGGGCGAACTGTATCGAGGGATGCTTGGCTGGTCTCGCTGCTCGCGATCCTTGAGTTCTCTAGAGATGCCGCAGTAGCCGGGCGAGGCTCAAGTAGGCGGTCGACGATGCGCGTGTAGCTTTGGTAGTGCCGCTTTAAGACGCCTAGTTCTCGTCCAATGCCGTCAAGACGGTCGATGTGGCTAAGTTGAGGCGAAAGCATCATCTGCTTGCGGAGCTCTGTGAGCTCGATGCCGTAGCGACTCTCCTTGCGAGTAATGAGGGTGTAGCTGTTGTGCCAATTCTCGAAGAGGTAGTAGAACAACAACCCAGGAGCGTCCGTTTCGCGGTGGGCTGTCTCTTCTGGTGTGTCACCCAAGCGGGTGCGAATCGGAAGCAATGTCATAGGATTTTGTGTCAGGAGCTGATCTTCTTCGATGTTTGAGAGAGCGCGAAACACGTTCGCGAGATTACGGCGCGTTTCTTTCAAGATCCGTCTTTGGATAGCGTCGAGCCTGCCCTGGGCGGATGGAAATGGGTCCTCGTTGATGGTAATGACTGTGTTATCTCGACACAGTAACAGCCACGTCCAGACTCTGGTGCAATGCGGCAGTAGTCCATCTCCTACTTGATCACCAGAGTATTTCGTCCCATACAGAGAGTTGTAGCCGATACACGTGTAGTTGCGCCCGAAATCCACAGATGTATAATGCCAGACGTCATCTACGATGCGATACAAGTTGCCTTTGGCAGCTGAATCGTAACTCGAGATTGAAGAGTGTTCTGAGAGCTCGTCTACGCCTTTCTCAACATCTGAATCCAGAGATGTAGACTTCAGACGTCGGCGCCAGAAGTGCTTGGACTGAGCTGACTCCGCCCGCGAGCTATGTGGCGATCGGCGAGGTGGAAGCGGGTCGGAACACATCAACCCCAGTTGTCGAGGAGAAAAGTCATACCGCTTGGCTAATAGCTCTAGCAGCGGACGGTGCTGATAAGGGTAGAAAATATTGATCCAGCGGCCCATTGCTGTCTCCGGCTGTTCAGCGTTTATTAGATTGGCAACAGATGAGGTTGACAAATCGAAAGCCACACAAGCTGACGCGTCGCTGAAGTCGAGGACGAAATTGCCCGTGGAACTTCTTTGGACGGTCTCCATGAGATCTCCAAGCTGAGCAGGATCGTCCAGATTTCGGAAGCCATGGTTGAGTGCTGGATCGTCGAATGCATCGTAAAACTTCGCGAAATCTGTCATTGCCATGATATCGCTTTGACGAAAAGCAGAGTTTGGTGTGGTAGTAGGTACCAAACCATCGTGCAGAGACGAGCAGGCGGCCTCTGGTTCTAAAGAAGAGTTGCCAACTCATCCCGTGATGGCCGGTCGTCATGCCAGTAAGGGTCGCAGTATTTGCGACAGTCATCTCGAAACGGTCAGAGCGTCTCGTATGCACGCGGTGTCTGGTGTCTGTGGCAAATCCAAGACAAAGAGTCGCATGAAACTCTCATGAGATCACGTGCACCTCCCCGCCTGAAGTTCCCGAACGCGTGATTCGGACACCAGGCCATGTTCGACGGTAAGTTATAGATTCATGGATCCTTGTGTTAGCGTTCTGTGAGATTGTTTGGTAAATTGAAAGACATAATAAGTCAGATGAGGTTGGAAAATAAGCAAAGAAATGAAAGAGCTTGTCTTCGTTTTTCGCCAGCTCCAAAGCTTACTTCGCAACACCAGCAGCCTCAAAATGCCGGCACTATTGCCTAACAGTACCGCATAGTGCCAGTCGAAGTCTGAGGAGGCGCGAGACAGGATCTCCAGTCATTGTTAGAAGTCGAAAGCTAATACACTGAGAGACCTTTGAGGTGCTGGACGGCCAGATCTTCCTCGACAGGTGAACTTATTCGCGGTGGGAATATCAAAAACCCTATAAGATAGAAGCCTTTTATCCTGCGAGCGAAGTCATACCCGTCGCGATAAGGGTTGGTATAGCAATCTTGTCGGAGGTTGACGGGAGTATGCCTTACGCTTCCATTGCTATGACCAGACAGGCGACGGTAGTTGCCGAGCTAGGGAAAGTGGAATAGCATGTGACCAACGTTTCTCGAAGACAGGGCATAGCTCTTCGATATCAGCTGCAAGACATCTCCGGATGAAATCTAATGAGCAATGTGTTTATAAGTCAAGAGGTTGCGTACGATGTCGCGCCGCAGGTCGGTGTCAGCCTTGGCATCATGTTGATGTCTGTTGTGTTGGTTGCTGCCTGCGCCTTGTCACCCCTGAAGATTCATCTTCCACATCTAGTACAAGACTACTTCGTCATATCAGTGTGTGTAAGGTGTGCATACGCCAATTGACATGGGACTTAACTGTTGTCGGATGAGAGCCGTACATAGTATGCAATATGTAGGGACAATTGGACAGCAGGCGCGCTAAAACCGCTGACTCATCGCACTCTTGGCATGCCGCATCGTCAAATTTCTCCGCCACTTCTACAGTCTTTTGTCGAACAACCCACCGAATAACGCCAAGCCGTACCACTACCCCCATCAAGTAGTGGAAGACCGTCAAAATGTCGAAGATCACGGTCGCTGGTGTGCGTCAGAATGTGCAGCAACTGCTGCAGTACTCCAACGAGGAGAAGAAGCGCAACTTCCTCGAGACCGTCGAGTTGCAGATCGGCCTCAAGAACTACGATCCGCAGCGTGACAAGCGTTTCTCTGGCACCGTCAAGCTCCCGCGTGTTCCGCGCCCGAACATGAGCATTTGCATCCTCGGTGACCAGCACGATATCGACCGAGCGAAGCATGGAGGTGTCGACGCCATGAGCGCCGAGGACCTGAAGAAGCTGAACAAGAACAAGAAGTTGATCAAGAAGCTGGCGAAGAAGTACGACGCTTTCGTCGCCTCCGACACCTTGATCAAGCAGATTCCGCGTCTCTTAGGTCCGGGTCTCTCCAAGGGTAAGTCTGGACATCGCGCTCTTTGAATGTTTGAGGAGCAGGCATGCTAATATCCATTACAGCCGGCAAGTTCCCTACGCCTGTCTCCCACTCTGAGGACCTGTCTGGCAAGATCACCGAGGTCAAGTCCACCATCAAGTTCCAGCTGAAGAAGGTTCTGTGCATGGGTGTCGCCGTTGGCAACGTGGACATGAGCGAGGAGGAGCTGGTCGGCAACGTCATGTTGGCCATCAACTACCTCGTCTCCCTGCTCAAGAAGGGCTGGCAGAACGTTGGCAGCCTGTGCATCAAGGCTTCCATGAGCCCGCCCAAGCGTCTCTACTAGAGTGGAGTCGCGGTGGCCTTTACTGGATTAGGCCAATGTCTGCTTGCCGGAGGATATTATCTTACGGGTGGATATGCGCCAAACCTAGTGCAGGTGACGCTTTGAGGAAGATGCAGCATCAATAGGTTTATTCGATTGCGTAGCTTTCTACATGGATAGCTTTTCCCCTGCTCGCCTTTGCTGGCTGAGTCGACACAATCGAGCTTTGAACCACCATACCATTTTGAATCCTCACTTGTGCACTTTCCTGACTACTATGTATTATTGACTTCGCAGTATGCACGTGTCGCACATTGTAAAGCGATGTACTTTCTGCTGTTTTCTTCCCATGCCTCTCAATACTGAATCATGAGCAATCCCCTCGTGAATTGGTTCGCTCACCGCCCTTGAAACCCGTGATTCGCGATCAAATCCAGAGCCCCACACTGATCGTGAGAAGCTTGGACCGGCGGACCGAGTGAAGCTTAACCCGCGGTTTCGGCGGCAGTACCGTACTCGAGACAGCTGCCCTGCGTCTGTACTCTCTCGTGCCCACTGCGACAAACACTCACGCCAGCGCCGATACACGTTCGACTCGGTGCTAGAGACATCGAAGAACGCAGCTCTTGAGATATCAATCACTCGATCCGACTTGGAAACGACTCGTCGACTCGGGCGACCCGGTGTCTGAGCAGCCTACCTGGTCAACCCACGGCGGCTGCATCCCTCTTACTACAGTGTTCGCGCCGTAGTGGAACAATGCAGCCGCACATGTTCAATCCATACGCTGCGGGAGGGGGCGGTCAGCCTGACTGGCAGCACCATCCTTCCAGCACCATGCACGCCCCGTCCCATCAGCAGTTCGCCCAGCATCAAGCCGCGGCCGCTGCGAACGCCGCGGCACAACAACAGCAGCAACAGCAGCAGCAGCAACAGCAACACTACGGGCGCATGAATGGCGGAACGCCCAATCCTCCTTCCAGCATGAGTGGAGGTCTAGGAGCAGCGCTTGGAGGAGGGGGAGGGAGAGATAGCGCATTTCCCTCCGCGCATGACATGGGCAGCGGCATGGGCGGCAGTAGTGGTGGAGGAGGCGGTGGTGGTGTAGGCGGCAGCATATTCAGTGGACCGGGCGAGGTCAATGAAGACAACAAGAGGGTGCTAGAATGGATTGCGCAAGTGCTGAATGCGAGCACGAGGGAGGGCGCTCTGCTGGAACTGAGCAAGAAAAGAGAGCAGGTCCCGGAACTGGCACTGATACTTTGGCATTCTTTCGGTATGTCGCGTACCATGTCAAAGACCAGGATACGCGGGGTCAAGCGCCTGGACGAAGACGAGACGGGCTAACACTTCGCGCAGGAGTTATGACGTCCTTACTGCAGGAGATTATCTCGGTCTATCCGCTCCTGAATCCATCACAGCTCACAGCAGCAGCGTCAAATCGCGTCTGTAATGCTCTGGCACTATTGCAATGCGTCGCTTCCCACAGTGAGACGCGAGGCCTCTTCCTTGGCGGTAAGTTCGTGAGCAACCACGCGCACGACGCAATGTCATGCTGACTTCTTACCAGCGCACATCCCTCTCTTCTTGTATCCCTTCCTCAATACGACCTCCAAATCCCGACCCTTCGAATACCTCCGCCTGACCTCCCTTGGCGTGATCGGTGCACTAGTCAAGAATGACAGCAGCGAAGTGATCAATTTCCTCCTCACCACCGAGATCATCCCGCTATGTCTGCGGATCATGGAGACCGGGTCAGAACTATCCAAGACGGTAGCCATCTTCATCGTTCAAAAGATCTTGCTTGACGACATGGGCTTGCAGTACATCTGCCAGACATACGAAAGGTTCTACGCGGTGGGAACAGTATTGAGCAATATGGTGACGCAATTGGTGGATCAGCAAACCGTCAGGTTGCTGAAGCACGTTGTTAGATGCTTCTTGCGGTAAGTCTGGCTCTACAAAATCTAGATTGTTACTCGAAGAGCGGCTGCTGATTTGGACTCTTTAGATTATCGGATAATGCTCGTGCTCGCGAGGCACTTCGCCAATGTTTGCCGGAGCCTCTGAGAGACGCTACGTTCTCACCTGTCTTGCGAGACGATGCAGCGACGAAGCGCTGCCTTGCGCAGCTTCTACTTGCGCTGTCGGACCAAGCAGAGCCAACCATGCAGCCGAGCTATGGACATCAGCAGAGCTTACTTCCTTGACCTTGAGCTTTCATGGTTTTGATAACAAAAAATAGCACGACGGCGTTAAAAGAAAGCAAGGCGTGAAGCGGGGTACAGTTGCTTTTGTTCAATGATCGAGCAGGGGGCATGCGTGATTCATCATATTTGTGTCGCGTTCTTGGGCTGCCGGAAGGGAGGACTCCACCCAGATGAGGAGATGAGACTTACGATATACCCTGATCATGCGACAATATAACCTTGTATCACTAGAAAAGGGGGTTTGGGAACACAAAAATACACACAAAACACGCGGAGAGAGCGAGGAAAAGCATAGCGGGTGGCGTTTCTTGTTCAATGCTCCATACGAAAGAGAGAAAGCAATGTGTATCTTGGTTATTCTTTCTTTCGCGACGACTCTAGTCTGGCTTGGAATGCCAGCTAGAAGGTCTGATAATGCGTGTAGGATAAGGAAGGAGTAAAAAGACAAACGCTTGTAGATAGATATGAGAGCGAATGCTATTGTTTCAGCTAAGGTCCCCTCCTGGACTTGAACTCATGGCCAGAGCCTGGAAACTCTATTTTGGTTGGCTTTTGCTGGGTTGGGAACTGGTCCAGGATTATAAGATGCTTAATAGCAGCCCTGATCCTTCTGAGCCTGGCTATCTCGGATGTCCATCTCAAGGCCTGCGTCGTGCGATTTCAGCCAACGAGCGGCTTACTCTAGGGAGACACAATTTCGACATGTCCTCAACCACAATTATCTTGATGTGATACCTGGAAGGCATCGGCATGCGCTTGTTAACTCTTAACAAGATGAGCTCTCGGCAGTATTCGATAGGGCTATTGCCTTGATCAACGGATACGCGCAAAAGTTATCCGATGTACAGCGTGCAGGTCGACGTGATCCCTAATCTGTCAAATGATGGGTGATTTCAGCTCATTTCTACTGTTGGACAGGGCCGTCCCATATCTGCGCCTTAGCACACTTGCACAGAAGGAACGTGTAGGAGAGTGGATCTCAGCCGCTGTGCACCCCTTCTCCTGTCATGCCAAGCCGTGGCCTGATCGAGCTCCAGAGGACGCTATCGCCCCTGTGTGACCTGGATGAAATGCAGTGGCCCCAGGACCAGAGCAAGTCAGAGCTCGATGCTGCGCACCACACTGTAACTCCCATATGGCCGGCTTTCTTTGTCCCAAGTGGGGCTCCCACCACCTAAGAAGGAACCTTCCGCTGGATAGTCAAGACATTTGAGGAGCTCGGAAACGTCAAGAACCAAGTGTTCCACGCTCGTCACTGTTCGATTTCCAGGACTGCCGGCACTATGAAGGCAATGAATCTGTTTCTACTGACATTGGTATCATTAGCGCTGGCGAACGAGCCGCGTCAGTGCTATACCCGCTATAACAACACTGTCCGAGCGGAAGGCGCTCCTTGGTATGTCTGCAATAACACCCGGATCAACCCAGGCGGAGCCTCGCTCTGCTGTTACGATGATTCTCTCTGCGGACCCGATTCCTTCTGCGGAAGCACAAGCATCGGAAAAGGCCCTTACAAATACGGTCTCTATGTCGGCGGATGCACAGATGGGACGTACTCTGATCCAGTCTGTCGGACTACTTGCAGTGAGCTTTTCTTGCCAATTAAATCGATCGAGATTGGAGGGTTTTGCTGACGGGCAAGTAGCTGGCGATGGAACAACCTGGTTTCAATGGAACCAGACTACAGAGGTCTACCATTGCTGCGGTCATAATGCGTGTATAGGGACCGTCACCGACGAGGCTTTCTCAGCCACTCCCCCTGATGAGTGGGAGCCTTTCGCCCGCCTGGCTACTACTACCAGCAGTCCTTCGGCTGCTGCTACCGCCACCGTGACGGTCCTGGCCACCTCGCATGTACAGAATAGCAGGCTAAGTACCGGCGCGCACGCAGGTATCGGGACAGCATGTGGTGTAGCTGGTGCAAGTATCGTGGGCGCTCTCGCCTTCCTGCTGCTGAAACGCAGACGATTGTCTAGTGTGGAGGGAGAAAGACGCTCTCACGTGCAATCACTGCATCAAGAACTACCGCCGGAAGGCAGTATGAAGGCCGAGTTGAACTCCTCAAGCTACGATGCCAATTTGCGAAATAAGATTCCGGAGCTGGAGACACAAAGATCCCCGGCAGAAGTTGAATGCGTGGAGAACCCGAGGCAGGAGCTGGAAGGTCATCCACCATAAGACTCAACTGCACACAAGAAGCTCGAGAATCCCGAGAGCAAGAAACGAAACTAGGTCCTGGTACGGAGGACTAAATTAATTATGGCTATATGCCTGCTTACGAGACATGATCCCACCGCCTTGAGAGTATTACTATCAACTTTTCTTTCCCCGAACCGTGCAAAAAGTGTTACAAATATCCTCCAAACATCGTCGCCATTCATTAACAGCCCCGATTGAAAAGGGAACGAGTGCTACGCCTTGCTCCGAGGTTTCGTAGACCCCGTCAGGAGTCGTAAACCCTGTAAGAGACTCCGGAGACTCTTCTTACAAAGCAAAGAGACCGACAATACCAGCAGCACCCATGATCCCAGCGCCCATAACAGCAGTCGGCATAGATGCACCCCCGGAAGAAGAAGAAGACGACGACGACGAAGAGTCGGAAGAGCCGCTACTGCCTGAAGACGAGCCAGAACCGGAACCGGAACCGCTGCCCGAAGTCGAGCTAGAGCCCGAGCCGGAAGTAGCAGAAGATGAGCCCAGCGTCGCGCGAGACACGGAAGTAATACCCGTACTATTCGACCCGATCGAAGAAGCCATCCCGCTGCTTACAGCCGTCATATTCGCCATGCCCGTCGTAGGAGCAATAAGTGTCGCGTTGGGCGCGGCGGCCGTGATGTTCGCTAGCGCCGAGCTCGCAGCCGCGCTGTTGGTGGCGAGCGGGATGAGGTATGTCTGCACATCGGACGGCAGCGCCGTGAACCATGTTGGGGTCTCGCCGGCGCTGAACTGCGATGCGATCTCGCTGGATACCGCGGCGGAGTTGGTGAGTGCCTCGGCCACGAGGGAGGATGGGAGGGCCGTCTGTAGGACCTGGAGAACGGAGACCCTGCGTAGTATTGTCAGTCATTTTGTTATGTTCGGGTCTGTGGGTTTTCTTGATTCGGGGGCCTGACTTACAGTTCCTGGGTTTGCGACGCCTGTGGGACAGCGAAGGCGGATGCCGCGAGGGCAGACACTGTTAAGAGCTTGTACTGCATCTTTTCTTGCTTCTTTCTTTTTCCAATCGAAAGACGTTTCTTTTGAGCGAGTGCTACGTGAATATCCTCAACGACGCGCCTGTAAACGACAAGTCGATCTGTTCCGCTGTTACAAGAACGAAAGAGAGTAAAAGGAAATGTAACTACCTTCCGAAGTGCGCGATGATCATCGAGATAGAAGAGAGAGAGGCCGGGTATACTATATAAAGGCCGGCAGTAGGCGACGGGCGTATTGCCTATGGATCGTCAAGCTCTAGAACGATGCAGCTCGCCAAACGCGTGTGACGCGTCCCCTGGCGCAAATGGGACACACTTTCTCGCCGCTAGACAGGGCTCGATACAGCATTGCTTTTCTCACCAGCCAATAGTAACACATCGTCTAAACCCCATTTTTCTTTTCGAAAGAAGGCTTGAGCACCTCTGCGGCTCGGAGCATGTGCGCAATAATAGCGCTGCCTACTCTATCTTGACGGCGTTGTGGGTGCACAGTTCACTGTGCTGCAGCCATGCTTTCCGTTTTAGGCCATGCTACATTTAGTTCTTTGCAGGCTGCGGTGCGCCGCAAGAGCTTACGAATCTTTTTTCTTCTGGTGGGCTCAGCCATATCCACTGAAGGAAGCAGTGCTTGTTAGCGTAGGGCTGTGATCCCGCCATTCATCATCGTCAAGTGTCTGAGCCCTCTACCGGCCGCGTAGGTGGAGATCTGGTGTTGTGTCCCAGATCGAAGCGGGTGGGATGACGAAGGTGCCTAGATCGTCGGTGGAGCTGGAGGTGGATTTTTGGGGGGGAAGGGACTTGCGTGGAGAAGGCGTTGGGTCCGAGCGCAGCTGAGTCAGTAATCATCCGGCGGCAGCAGCGCGTCGTTGTCCGCGCACAGTTCACATCAGCACCGGTGCCAGGTTCGTAGCTAACAACCTAGGAAGCCGCATGTATTCTAGATAATAACCTTGGCCATGATTGAGTCCTCCAGTTCTGGCCAATTCTAGCCATTAATTGCCCAACTTTCTCCGCAAGTTGACGTGAATTGAGAGATGCTATTGACCTTTCCTCAACGTCAACCGCCTCTTGGAAGTCGAGCCATGTCGCTGCATTGCCGGACCATCCGAATTCCCAGCCAGAGACCCACGCCTCGAGCTCCTAATGACTTTCACCTGGTTCCCAAAAGCCACCGCGCTTGACTGATGGTCCAAGGCTACAGCAGGGCCGGCACTATTGACATAAAGACTACTCCCTTCGGCCTCACTATCCTCATTGGAGAGGACTGGCGTGCTCTCGATCTCCCCGTTCAGTGAGACTTTGAATGCTTCCCATGTAATCTCGCGCGACGTAGTAGTAGAAGGTCTGGCACTTGCTCTACGACGATGCCGGATCTGCGCCGCAGACGAATGTTTTGCTGGAGTGACGTCCTCTTTCAGCGATGGGAGTCGCCGCAAACCAAGCACGGCTTGGGAATCCAGCGCGCAAAGGCTGCCTGCGGCATTCTGGACCTTGTGCTTAGCTTTGCTCGCCTGAGCAAACGAATGGCATGAGGAGGTGTTCTGGCGGAGACATAACGCGCCGCCGAGTTCCCCGTCATGCGCGGAAAGCACTGTCATCTCAGACGAGCCATCGGGTTCTATCTCGCTGATCAAGCCGACTGATCGCAGAGCTACGGATCCGCATGCGGCGCAATGCGCCGTATTGCCTAGTGTTATGTCCGCAACAGGCGTCTCCAGGTCGATCTTGCTGAGGGTGTTGAGCGTGCTGCTATCGACAAAGAGTACTTCTTTCTCCGACCGGACCATTAGGATTTCGTGGCCCAGGTCCTGATGCGTCGTGACGGAGACAGCGCTTGAGAGGCCTCCGTATTGCGTGTCAAGTGGCAGTGAGCCGGAGCAAGACTCCTTCCAACCGTCCTCGCCCCACGAGTAGCCGACTAACCGGGCATCCTCGGTGACATGGTATAACTTGCGGTTTTGAGTGTTCGAGGCGATAAGTGCTGCACCTACCAGCGGTCTTTCGGATAGACGTCTGCTTTCCTCATCTCCTTTCTCTCCCATGCAGGTCGTGAGTAGCCTGCCACCAGATGTAAGAATCACCAGCCACGTCTTGGCACCCGTTTCCTTGCCCTGTACTCTGAAGAACCGGAACAGCACAGGCGGGTTATCATCTGGATAGTGAAGCGACTGCTCTAGAAGACTGCCAGTTGCGCACGAGAAGAAAACGATCTGGTCGTCCGCGCAGTGTAGTGCAAGGTATTCCCCGCTATCATCGAGCAGGCAGTCACGTACCGGCCAGCGGAGATTGTTAGTGACTTCGGCAGATATTCCTATAGTCTTGTAATCCTGCTGCGCTCGATCGAAGAGCGACACCGCCACCGTCCTATCTAGACCGACCGTAACAAAGTGTGCCTTCTCCGTCCCAGCCAACTTGATAATGTCCAGTCTATGCGGCAGACTCACGCTTCGCAGGCTCAAGCCATCTACCTGCCGTTCCTCTTCAGGAAAGACCTCCTCGCCAGCTTCACTGTACAGCAGGAAATTCATCAGCACGGCCACGAACGCTACAGCGAAGACGACAGCGACCGCAACGGGGTAGAAATGATGGATCGCGTAGCTTCTTAGCGCATGCACCCACGCTTCCGTGCCCAACGGCGCCCCCGTCCTGTCCGCATCCCCAAGCACTACGATCAAGGGAGCGAAAACCCGGATGACGAAGCTATCTGCGCCTGGCTTCGCAAGCCGCATGACTTCCTTCGCCGTATCGAAATCCTGCATCCGCATCCATTCTCCAGGCGTGAGCGTGGCGTTCATCGGCGGGGGCGTGAAGGTGTCGAAATCCGCCACGCTGCGCGACCCGCCTCGTGCAAGGCCGAGTAGATGTCGGAGACTCGTTACCTTTTCGTGCCGCTCGAAGAAGTGGTAGTTCAAGCTGAGGATGAACGTCGTGGTGACGGCTGTCCCCGCCATGCGGGTGCTGAAGGGGAGTCGACCCTGGACGAGCGCGTCGAACCAGGTATGTTTGAGCGATCGGGAGTCGACGGGCGAGGGGCGACGTCTTGCTCTCTGCTGGGTGGAGCGTGCTAGAGTGTCCTGCAGCTCGAAACGACGGATGTCGACGTTTAAGACGGCCACGAAGAAGGTTAGGAGGAAGAAAGCGTCGAACAGGGTGGCGATGCAGGCGAATGCGCAGAAGGCTGCAACACCGGGGGAGACGAAGTAGGATAGTAAGGAGAGAATGATGAGGTTCTGGCCTGCTGTCGCGACTGACACGGGGCCTACGTCGCCCAGCGCATTGGCGATACGCTGGTCCGTTGCCATCGTTGCAGGGTAAGCTAGCACTGCGTTTATAAGGCGGAACATGTTCTCCAAGCCTACCACCAGCACAACAAACGGGTAGGCGTTCTGCGGGATCGTGCTTAGATTGATTTTGAGAATCCCGCAGATTGTGACAGACGCTAGCACAGAGCAGGTCATCTGGGTAATAGCCGTCACTACCAGGCCAAAGCGCGAGTGGAACGCTTTCAACCTGCGCAAGCTGAGTAGCACGTAAAGCGCCATGCAGGTGTAAGCGAAGGTCAAAGCAATGTTCTCCTGCAGGCTTAGAGGCACGAAACTGAACTCGTAGACTTTGTTGCGCGTAACTCGTCCATCGTGCGGGAACAGCGTGCAGTTCTTGCAGGCTCCCGACGCGAGCGCTTCCATCGAGTCTTCCCATCGTCCGCCTACCCCATCCCCTGCCTTGTTCATTAGAGTGATGACCAGTGCATCCGCAGCGCGGAGTTTCTTCCTGTCAAACCGTTTGCCGGCGAATACGCTGGCGGGTCGGAGGGCGACATTCAGGCTTGACGACGTCCGTGATTGATCGTTGATCGTCCTTACCACGTCCTCGTCGCCGGAGATGGTGTCGGCGGAGTTGTTCCAGTACATGAGTGGCGAATGATAGCCCCAGGAAATCGCACCGGTCCGGAGCTGGTCATTGAGGGTAGGATACACGCTGGTCAGCCTCTCCGGGCCAACGATCGCTTGCTGGATGCCCAATGCGGAGTTTAGCACGCTTTTATTCAGAGCGTTCATGTAGCTCCCGTGGACCCAGATCTGGCGCATCTCGACATCAATGAGTCTTTCCTCTCCCAGGAACGGTCGGGCCGTGGTCCAGACGTGGTGGGGATAGGCAGCAAATCCGGCCGTGGGGTTCTCTGAGAGGAAAATGGTCGGGTAGGAGAAGCCCATGGCGATGGCGACGGAGACCAGCATCGTGATGAGCCAGTGCTGAGCCGTCGTCTTGCCATGGCGGAAAAAGGCACGCCGAATCGGATGGTTTGCTGAGAGGCGTGGTGGTTGGCTCGTGCCGCGAAGGGGGTAGAGGAAATACCATATCATGTTGCTCCACGCTTGATTGGAGGGCCGCAGCTGCGGCCTCGGGAGCAGATCAAGTCAAGTTTGCGCGTACCTAGGTAGGTTTGCTGCGTCCAGTCAGGCTCTACGGTGAGAATGGAACGACCATGCTCGTTTATTCGGATTTTGGTTGTCGCTCGCTGTGAAGCTCAGACGAATCGTACGATTTACTCATGGCTGATGGGAGATGGTACGACCATGTCGCGGTCAATCCAACCCCGTCTATGACCAGACAATAGCTATGCCGGTCCCGCCTGTACGCGAAGAGTGGCTGTTTGCAGCCGTGTATCAGTATTGAATGGTTCCTAGGGACTATGTATGTACTAAATGTCGCATTGCAGGCGTTGGCCACTCGCCTTGCATGCAGGTCGTCGTCTGGCCAAAAGTGTTGGTAGGCAGGGCTCAGGCAAGCTCAGGCCTCAGGGCAAGGCAAGCGGACAACGTCACATGTCGCGCAGCTTGAGCCGTGAGAGCTCGAGGTCCAGGTCCAAGTTCATAAGGTATCCCATTGCCTTTCATTGCATTCCAGGTCGTTTACCACGGTAAACATTGGTAGACATTGCCGCCCATCATGTCGCTTGACCCGCCCGGCTACATCCTCTCCCTCCAGAACAACATCCGAGCACGGCCCATTAGCTGGGAGGGAGCAGTGCGCGCGAAGACCATCACCGATGCCGACCTGAAGAAGATCAAGGCCATCGACAAGGTGCGGAAGGAGCAGCGAAAGCAGACGGTCGAGGGCGATATCAGCACATACACTACACTGCTGCTCGGCAACAATGAGGCCAAAAGCATCTTCGAGAGCACCGCCAAGCGGACCGACATCCTCAACTACATGCTGGTCTTGACTGGTGATCTGATGGAAGGTAAGTGACCACGACGGGACAAGGCAGCAAGAATCATAAGGTATAGATGCATGCTGACCATGCACAGATGTCCCCGCTCTCACCGAATCGCTGGTCAACCACCCGCAACCCTACAAGCCATTCATCCCCCTGCTCAAGCAGTCCAACAACGCAGAAGACCCCATCCCTCTTCTGACCTCTGCCGTCCTCTCCTCCCTCCTTTCCCATGGCCTGGTCGCTCATCCAAAATCCACCCCGGAGATCGACGAGGCTCTGCCGAAGCTCTACTCGTACATCGCAGCGCTCTCCAACACCTCCGACTCCAACCTGCAAGACATTGCCGTGCAGGAATACAGTGCCCTTCTCCGCACCTCCAAATCAAGACAACAGTTCTGGAAGCAGCGGAAAGAGACGCTTGGCCCGCTAGTAGACGTACTTCGCAACGCCACTGGTGGGAAGGATAACGACAGCACCCTCTACAGTGGCGCGGGCTCAGCATCCACTAGCATACGGAGCGCAGCCGAGAGCAACATCAAGATCGGAGGCGGCGTAGGCCTGCAGCTCCTCTACCACATCCTCCTAGTAATCTGGCAGCTCTCCTTTGAAGGCCGACTCGTTGGCCAAGGGCTCGACGAGGAACTCGACATCATCCCCCTCTACACCCAGCTCCTTCGCGTCTCGCCCAAAGAGAAAACCACCCGCCTGCTCCTCGGCACCCTTTACAACCTCCTCTCCTACAACAAAACCACCCTCATGCCCGCCGCCCTCCCCGCCAAGCTCCCCGCGATCCTCAAGAACCTCAAGACGCGCCACCTCAACGACGAGGACCTTCTGGAAGACCTCAACAAGCTCAGCGACATGATGGACGACTACACTTCCTCTCAGACGACCCTCGGCGAGT
This sequence comes from Hortaea sp. C3G1500-4, assembly GCA_022701445.1. Classification (NCBI taxonomy): domain Eukaryota; kingdom Fungi; phylum Ascomycota; class Dothideomycetes; order Mycosphaerellales; family Teratosphaeriaceae; genus Hortaea; species Hortaea sp. C3G1500-4. The sequence goes on from JAJVDI010000010.1 coordinate 826,994, forward strand.
ACAGCGCCGAAGTGCAATCCGGCCATCTCCGCTGGTCGCCCCCGCACAAGAACGCCGATTTCTGGCGCGAGAACGCGCTCAAAGTCATCGAGACCGACAACGGCGACCTCTGCAAGCAGCTGGCAACCATCCTATCCAAGGACTGGAGCAGCGACAAGCAGGTCCTGGCCATCGGCTGTAACGACGTGGCATTCTTGGTGAAAGAGTGTCCGGAGAAGCGCACCGCGTTGGAGAAGTTTGGCTTAAAGGCTAGGGTCATGGCGTTGATGCAGGATGAGAATGAGAGTGTTAGGTGGGAGAGTCTGAGAGCCGTGGGCGAGTGGTTGAGGTATAGTTTTGAGGGATCCCAGTAGAGATGAGGATCTTCTGCGGGAGGACTGTATGATTGGTTCTTTTTCCTTTTTTTTTCTAGCGTGAGGTATAGTGAGGTGTTTTCAAAGGGATATTGCATAGAATGTACTACTGCTATGTGTACAGGAGTCTCCCTTTGACTTTCTTGCCGTGTTACGACAAGTCCAATAGTGGGGTAAGGGGTATCAGGCCGAGAGGCTTTGTCCTCTTGATAAGGGATAAAAGAAGGCAAGTAGCTTTTTCTGATCTGTTACGTGACTATGCGATTTACCTGACGAGCCGACGATTGTGCATCCAAACGCCGTCGCTCATCTACGCAGTACAGCCAACGAAACAACGCCAAAGCATACCGATACAAACCGGTTTTGCTGAGTCGCGCAAGCTTGCACTCTCTGAGTCCCAGCAGCATTCCTCTCATGGAAGCAGCTACGGGCAACTCAACCCTCTTACCCAGCATTCTTCTTCGGCCTCCCACGTCCGCGCTTCACCACACGTCCCTCCCCATCCACCGCCGAACCCCCCGCACCGGCGCCCCCAGCAGAAGCAGCAGCACCACCGCCCTCGGCCGCCTTCCTCGGACGACCAGGCCCACGCCTCCCCTCGCCCTTCCCCACCGCACCACCATCCCCCTCATCAGCAACCTGCTCCCCCGTCCCATCTCCCACCCCATCCCCTGCACCTTCACCCCCATCCATCTCCATCTCCTCATCCGGCACCCTCATCACAACCAACACCCCCTTCCCCAAGTCCTCGCGGGAGTCGAGGATCTCTTCCCTCTTAATCACCTCCCCACCCCGCCTCTTCATCTCCTGCTCTACCATCCTCGCCGTAACTTCCAGCATCGTCTGCAGCGCTCCCTCGACCGTCGGGGCTTCGGGTCCTTCGATGCGGATGTGTGCTCCTTCGTTGGGGGCAGTGAGGAGGAGGGATTTGTACGACGCTGCGGAGGCGGCGGCGGCGGCGGCGGCGGCAGTGTTGACGGTAGTGATGGTTGTTGTCGAGGGGGTTGTTAGCGTCTCGGAAATGCTAATGCCGGCGGGAGGGGTGTTGCGGGCGATGAGGAGCTCGTAGGCCGGGGAGGAGGTTTTCTGCTTCGTCGGACGGGGAGGGTCTGGGAGGGCGAGGTATTTGGTATTGGCTATTTTGTGACGGGAGGGTTAGAATTGGGATATCGGAAGTGATAGTCTGTATTCTGTTCTTCTTTTTTTCTTTTCTTTTTCCGTTTTGTTCGGGGGAAAGGGTGGAGGAAGGGGCAGGGGCGAGCTTGTATGAGGATGATTTTGTGGCGGTGCTGGTATGGGGGTAGAGGTGTCAGGGAGTGAGGGACCATCACTTACCGAGGATCTGCTCACGGAGGCCTTGGATCTCGGTCATTTTGGCTGATGTGTCTTTCTTGTGAAGGAAGAAGACTTGTCTGGGATGATTCTGTCTTTCTGTCGGAAGGTCGAGATATCGAGAGGTGGCGGAGTAAAGGTTGATTATGAAGTGAACGGTGATGTATTTGTGTGCGTGTCCGTTGTCAAGCTTCTTCAAAGAATGCAAGACGTGCGGCGAAAGATATGAAAGAGGGAGCAAACATGAGTGAAACTGAAAAAGGAAAGAACGTACCGCTGCTCATTCATGTGATTTGGTGGGGCTCTTGATCCGTTTGTTTGTCTCTTTACATAGTGTTGTCACGTGCTTTTAACTCTATTTTTTGTTTTCTGTTTTTCCTTGAAGGTCAATTGAAAGGGGCGTATTCGCCGGAAAATGAATTGGCAAGCAATCTAGAGAGCAAACAGTAGACGCGAGAAGCGACGGGTGCCACTACCGCCAAGTAAAATCGCTCTTCTTGTCTCACGAGAGAACGTCGGTGCGGAAGCGTCCTAGTCAAAGTCTGCCGTCCATGGAAACGTTTCGTCGACAGCCTCGCCCTCTGCGCCATCATCTCGGCGAACTTTTTTACGATCCCAAGGCACCACAACCGGCCATCCATCATTCCCAAACCGCAGGACATTCCATCCAAACTTGAACTTCTCGTACGCGTACCCGACCTTCCTATCGATGTAATGATAGTACATCACCACCTTGTTCAAACCGCCATCATACATAACCCCCTGCCCACCGGCGGCGAACGTGTTGCCTTGACCCCAATAGACCAACGTGCCTCCGTTCTTCGTCGCACAGTCACGCCCGCGTTTATCCACAAAGGGACCTTCCGGTCGATCGGATCGACAGACCATCACCTTATACTCTTCGCCCGGGGGCGCAAGTTTGGGGGGAACATTGCAGCACCCGCCCGAGGAGAAGAAGAGGTAGTACCAGTCCTTATTCCCGATCCTCCATCGAAATTGAAATCCGCCCTCACTCGGCCCCGTAGGTCGATTGTCAGGCCGCTTAGTGGTGTTCTGTTCGAGATGCACCGTCTTCACATTATCGACGACGCGCAGTGGCGGGACAGCCATACGAGCCTGCCAGATGCCCGTCCAGAAGGATCCCCAGAGCATATATGATGTCGATTTAGGAGAGATGGATAGGAGATTAGCATCGATACGGTTCCAACTTCCAGTCGGGATCCCGATACTGCCGTGGTCCGTCCAGGTCCCGCACTCCATGTTGGGGCTCGTGGCCACACCGATGTCGGAGGTTTTGGATCCCATGCTGCTGACGGAGTAGTACATGTAGTATTTCCCATCCACTTTGATGACATCCGGAGCCCAGAGATCACAATTGCCTTTGATGTTGATCTTGGAGCATTTCGGAAGTGCTGGACATCGGTAGGTCCAAGGCCCTGTCATGGAGGGGGCAGTTGCAATGTTGATGCGGCCGTTGGTTGTGAAGCGGAAGTATTTCCCATCGTTGCGGCGGACTACGCTCGGATCGTGCACATAGCCGGTGCAATTGCCAGTGCAGGGCTCCGGAGGTGGGAACGTGACTGCATTTGCCAGTAGGGTAAAGAAGGCTGTGGCGACGAGAAGGATATTTAGCATATTGAATGTGGCTTACTCCAGGATCTGCCTTGTGGCTCAATGGCTGGATTGAATACGTGTTGATGAAAGGTAAAGCTGTCGTTAGTCTCAACAGGTAGAGTTTCTCGAGGATTGTGGTGGCGGATCTCCCATTCAAAGAAATTCCGGAGCAGCTTTGTCTCGCAACGGTGCAAGTGTGAACGAGCTTTGTCCCAGAGTCGGCGCAGGTGTAACAAAGAACCAGATTGCGTCTGAATCCGGCGACTGGAATGTGAAAGCCAGCTTCGCATTTACTAGCGGAAACCAACCTTATTGCACCAGATCGTGGTCTCGCAATTAGGAAGTGCAAAGTCGCCGCCGGCGAAAGATTTCCATTCACGGGCTTTTCATGCTGCCCTTGTGCAGCCATATGAGGTGAAATCTGGGTGGAGTTTGCGGCATGTGCATCGTACTAAGCGCACGAATCCATGGCCAAAGCCAGGGTTCTCGTGGAAGCATCAGTCCTCAAAACCGCGAGGCATACCCATACAGAGTGAAGAATTCAAGTCCTCGACGTCCATAGCATAGCTCAGAAGAACTTGACACCAGCCGTCTCCTCCTGGCCAAACACCTGGGCTTTACCCCTCTTCACCAACACGCCCAGTGCTTTCCTCAACAATTCCTCATCCATATCCCTCCACACCTGGCTGCGCACCGCATCGCCCTCTCTCAACTCATACACCGTCAAGACCGCCCCCTTCTGTCCCGTCTCGTCCACCCAGCCATAGATGGCATCTGCCCACTCCGTCGGCGTCTTCCAGTACACCCAGCAACTCGCGCTCTGCTCTCCTCTCGCAGCAGGCGCGATCCATTCCACCCGCGGTCCGTTCTCAGGTCGACTCATATGATCCAGGACCAGCCGGATGTCGGCAGGTTTGAGCGAGCGGTGGATGGAAGCATTGCTGAAGAGGTCCGAAGGCAGGGCGGAGAGGGAGAGGCGGAAGATCCGGTGGTAAGTGCAGTAGGTGGTGATGAGGGATGACCAGAGTTCGAGCTGTCGGGCCCGGGTGGTGAGGTTGGGTTGCAGGGTGTAGAAGGGCGGGAAGGAGGTGTAGCTGGGGAAGCTGAAGCCGGCGGAGGAGGGAGTGGATTGGATAGGGTTTGGGGTTCGCGGGGTGGACGGGATGCCTTGCGAGGTAAGATCCCCTGACGATGTTGCTGCCATGCTGCTTCCCCAATGTGAGATCCTGAGTGGTGATGCAGGAGGTCGGTTTAGATCATGGGTGAGGTTTGGAGTCCAAGTGGGGCAATTAATGGGACGTCAATCAAATCGTGGGATGAGGCGGCGTTCCGCTATCTGGGAAGTTAATCAAATCGCGGGGTAAGCCACCCACCAAGTTCGCTTCAAACGGTTCCTCCATTTGCTTAAGTCCGAGCCGCTTCCATTAACCCCAGCCGCTGACACGTCGATGATACCTACAGAGTCAAAACCGTTTCCCCTTGCATCATTATCGAGCACAGACTGCAAGCAACTCACAATCGTTCACAATTTTCTTATTTTCTTCGATTCGTCCTTTTATGATGGTCAAAAGTACACCTTGGGTACCCGGCGTAGAGAGTACACAGAACACCATGGCGCGCGCTGTAAGTGGCAAACGGGGTTTAGCCCACACGACTGCAACTACCGTGTGGGGAAGGCACGTTAAACCTGAGCATAATCGCTGACGTCCTACCAAGGCAATCGGACAAATCACTTCCACGGCGTCAATGGCGCATAATCTACAACAATGTCGAACAGTAGTCCAAAAGGCCGTCGCCGGTGGAGCAAAGGCAAGCACTTGAACCCGTTCGCCACTACGCAAGCATCCTCCCGAAACCGAAAAATCAAAACCCCTGACATTATCCAAGGCACTATTCCTCCCAGAAGCCTCAGATTACATCGGCTCCTCGCCCGACGAAACCAAATCCCTCGCCACCCCCGCCCTCCAATCCCCCTTTGTCCAAGGCCTCATGGAATCAGCAAAACAGCACTCCCTCCCCATCTCCGTCGGTATCCACGAGCCCTCGGACAACCCAACCAGCTCCCGCATCAAGAACTCCCTCATCTGGATCTCCGCCCAAGGCGAGCTGGTCCACCGGTATCAGAAGCTGCACCTCTTCGACCTCGAGATCGACAACGGGCCTAAGATGCGGGAATCCGATGTCATCGAGCCCGGCAACGCCATCGAGCCCCCTTACCCGAGCCCCGTAGGCAAAGTCGGCAGCTGTATCTGCTTCGACCTGCGTTTCCCGGAGATCGCGCTTTCCCTGAAGCGCCAGGGCGCGGATGTGATTGTTTACCCGTCGGCGTTCACGCCCGAGACGGGGAAAGTGCATTGGTTGCCCCTGTTACGGGCACGGGCTATTGAGACGGAAAGTTATGTTTTTGCTGCGGCGCAGGTCGGGCAGCACAATGAGAAGCGGAGGTCGTATGGGCATTCCATCGCTATTGATCCGTGGGGGGAGGTGGTTGCGGAGCTTGGTGGGGAGCAAAGGGATGAGCCGGAGGTTTGCTTTGTTGATGTGGATCTGGAGAAGGTGAAGAAGACCAGGGAGATGGTGCCGTTGAAGAGGAGAACGTAAGTCTTGACTTTCTGTTTTCTCATCCTTCCGTTTGATGAGACTGTTCACGAATTTCGCTAACTACTTTGTTATAGTGATGTTTATCCTGAAGTCTAGAAAAGCACCCTTCCTGTCCTCTGACCCCAACCCTCGGCCTAAAGATAGATATAGACCACCACTATATCCAGCTTTTTACGAGCAACGAAATAGATCCTCACTTAGTTCTTCAACGCTTGCTCTTCGCAGTGCGTGTTTCTTTCGACCATCTGAGCACCCACAAACCCTCATCCGATCGAGCGTTCCACAATCAGTGGCCCCATGTCCCCAACGGCTATATTGTTGAGGCTTTGAAATTTGTGTTGGGTCTCAGAACGGGGAGAGAATGGGAAAGTGGTTGCAGCAAGGCAGGTGAGTCAGCTTCGATCCTTATAGCAGAGGATGTTGGGGCTGGGCTCTGCATTGTCGTTCGATTTGCTAGTCGAAGGGGTCGGGATAAAGTGAAAGTCTGGATTGAGTAGTTTGTATGGTTACATCCGTCATGGTGCTACAGGCAGTGAAAAGAAATGGACTGATGTGCACGTGTCATCGCTACCGTTGTGCCTCTGCATTTAGATTGAGCCAATGGATGTCATGCTGTGGTTGCACAGGACTCTGATACGACCTATGCTAGGAGTTGACGAGTGGCAAGTCCACTGCCTGATTTAGGAGTTCACGGAAATGTTCCTACGATTCCAAATGGTTCCAAACGCCTTGAAGAATGTCGTTGCATGTGATTACCTATACATCTAATTTGGTAGGCATCGACCCCAGACACTTTAATGTATACTTATGCATCCCCACATGCACGCTAGCGGGGGAAGCTTTGGCCCTTTGACATGTGAAAGTCGCGACCTCCCTCGCTCGGTTCGCCCGCCTTCCCTCCTCCCTCCCTCCCTCCCTCCATCACACCCGTAGTGCTCACATGCTGCTTCGTGATCACCATGAGACCCGCCAACAGCTTATCGCCATCATTGCTATGCCGGCGCTGGCCTGGGCACGAGACATCCTCCGAGCTGTGTGGGACTGCTTTACCTACGTAGCTTTCTTCTGGTGGAAGGTAAGCAAATCTGATGACGGCAGCTGCAAATTCGGCCTCATACTTGTGCTAACCATGGACGCGTCGCTACAGAAGCTATACGAGATCCTCAATACGAAGACCCAGCGTCAATTGCTGGAGGAGACGCTCGAGCGCGCCCAGGTATACGAGGAATGGGAGGGCGCCGCCTTACACCTCGATGCCGCGACGGGTAACCAGCTATGGCGAGAGAGCCCCCAGAGTAAAGACTACGACTGTAACCTCATACACGTGCGGGTAGGGCGCATCGAGCAAGCGTTGGAGGAAGAAGATCTCGACTCCATCCTTCGCGTGCTGCGCAATGGGCTGGTGAGGAATATTGGCAATATCACCATCCCGAAGCTCTACAATCGCGCGTATGCTGGTACTAAAGTCCTCATTGAGGATTATGTCACGCGGGTTGCTGAGACGGTGAAGTGGGTTGCGGAGTATCCGGCTGGTCCTTCTACGGGCTTGACGGGCCAGCAGAAATTAGAAGTTCTCCATGATGCTCGATTGGCTTTTGGACGAAGCTGCCTCGTGCTTCAAGGTGGATCGATCTTTGGGCTTTGTCATATTGGGGTTGTGAAGGCTCTGCATGCTCGTGGTTTGCTGCCTCGCATCATTTCAGGCACGGCGACCGGCGCACTGATGGCAGCGCTAGTCGGTGTGCACAGTCAGGAGGAGCTGCCTAAATTTCTCAGCGGGGAGGGGATCGATCTGAGTGCTTTCACAGACGCTTCTGAGGATGCTTCAGAAGACACGCAGTATTTCAGCTATGGCTGGTTTGCCACTTTGGCCCGCCGCGTGCAGCGCTTCTTGAATTACGGCTACGTACTGGATATCAAAGTGCTCGAAGAATGCGTGCGGGACAATGTTGGCGACCTCACTTTCGACGAAGCTTACCAGCGGTCGAAGAAGATACTGAACATTACCATCACGGCAAGTGGCAGCGGAGTCCCGAGTCTGTTAAACTACCTCACGGCACCCAATGTGTTGGTATGGTCCGCTGCCATGGCATCCAACGCCTCAGACGCTCGATCTTCACCCGTGAAGCTTCTATGCAAGACATCAAGCGGTGAGATCCGTCCCTGGATCGTCTCCAAAGAGTATTCATATAGGCCCAAGAAGCGCGTCATGAGCTCCCCATCAACCGAGTATGACCGAGATACGCCTCTGAGTCGAGTAGCGGAGCAGTTCAACGTCAATCATTTCATCATCTCTCAGGCAAGACCTTATATTGCGCCTTTTCTGGCGCCGTCACTCGATCACTCTAATTCATGGCGGACTAGCAAACAGCCAATTATGACTGGGGTGATGCACCTGCTCATGCTAGAAGTCCAACATCGACTCTCGCAGATGGACACGCTCGGCTTACTGTCACCCGGTCTGCGGCGTCTGCTCCTCGATGAAAGAGTCCCCGCAGCTTCATGGACACTCGTCCCGCAAGTCCGCCTGGCAGACTTCGCTCGCCTCCTCCGCAACCCGAATCGGCAGGAAGTCGATTATTGGATCCAGAAAGGCGAGCGCTCTGTCTGGCCCGCGGTCTGCGCGCTCCGAGTCCGATATTGCATCGAGGCTGAGCTCGACCAGGCGTACCAGGTCGTTCGCAGGCGGAAGCCTTTCGACGCCATGCCTGTTGAGCCTCATCAGCTTCCAAAGTTCGCGAGTCAGGCGTCGGGTTTTGAGGAGCAGCGCAAGCGCAAGAGGCCCAGGGCTGTGTCCATGGGGGCGGAGGATTTTAGAGATCTGTAGCTGCTGTATATCGGTTGGGACAGCCTCTTTGTTGGCGGAAAGGTTTCCAAACATTGGAACAATGATCGCTCTTTGGATTTCCCATTCTTCTCCTAAGCTCTGTCCGGTTTTGGGGGAGATACGAACAGAGTTTGCCAAGCACCTGTACCAACGGCTCGCTGCCCACCATGGAAGGTACGGATAGTGCGCTAACGGCGCGGACCGCCAAGATCTATATGTCATGATGCAGCGGTGCTGCATTCGTCATCTGTCACGCATTAGCACGCTGCGAACACGCATTGCACGCATGGCGTTAGATACTGGCACGATTGGCCGGTTGCTTTTAAACATTGTCCAACGTCGCCCGAAGTCTCATTGCCTTTTCAGCCCTGCAATCGCCTTTTTAGTCTCAACCGGTCTGGTTGTCTGGTATACCTCAATAGATCTGGTTCCACCCAAAAACAGTGTTTATCTTCCGAACCACCGCTGATGTGTGGCTATGGTGCAATGGTTGGCAAACTCTAGAACTTTGGCTCAGAAAGGCCCAGGCAATCGTTTGCGAGGGATTCCTCTTCTGACCTCATGCCGCGCCACTACTGCCCACCCATTACGATGGGACGGTTACGGCAACCTGATGATCTGCTTATAAGCCCTTGCCATGTCGCTCACCCTCCACACCCCTCTCATCTCCACAATCCGCTCTGATTATTCTGTCCAGCGTCTTCGTATCCATCGCTACCGTGCCCCGACGCAATGCCGTACCAATCAGTCTACGCACCACACTACTCTCACTACCACCCGCAGACCAGCCGTCCAGCGCCACCACCACCAGCTGCAAAGCCCAAAAAGCAGGTGTCCTTCGGAGGCGCGACGATTATTATGTACAGAGAGCCACAGCAGTATCAAACACAAACATCCCAGTCAAAACGAAAGGAAGCAGCTCCACCAGCTCCTCCGAAACGAGAGCCGGTGCGGTATGAAACGCTCAGTAGACGTCCGAAGCGTGTCGTGTATGAAGGCCGTGCGGAACATGTTGAACATGTGAGTCGGAGATGATGATGGTCGGGTACTTGCGATATTCATGGAGTGGATGAGTTCATGAAGATTTACCACGAAATTTACGACGTACATGCGGATTGCTGGGGAATTTGCAGTCATGCTACACGCAAACGACTTGAATCAGGCCGCATCTCTTTTGGAAAGGAACTCCTCTAATGGAGGCTCAGAAAGACCCGTCTTGCGTCGAGACATCGCGTCGTGCCTTTATGCCCCAACCTTGTCTTTTCAAATCCGATGATGGTCTACGAATGAGCTCTCATTCAGCACGTCAGACGCAGCGGCAACAGCGTCACCGAATACACTGCAAGCGTCACGATCACCCACCGCGATACTAGCGGCACTACGGTAAAGCGCAGATACGAGGATGGATACAGAAGTAAGGGAAAGCACGAGAAGAGAGCGGCACCACCAATCGCCCTACGCAATCTAGGAAGTCAGATGGTTGCGGTATAGACATTGATATCAACATAGATCTTGTGTATTTTGTATTAGATGCGAAAAGGCCCGGGGTTTATTTCCAACCTCCGCCTTTCTTCCCAACATCATCAAAAGATTCATACTCCTTATACACACTTCACAGGGTATCTCTTTCCTCAATATAAGATCAAAAGACAAATCAACTTCCATCCCAAACTAAGCAAATCATATCCCGAACGCCCTAATCCAAACCTGCTTGTAAAGAACACAACCATTGCTCACCAGGCATATCGTACTCGTAAACCGCGCCACGCTTGCTAATGACCGTGGCCAGCCCCGGCACGACTTCCGCCTGGAACGGCTCAAAGGGGACTTTCTCGCCATCGATAGAAATCAGCCCTTCGGTCTGCTGGCCCGCTCCTCCAAGGAACTTCAGCAGTTTCGCCCGCATCCCGTTGCTGGATTGGTGCTGGCGCGGACTGATCCGGTACGCGCGCAGCTTGCGGTAGTCGACCGCCCCGAAGTCCATCAGCTGGCCTTGCTCCACAGACGTCAGCATGCTGAGCGAGGTCGTGCGCGGGATCGTGCCGTCGATGCTGACCATGTCCATCAGGCCGTCGGCGGGGAGCGAGGTGGGGAAGAAGGGCGCGTCGGGCGACATCCAGCACATTTTGCCGACGTAGAAGTTGCCGAGCGTGGGGTTGTCTTGGGTTTCGAAGTCGCTGGGGAGTTTGTCGTTGACGGTGCCGTATTGGAGGGGAGGGACGTCGGTCTCGCCGCTTTCGAGGAGGGCTTCGTCTTCGAGAGTGGGAGGGATGTGTTCTGCTGCCATGTTTTGTTGCTCTTCGGCTGCCTTGCGGTACGATTGCCGTATCCCCTGCTTGTCGCTGCTGTGCGTGACTAGTGATATCTCGGCTGGATAGACTGTCTGGCCCAGTAACCGCACCAAGAAGCCCCAGGTAAATCGAAGCGACCCCATCCACCGTAAACTTTCTGTCCCAAGATCGCTTTCCGCCACAATGCCTACCGCCTGCGACAAGAAGCTGTAGTACTTCTTTTCGCCTTGGGTGATCGCAACAAGATCCATTGGGGACCGAATACCCTTCACAATTGCTACAGCGGCGAGGGAGGGAGAGTTCGTCCCGTTCAGATTCAAGCTCATGCCATTGCCACTTCCACAGGGAAGCTGCGTCACAGCCACCTTCCGCAACGCCCTACGCGCATTCTTCTGCTTCGCCAGCCCATTAAAAACCTCATGCGGCAACCCATCCCCACTCGCGCACGCCACAACATCTACACCCTCCGGATCCAGCTTCTCCGCAATATCCGTCGCATGGCCCCGATATCCAGTCTTCTCGACATCGACCTCACACCGCGCGGCCGCCAAGATCGGCTCCGCCTCGCGCGTCCAGAACTTCAACGCCTGTCCCTGACCTCCGTAGGGATTCACCAGGACTTTTATCCGCTTCCGCCGCTTGACGTTCGAGGGGTACGCCCGGTCCATTAACGCATCGACCCACCGCTTCGCATGCGCATGCATGCTCTTATCCGTCACCGTGTAGTTGATATACCCGACCTTACAGCTCTGCTTCCCGCTCGGCTGCGCATAGCGGACGATGACATCGAAGTCGTTCAGTTCCGTCCAGAGGATATTGTAGAAAGGTATTGCCCGCGTGGTCTTGGTGAACTGCGGCAGGAATCCGCAGCAGTTTCCCGGTCCGCGCTTGTGCTTGAGTCCCTCGTCTAAGACGATCAGAGCGTCGGTCCCCAGGGTCAGAGTGGCATTGCGGTCGACGGTGAGCACGCCTGCGGCATCCAGCGCTGGCGATGCCTCCGATCCGGTTCCAGCCGGGTCGTCGAACGGGTTCGTATCACGTGTCGCGGGATCGCTGCTGTTTTCCATGCTTCTCTTCGTTACCGCGCTGAACGAATGAAGCGCTTGTTTTTCTATGGTATATCTAGACGAAAGGATCATGGAGGGGTGCCAGATCCTATCCTCGTATTCCCAAGGCCCTCATGCGCCAATAAACTTCCGAGCTGCCGGAAAGCCGATACGGATTTAAGGCGGGAAACACGAGGACGTCACGTGCGGGAGCGTGCTCAACTGCGTCTTGGGGGTCCTTATTCATTGCACAAACACCGTTGTGACAATCAGAATTCGATGGAAGATTATTCTTTCGAAAATCACTATACAGGGTATCATAAAAACATCACTATCTCAAAAGACACTATGGAAATTCCTATCGCTCTTGTCTGTATCCGAACTGGTCTGAGAATCCATGCTAGGCCTCCGCTTCTTCTGTAGCTTCCTCCGCCCCTCTGAGCTGTTGGATCTAGATCTGTACGTGTTATGGAATGAAATGGGCGGTTGTGTCCGCTGTCGTTGTGGAGGTTGCTCGACGGGTAGGGGCGGGTTTAGGGAGCCTGGTCTGAGGATCTCAAAGCCAGATCCGTGGCCACGTACTACCTGTGACCCTCGCTTTTCGAATGATGGGTTTTCAGGCTTTCGAGAGTACTGGCTGTCTGCGGCTGGCTCGTTTCGTATCTTTACCGGCTCTGGTGGCGTTGGTGCTGGAGGGACAGAATGTGAGGGCAGGGATGGCACAATGGCTGGCGCTTGACTTTGCGGTCGCTCTTGAGATCTTTCTCGGCTCGGCGATCGACTCTTCACAGGCCGTGGGGTCGGAGGCGCAGTCTGACAGAATTGCGAGAAGGGCGTGACTCCCTCTGGCATGCTTGAACGCCGTACTGCTGCCGGTAAGGCCTCGATCTTCGGCGAGATTGGTAAGATGGGTGTAGGTGGAACTACCTCCTGTGGTAGGTAGCTAGACATCTTCGATCTCATAAAGTAGTCACTTTGATCTGACAGAGACGTTGCTGAGGCTGGCCTCGAAACTCCAGACGACTCACTAGCCTTCCTTGTCCGAGGTGTGAGCTGGCCTACCTCAGCAGCCTGAGATTGACGATGCTTGTTTAGCATTTCCAGGTCGACGGACGGCCTTCGAGGCGGGGAAGGATCTCTCGCCTTTTCCGTGAAAAGTCGTGGCGCCGCTGCAGAGATAGGTCCATTATCATCGCTGCCCTGGCTTGAAGATGAGCTGCCGCTCCCGCCGTCAATGTGGATACTGCTAGATGCCCGATGTATGGCCTCCAAGCCCTCATAGGTTGTCAAAGCAGATGAGTCGCGGTAGCTGTAGGGAATGTTGCTATACCTTGAGTATGAGCATGGCGGATGCCGGGTTCGTGGTGGCTTCTGGATGGTTACATCTGGCGACGAGTCCCTGCTGGGTTGCTTGCTGAATTTTTGCTCGGCAGAGTTGGCGTCATGAGATGTAGAGCTTTCTCGATGTAAAGAGGGTAACATTGACTTCGCGAGTGGTCGATCGCTCACAGGATATTGCTGCTTCTCGACATCGTAGTCGAAACTCGTCCGTCCTGGATGCTTCAGCCCTACTGAGGTGGCAGAAGACTGCCCACTGTGGCTTTCGGGCGTGTTTGGTCGAGATACCCATACTCCATCGACCTCAATGCCGCTCTCTAGAGCGCGGATACCAAAAGGAGTTTCATCTTTCGAGGTTCCATACGGTTTACTTCTCCGCTGACTCATTTGCCGAGCCAACGACTGCTCCTTCTTCTCCTGCTCAGCCAACACGGTGTATTTCCTTAGCTGCCAACGTGTATATCCAAGCTTGACGCAGCCGATTAATAGAGTGGCAACCATAGCGCAGCCAAGGCCCTGGGACATCTAGTCAGTTCTCTGCAGAGACATGCCCGCCGATATTCTAATGAACGATTGAGTAGAACGCACAAAAGTCAACTTCTGCCATAGCTCCCAGCTGTCAAAAACAGTCTTTCCCATCGCTGCACACGCAATGCCCGTGGACACAAACTCGAAGCGTAAGTCAAGAGAAACTGCAATCTCGCGTTGGCAGGGCAAAGGAATCAGCAAGAAGGGGGAACTTGGAGCAAATGTCAGTCGAAAGCCGGTGGCGGATTAGAAAACATGCCACAGGCGGCAAAAGTGAAGAACGTAGGAGCCACAAGCTTATTGCGAACCCGATGGCGACAGAGCGTGCATACCTAGTGGTTGATTCATTCGCCAGCGTACTTGCTGTTTGTGGAAGGAGCGGCGGTGGAGGCTTCGGCTTATGGCGTGAAGCTTAGCTCGAGGATTTCAAAGCCAACACCATACCAAAGCCACAGGCGTCAATAACGAAAGGCTTCGGGTGCGGAGGGGTCTTGTGAAAAGAATGGAATAGTAGTGTATCGAGCGAGCGAATGGTGGAAAAGGAGAGGTCGAGTCGGGCAAGCGCGATAGGCGGTGATATGTGACCACGAAAAAGCCTTGGAAATCTAAACGACCATGTGCAACAAGCGAGTGTGCAAAGCGGTGAGAGGAGCCAGCTCCCTCCGAAACCAAAAAGAATGTATGGACACGCCTCTCCGAATAGCAACGCCCCGGGCTGGAGGAAGAATGTAGTGTTGGGCTGAAGGAAAGACAGACGTGGAGAGGGGAAGGGAACGATTGGCACCGGCACGGCGGTCTTGACGTCGCGCTATACATACGCACATCGTGGACGCGGAGTAGAAGCATCCAGCGTTCCCGGGGATCTGGTCGCGACCGCTCGCGAGAGCATGGCTTTCCTTGTCGCATGTGCGACACTCGCGTCGTCAGGTTTTCCGTGGCGCCTTTTTTCGCCGCATATGCAGGTAACCAGCTTGTCCTACCGGCGGCGTGGATGTTCGGCGATCCTGCAGAGAGGCTCTACCAACCAATGCTCCATTGTGGGTATCTTCTCGGGTTCCTCGTTCTCTGTCGAGATAGAGGACCTCTTCGATTCTGGCGACCACAATGGCACCTTGAGTCGCTCCTGAGCAGAGACGGACCTCGTAGTCGCGTAGTCGAAACACAACGGTCGACCGTTTAAACGAAATTCCAAAACAAGGGGCGCTCAGCGGTGAAAGGCCAAGCCAAATCGGGACGGATGGCACGCAAGCACCCAGCCCTGTACATACTTTTGTGCCTTACGCGATGTGACACCTCGGCAGTCCGGGACACCATACCGGTGCAACTCTTCAGCACGAGGACGAAAGAGTCGCTATAGTAGCAGCCCGATAAGACGCATGTCAAGAGGGAATCTGTATCATTGCAGTGCACAGCGGGAAGCTCCGCAGAAATTCGGAATTCGAACTTCACCTTCTAAGTCCGCGTGCACGTTGGCTCCGACGGAGAGTGTCCATGACTAGGCAAAATGAGCATAGAAGCTGCTATGCCAGGCTAAGAAGAACACCACCATGTATTGCTACGTCGCTTTCGAAAGGCGCGTAATGATCCATCCTTGGTCGGATTCGTCGTACGGGATGGAGAGGAGGGAGCAAAAAATGAAAATATGGCAAAAGAAAACAAGTCGCCAAAAGAAAAAAGTAGCTCAGATTGGTTTCGATCCAATGCCCTCCGGGTTATGAGCCCGGCGCGCTTCCCCTGCGCCACTGAGCTCGTTTGCAAGAGGCTTCCACTCTTTAGCCAAATTTGAGGACCTCTGTCTAGGGTCGACTTCTACGGCGTAGATCCTATCACGGGATTACCATATTGTATATATAAGCGAAAATTTTTGAGCCCCGAGGATAGGACCGAGACGGAGGACGAAAGTCGGGAGCCCATGTCTGACTTCCAGATGTGCTGCCAAAGGAATGGCAATGATAGATCATACAACTGTAAAATCTTCCGACTGATGAACACAAGTCTGTGCCATGACCATTACTTTACAGAAATGCCCGAGTGAGATGGTATTATCCCCCGTGATACCCGCTACGCCCCACCACTCTTCCGCACCAAAGCTCTTGCCTGTGCTGAGATCTGCGACGAGGGCAACTCTACCCTCTGGCTTTCGGTGTAGGAGGCATGCTTGACCTCATTGGGACGAATATTCTCTCGGGTACCATTGTCGTCCGTACTTCAATAGAGAAACTCCTTGATGCCTTTGCAATTTTCGATTCGCAACAAAGAACAGTGCCGCATTCCCAACGTCCTCGAGAAGTTCAGTGAACACTATGAGGTGGCCCAGTGGAGATGGACCTCCTGGGGATCAACAACCTCATGGCCATGTCGATGTTGATGAAAAGAAGTCACTGCGTAGAATGTAATCCCAAGTGTTTTTTTTTTTTAATAAAAAGAAAAAAAGGAAACTGAAAAGCCAAGTTGACACGAAGGACAGGACTCGATGTTCGTTTAGAGCTTTGATACAAGGCCTTCGCTACATTCGTTTCCGACCCATACCCGTGTATGTACGTTTGGTCTTGCAAAATTCTTTCCCCTAGTAGCTTTTGTCATTAGAGGAGATGGTCCCCTTCTCCGTCCTTCTATATGGCTGTGGCCCTACAGACGCGGAACACACAACGCATCAGAGCGAACTCTTGCAATACACAAGCTTCGTTTCGCACGTTGCCTACACTCTGTGGGCGGACGAGGATCAAGAGGCGTAGCTCCGTTGGAACTTGGCCCCGAGACTGCTTCTTACCTTCTTCTTGACGTAGGACTGGACGCTCATCTTAGTTGGAGACGCTCGCGTAGATGCGCAATGGTTGTCGGACGCTTCAACTTCTCACACCAAGAAAGGGCACAACAGAGAGCGTTACAAACTTATTCAAGAAGCAGTAGTTGAAAAATTCCAATTTGAGACAGGGGAGACTGTAATTCTGGCTGCAAATCTTCGGCAGCGGTTCATGATCACGTTCAGATCTCAGCATAATCGTTATGCAGAACTTCATTTCGGTCGTAGACAACATCGATCCCAATTACCAATTCGGCCGCCCCCTCTCTCGCCACAAGCCTCGGAAAAAGGCGGTTCAACCATGGGTCACCTTCGTGACAGTCCCATCATCCGACGTATGAATGTTAAGCCTAGAAAGAACAAAAGAATCGTTAGCACATCAGCATGACTACCCCAATCACCTTCCATCTTCCCTTTCCCTCAAGCATCCTTCATTTCTGGCATAGAACTTGGTCCCTCCCGTTCCGAGAACCCCGAACTCCAATCCACCAGATGTGATTCCATGTGCTCGAGGTGCCCGCTATTGCGAAACCGGAGAAGACGTCGAAATTCCCTAGAAGGCGGAAAACAAAAGGAAAACGTACCTCTCAGGGTTATGATCCATAGTCATCATATCGCCCTCCTTGACCATGCGGTGTTGCTTGGGGAGATCGGTTTTGGCGAACGTCTGTAGAAAAGATTAGAAAAATGCATCCGATGAAGCCCACCGCCTAAGCAAGATGAAGAATGACAGCTTGCACCCGAGCGTATTCAAGACATTGTTTGTTAAAAACTGTAAGTCGAGCGGAAAAGAAAAGGGGTGAAGAACAGCCCCAAAAAGGAAAAAAGAAAAAAAAAAGGGAGGGAAAAGATACCGTCTCATCATTCCCCTCCCCAATCTTCTTCCCCATCAACTTATTCATCCAATCCGCCGTCTTCTCATTACCGCTCCCTCCCTCCTTGGACTGCATACCGGGAACGACGAGAGGCATCTTCGCGTGTTCACTGCGTTAAAGAAAAGGTCGATGGTTTTTAGGGGTGACTCAGTTTCTAGCGGGATAGCGAAGCTTAGGTTTTTCGAGGATTTGGGGTGCGGTGACGAAAGACACAGAGGAGACTAATAATCAGCAGAAAAGGGAGACTGAGAAAATCAGGAAGAGGGGGTTCGCGAGAAAATTGATGTGAAGGCAAGTGATGAGGTGAGCCCGATAAGTTGGTCATGGGGACTACTTGCCCCTGCCTGCCACACGGCTCCCAGGCAGCCGTAACGTTGGACGAAGCAGTGACGTCGACAGCTTTCCCCCAGCTCCCGTCCCCTCCCAGCTCCACGTGCAGCCATGCCAGCGAGGCCAGGTAGGTAACGCCGGCCCCCGAAATCCCAATCGCAAAAGCTTATCTCTCGCGCCATCACTACAACCCCAATCCTCTATCCTGCTGTCTAGACGCTACAAAGACCTCCCTCCCTCCCTCTACGCTACGCTACTAAACTCCATACCACACCGCTAAGAAGCTTAACGCAGCAAGGAGAAGAGAAGAGACGGATAGAAAGCCCTTTTTAAAACGAACGGTTGGTCAAATAGCACCCACCACAACAATTACCATGAAAGTAGTAATTGGACGGGAAAGCAACCAACACCAAAAAGAGAGCCAGAAAGGGGGGAAAAAAACCGAAAACGAAAAAGTTGTCATCAAGAAATTCATCACATTAAAAACGAAAGAGGAAGGCCTCCCTCCCCTCGTGAAAAATCTACCAATTCTCACTCCTACTGCCTTGCCCTTTCCTCCTTTTCTCTTTTCTTCTCCCTCCTTCTCATCCCATCTCTCCCTCGGGCTGCTACTACTACAACACAATATCCC
The DNA here is from genome assembly GCA_022701445.1 of Hortaea sp. C3G1500-4. NCBI lineage: Eukaryota > Fungi > Ascomycota > Dothideomycetes > Mycosphaerellales > Teratosphaeriaceae > Hortaea > Hortaea sp. C3G1500-4. The sequence goes on from JAJVDI010000010.1 coordinate 845,563, forward strand.
TCATGATCCATGATTTTCGGCCGTATGGCCCAAGATAAGACACCTGCTACGGGTGCTGCTGTTCGTGCGGTTGCTGCTGCCAGTGCTGCTGCTGGGTACTGGGTGCTAGATGTCGCCGGTTCCGACTTGCACGTCTCCCGCTCCCACCACCACCACCATTCGTCCGTTCTCGCGTAAGTAATCGCCTCTTCTCGTGTCTCTTGGTTGTCTTCCCCAAAAAAAGATCCCAAGATGTAGAAATTCGTTTTTCATCGTCTTTCATCATCGTTCTTCGGTCATCGATCGTCGTCAGTCGTCGTCGTCAATTCAGTCATCGTCGTCGTCGTGGTCATTGTCATTGTGATTCACCATCATCATCCACGATCATCCACCATCGACCACCATCCCTCGTCCCTGTCGATCTTTCATCGTCCATCGTTCATCGTTCCTCATCATCATTCATCATCATCGTTAGAAAAAAGAAAAGCATGCATGAGCATCAAACCCATATCCCCTGCCTCAACCGTCCACCTCCTCACCTCTTCGGCAATCCAAAAGGATCCCACTCCCCCAACCCCCTCACCCACGCATTCCCCTTCCCGTGCCTATGCTCGTGTCCATCCTACCGGTACCGAGGGGAAGCGGCATAAGGATTCCCACTCAGATCCGGCGGGGGCGGCGGCGGAGCCTTGCCCGCATGTGCCTTGGGCGCCGGCATAGGCGGCCCACCCGCACTCCTAGACGGGAACGCCGCCGGCAACTGACCATTCTGCATGTTGTAGGCGAGCATGGGGTTCTTCTCGAGAATCTGCATCATGCGTTCCTGGCGGTCGTGTTCTTCCTGTTTCTGCTTAAGCAGGCGCTTCTTGCGGCGCTCGCGCTTGCGTTTTTCGATTTCGTGGATTTCGCGTCTATACAGAAAGGAGGAAGGGGCGATTTGGTTAGCACATTGTCTTTTTCTTTTTCTTTTTTTCCTTCTTTTTCCCCCTTCACGGGTGGTGATGATAAGTACGAGGGGAACACAGAAAGGGAAAAGAAAGGAAAGGGGCTGGAAAACAAAAGGAATGACTAGGTGTCTAGGTATGACGTACCTATGCTCATTCATCTCCTTCCACTCGGAAAACGCGCCCTTAATCCCCAACGCCGCAATCCCCACCGCCGCCGCATCCTGGACCCAGGCCTTGGTTTGTTTCTTGCGAGCCTCTTCGGGAGTCATTTCGCCCTCGGCGACGAGGCGGTGCCGCTTCTCGTGCGCTTCCATGCTGGAGTAGACGCCGTGCGCCGCGTGAATGGTAGCGATAGTAGCCAGCCCCGCGGTGAGCAGCTCCTTCCCCTTCATGTGTTTGCGCTTGTTCTCCATGTCCGTAGTGCTACTACTGTCGGTCGAGGGGGCGCGATCTTTGGCTCCGACCAGCGCCCCTGCACCGCCGCCCGCGGCACCGGCCGCGAGAGGGCCGGCGCCGTTAGTATCGAGAGCGCGACCGCGACCGGGATCGGGACCGGTAGCGGCGGCTGGGTTGGGACGAGTACTCCGACCGTCCATATCTGAAGGAGGTGAGCGACGCATGTCTCGGCGACGGTTACGGGAGGGCACGTACGAATCTGCGCTTGATGACCTTGAAGGCGAGCGCCTGTTGCGGGACTTGGAGCGAACGCGGTCGTAGATCGCCTTGCCTGCGGCCGCGAGGGCGCCTCCCGCCGCCAGTCCCTTGACCGCGCCAAAGTTCCCGCTCTTGCCGCTCTTGTCACTGCCGGCTTCACTACGCGCGCGGGATCTCGAGCGGCCACGGAACCGGTCGATGATGCTTCGGCTGCGAGAGCGTGGGCCTGCGTCAGGAGAAGCGGCACGGTCGCGGCCGCGAGAACGAGACTTGGAGATGGGGCCGTTCGCGAGGCGACTCGCAGCAACACCACCGATGACGGCTTCTGCCAGGTGCCGTTTGCTCTTCTTGTTGGGGTTGCGATCGATCAAGCCGTCGATGCCGCCCGCACCCAACGCGGCCGTGGCAATGCGCTTGCCCTTGTCTCCAGACCACGGACCAGGTTCGTTGCGAGCTCTGAAAGCTTCGACTGCGCCGGCAACGAGGGCCGCTTGAGCAGCCTGCGCCCATTTCCGCTCGGTCTGCTTCTTGCCGCCCGGTCCACGGGAGCGGCTGGAAGAGCGGCTGGAAGATGAGTGACGCCGGCTGCGTGGTCCACGGGAACGAGAGCGAGCTGATCGGCCACCGCGCGAGCCCGAGCGAGAGTGGTCTTTCTTGCCCATGAGACCGCCCGCCAGTCCACCTAGACCAAGGCCGGCGATGGCTTCTTCGAATCCGGATTTGCGACGCTCCTTGCGCTCACTGCGGGGTGGAGGGGAGTCGGAATAGTCGGAATAGTCATCACGACGTCGCCTCGACCGCGACCTGTCTTTGCGACGACCGGCTGCGTATCCAGCAGCCGCACCTCCAGCGACGGGGGCAGCATAGTCGGTGTAACGGTCGTCGTCATAGTAGTCATCGTCGTACCTTCCGCCTCTTCTCCCGGCAGCGGAACGCGAACCACGTGAAGTGTAGTCGTCGTAGTCTCTCGAACGGCGGTAGTCCTGGGCCCTGGGAGGTGGGAAGTCGCGGGGAATGTCTTCCACGCTATCGTCGCGGCCGCGGAAGACCAGGTCGCGTGGTCCGGGGCCCTTGCCGCGCTCGATGTAGACGTCCTCTCTCACATAGTCAGGCTCGTCGCGGTCGCGGGGCCTCGTACGGCTATCATATGGGATCAGCATCTTAATATGCGAGTGAAGCTGTTTACGGGGGAATGTGCGTACGATGAATGATAGCGACGAGGCTCATCGTCATACCTTGAGTCAGCGTAGGCCGACATGATGGTTGGTGGGGAGTCAGTTGCCCTGACGGGGAACAATCAGGAAGTGGAGGCAGATCCAATAACCGATAGAGATGGAGATGAGTGTATAGGCTGGTGGATGTTAATGGTGAATTAGGTTTGGAGATGGGTCGAGAGGGTTCAGTCGCGTCGGCAACGTCTTTACTTGGCGGGGCGGAAGATGGTGGGGTTCACGGCAGCTGCGAGCGAGCGTGTGCTGCTCTGCCGCCTGGAAGCTGCGCCTGAGCCTGAGCCTGAGCCTGAGCCACTACTTGGCTGTGTTGCTGTGCTGCTGCGCGACGGGAAGGCGCGGGTGACGGGTCTGACGGGATGGAGGGTGCAGGTGGGTAGGTAATAAGCTGCTCAGCCTTGGCCGGTTGTTGCTGCTGTCGAATGAAGGGGAAGGTGAGTGGAAGGGAGGGATGTAGGCAGTCAGTAGTTGAGCGTTTTATCGAGCTTGAGCGGCTAGCCAGGCCTGGCCTGCACTGCAGTGGAGAGTGGGTGCAGCCTGTGCAGATGGGCGATCAAGGCAGGAACTGCTGGTGCAGGTGCAGGTGGTGCAAAATGACGTATGCTGCAGCCCAACCCAACCTGGAATCGGAAGTAGTCTCGACTATGTAATTGACCGATACCCTACACAGGATGCGTACCTTACATACCTAGGTAGTATGTGTGTCTCGGGCGAGTTGGGCATCTCGTCACATCTTCGTGTGCCGGCAAGGTAACCCCAGCCAGAACGATTTAACAACAGCACGTGACCGGATTGGCACCGACAAATATTGGCTGTAAGACCTCAGCCTTCCAATTACCTGATCGGGACAACCACGCGAGGACGACATCTTCTATCGGTTCGGTTGGTTCTGCCACGGCATCAACTGCCATCTTCGCCCCGGCGATCACTCGGAACGGCGTCTTCGGAGAGATCACTAGACGATACTCCTGTACCGCGCTGGCGGCCATCTCCGATCAAATATACTATGGAGCCCTCAGTCTTGGGGAAGCTTGTATGCTTCAAACTTGCGGCTACGATACCCAGCAGGTAATTCATTACGTGCGCCGTGCTATTCGCCTAAACTCTTCCTTTCTTGTCTTGCTACATCTCCGCTCCATACTAGACACTATAGCGTCAAGAGACCTATTGTAGTAACGTGTTTTCCGCTGCATCTACCGCTCCGAATCGCGCCCGTGTTTCGACCGCCCGCTGCTGTAGTTTGCAACCCGAATACCCACACGTATAGAGTATAGACAGACCCTCTCCTCTAAAGGCTGGCGAGGACCCGACCTCACTCGAAAGTATGTGAGGCCTATTTCCCTATGACCGTCCCTCCCTAGGTTGCTTCCTCACCGATCCCCTTCCTCCCTCCATCCATCCACTCATCCGTCGCTCATGTTGTCCGATCCCCACCTCGACTCCACTTCCAGTCTGTTGCCCCATGACTTCCTGACCATCCGGTACCAGCTACGACAATACACCATGGACACCACCCAAGGCTTCCCGCAATCCCGGCAGAACGTCAAATATTCCGACCACTCCACCCTCAACACCCTGGACTACTACATCCCCCGCCGGCCCTCCACCGCCGCCCCCCAACTCTGGATCATCTACATCCACGGCGGCGCCTGGCGCGATCCCGAAATCGACTCGACCTCCTTCCTCCCCACCCAATCCCTCCTCCGCCAATCCCGCGCCATCGACCAGATCGCCGGTTTCGCCTCCATCAACTACCGGCTCTCCCCTTACCCCTCGCACCCCCGCATCCCCTCCCACCCTTCCGACCCCGCCCGGAATGCCCACCATCCGGACCACCTAACCGACATCCTCGCCGCCCTCCGCCATCTCCAGGACGCCTTCGGCTTCGGGAACCGCTACCTCCTCGTCGGCCACTCGTGCGGCGCCACCCTAGCTTTCCAGGCCGCGATGATGCAACATCTCCACCCCTCTTCCTCCTCCTCCCTAGCCGCTCACCCCATCGTCCCTCCCCTCGCCCTCCTAGCCGTCGAAGGCCTGTACGACCTCCCGGCCCTGATAGCCTACCACGCCGACACCCCCGCCTACCGGGACCTCGTCACCAATGCTTTCGGTCCCAACCCGGAGGACTGGGCGGCCGCTAGTCCCGCCCTCGGCCTCTCTTCTTCTTCTTCTTCTTCTTCCGTCTCCCATCCGCAACTTCCCCAGCCGAAGCTGATCGCCCTCGCGCACTCGCGCCAGGACGAGCTGGTCGAGTGGCAGCAGGTGGATCTTATGCATGCGGCTTTGAAGAAGGCCGGGGGGTTCGACGAGGTCGAGGGGGAGGCTGGCAGGCGGTTGAAGTTGATTGAGTTGCATGGCGGGCATGATCAGGTGTGGCAAGAGGAGGGGGGAGGGGAGTTGGCGCGCGCGGTGGGGGAGGTGTTGCAGGTGGTGAGGGGGATGGGGTAGAGAAGGGGTAATCTCTGGATTTGGTGGACTTTTTTATGATTTTCGAGGACGGGTGCCTCCTTTTTTTCTTTTTTTTTTTTTTCCTCAAACTCCTGTTTTCTTTTCTATATGGGGGAGGGAAAGGGGATGAGGAATGCTGGATTTCGATGCACCACATACTTAGGGGCGAGGAGGGAGTGGCAAACCTGGACGGGCTCGGTCCCATCAGGATTCACTCAGGAAAAGAAAAGCGGGCAAGATATTAAATAATTAATTAGTCCTTTCTCTGTTAACCCCCCCCGCCCCCCCCTCCTCTTTCTCTTTTAGCACAGTGGTTGAGAGGAAAGAGCAAGAAGAAGAGAGACATGGTGAGCATTTTGCTCTGGAATACCAAGGGCTTTCAAAATCAGCCAGAGAGTGCAAGAAATTATAAAACGAAAACCGGTGTGAAAGGATGAGGAAAAAATCATATCGTATACCTTGCTAAATTTCTCCAGGTCTCACTGTCCACGGTTGTGTGTTTTGTTCCTGACTAAGGCAGCACAACCCCCCACACCACTTTTCATACTACCCTAACACAAGGGGAGGGGGAAAAAAAAAACCTCCTCAAAGAAAAAAAAAAAAAAAGGAAGCCGGGTCAACTAACCACCTCCCTCTGCTCCGCCTGCGGCCCCTTACTTAGACTCCCCAGCGAATGCTCAGCATGCCTTGCATCCTCCACTCCCATCAGATCCCCGCCTTTCTCTACATGGTTGACCCCGCCAGCGAACTTGGCATCCATCTCTTCCAGCAGCACTTTCTTCGTCTCCGGCACGAAGAAGTAGACGAAGGTCGCTAGCAGGAAATTGATGCCTGCGAACATGTAGAAGGCGTAGAATCCGCAGTTCTATAGGACAGGGTTTGTTAGGGCGGAGGGGAGGACAAAAAGAAGGAGAAGAAATTAAGGGGAAAGGAGGAGGGGGGGGGGGGGGGGGGGGGGGGGGGGGGGGGGGGGGGGGCCAGGGCAGAGGGGAAGCAGAAGAGAAGAGGCGGGGAAAAAAAAAAGAAAGAAAGAAAGAAAGAAAACACTCACATTCAAAAACGTAGGGAAAAACTGCTGCACGATCAAATTCGCCACATTCTGCGTCTGGGACGCCATGCCCACGGCCTGCGCCCGCACATTCATCGAAAACACCTCCGACGTCCAGATCCAGATCGTCGCGCCCCACGACGGTTTGTAGAAGAAGATGAACAGGAAGAGCAGAAAGACGATGGAGATCCCCACGGATTCGGTCTTGGCTCCCGAGGGGAGGGTTCGGGTTTGCGTTTCTACGCTCGCCACGATGATCATGCAGATGCCCATGCCGATGCCGCCGAGGATTAGCTGGATGCGAAGGAGGGATTGGGTTAGTCACGTCGTTGGCTGGATGCCTTTGGCTTATTCTATGGGGGGGGGGGGGGGGGGGTCCAAGGCATGGAATTGGGATGGTGATGGGGAATGGGGGAAATCTGTTTGGGCTTACGAGGAATTTCCGCCCGAACCGGTCGACGGTCCATGTTGCGTTGGCGGTGAAGATAATGCCGAACGTGGCGTTTAGAGCGTTGATCAGATCGATTTGGGATTTCCGGGTGAAGATCTTTTGGTAGACTACAGGGGGGATTCACATGAGAATTAGTCTTTTCATCTTCTGGAACCGACTGAGGGGGTGGAAGGATCGGGAGAAGCTTGACGTACTGATGGAGCTGTACGAGTTCAATGAACCTTGTCCGGTAACCTGCTGGCCCGCATTCAGAATCAGTGCAAGAATGAGGCGGTGCCGGATCGATTTGTCTTTCCATAGCGCCGAGTAGTTGGAGGAAATGGCTTCTTTCTCGAACTCGATCGCTTCGCGGATCATGAGGGCCTCGTCTTCTACTTCTTGCTCCGTATCGCGGACGCGAGCGAGGGATCTTCGGCCTTGTTCGATCTTGCCGTGCTGGATGTACCATCGGGGCGTCTCTGGAAGCTGTGGTAGCTTGGTCAGCACACGAGACTAGACTTTTAGCTTGCGTCTCGTTGGACGTACGAAGGGAACCTGGATGACAATGAATAGCGGCACCATTGCTTGGAAGATGACTACCATCTTCCAATCCCACTCGCCGAGATTCTCTACGTGCTTGGAAGTTCCGAATTTCTGAGTTGATCGAAAATGAGCAATGCACTCTTCGGCCATTTCAATACCGTAGAGCATGAGTACTTACGATCCACAGAGCAATAAAAGACCCGACCGAGTAGAACATTTGCCAGAAAGACATGATCATGCCGCGGATTGACTGGGGTGCAAGCTCCCCAATATAGATAGACCCAGCAGTCAATGCCAGGCCCTGACCAATACCGATGAGGACACGACCGACAATGAACTAGAGACGCATGTCAGCCGCCATTATCCAACCATAGAGGCGAATGGGATGTAGACTTACGCAGGCCAGATTCCCGCGCGGAGCAAACGTCTGCATGAACGTCGCCACAATGACGAACACAGCGCCCGAAATCATCCCTACTCGTCGACCAAAGTAATCCGCAACTGGGCCCGCGAAGAACTAGAGATGCAGAAAAACAAACATCAGCAAACCTCCCCATATCTCGCTACACACACACACACGAATATCTGGACCAAGAAAACACCTACAAACCCGGCGACGATAGCACCGACGACATACGCAGTATTAATAGCGCCTATCACTTGGTCACCAGGATCGTTGAAGTACTCGACCCAGTTATCGGAGTTCTGCAGCGCGTTGAAGACTGAGGCGTCGTAGCCGTAGAGAACCATGCACGAGGCCGCGACCAGGGAGATGTACCAGTTGTAGAGTCGCTTTCCGGTGGGGTTGAAGAGACCCATGATGGTTGGAAGGGAGGGGTGCGGAGGGAGAATTCTGTGGAGGCCCACAAGCGGGTGGAGAGATGGTTTGCAAATGGGGGTCTTGCGTTTACAATGAGAGGTGGGATAGATGTGCTGCGGTTCTTGGAAAGGGTATTGGATGTGAACGGCGGTTCTACCTGCAATAGATAGCTAGAGGCACAGAGGAAAGAAACGACAAGAATCACGAGATCTCTTTCGTCTTCGAGAGTTTTTAACATTGTTCGGGGGCATGTCGTCTTCTTATGCACAGGGGGCCAAGCGACGGCAAGGCTTTCTATTCGCCTCCGTCGCTCCAACATGCACAAGGGCCAACCCTTTCCCCCAGACGCGGGTTCCCGGATTCTCCGCGTCGCTCTTCCCCATGGAGAAGTCACGCGGCCAAGCGCGGCGCTCTCCTGCAGCGAAAAGAGCATGCGTCGGGCGCCGTGTCACGCATGCGCGCCGCCTTCGCGCTCATGCCTCGCGGAGAGTTATCTATTGCTTATTCCCGCCGCCCACGCAACTTAGACCATGGGGAGGAACCGATGCGGCTGGAACCCCGTCCAGGCCTGGAATCGGAAGCAAAGGAAGCCAAAGGAGGACAACCCTGGTAAGATTCCTTGGGGAGCCCGGTGGTACAATCACGCTTCGGAGCAATCCAGGAAGAGGGTTGTTTTGGGGCGACAAGAAGGGGAGATGGGGGAGAGTCACTGGACGGGATTTTCCTCGAGGCACATGCAAAGAAGATGGGAAGTGAAGTCTGCAAAGTGGTAGACATCGAACCGAGAAGTTAAAATGTGGGGGAATTGTGGGTTTGATTTCCACCAATCAGAGAGACCCGCAGATAGTAATGAATGCAAATCAAGCTGGATGCGGTTTGGAACATGGGCAAGTTCTTCCTCTGACAACTAGGGCTCGATAGTCTAGCGAGGAAGCGCGGGGAAGAGATATGGGGAAGAGCGAGCGAATCGGACAGTGTGAGTCTAGATCGGGAGTTCCCAGACCGAGGATGGCAGGATGGGAGGAGGTTCCTGGTGGCGTTGAAGGGGGGGCAGCGCCTGGTCCCCTTCCTTTTTTCTAGGCGGGCACCAGTTACGAATTGAGAGTGAATCCTGATGAGCTTTGAAGGCGAAGCCGGATTCTGGAAGCGCGGCGCGGCAGTGACTTCGTTACCACCGCATACATGCGACAAGTAAGGGAAGATCATCATTCGAGGAAAGCGCGTACTCCCTTACGTTGGAGAAGCGCAACGAGGTAATGATCAGATGGCCGAGACAGCGCAAAAGCAAAACGCCAGCCGACTAGACGTACCCAAAAAAGAAAGTCAACAGGATTGTAATGACATGTGTGTGGGAAAAAGTTTTCTACACATTATCAATCTACCCATTCTTTATCCTTTAATACTCCGATTAATCGCACTGCGGTTCTAACATCCAACTCAAACCAAAAAAAAAAAGACCGAAAGCAGCGTCTTCTTTTTCAAAAACCAAAATCCATGCAACCCATGATCCATACTCTCATAACCCTCACCACACCATTAAACCCCCCAATCTCCCGAATTCCATCAAGAAACCACTCCCCATCCATTCCCTTCGTTCTTAGGTACCCTCCCTCGGTGCACGTATCTTAGGTCCAATACCAACTCGTCGACTGCGCGCCCTCGCCTCGTCGTCGAGTGCGCGCGTAATGCAAGCGGTCTAAAAGCGGAGAATATTCAGCAGGTCTTCTTGTTGTTGGCCACCACCAGCCTTGTGATTGTTGCGGTGGTTCTTCTTGCGACCTCGCATACTGCCCATATCGAGCACCTGGCGACCGGTCGGGATGCCGTCCGAGGAGCCGTCGTGGTGGATCGTGAGGGGTTCGACGTGCTCGGCGGTCGCGGGGGCGGGAGTGGTCGTGGTCACCACTTGCTCGGTGGTTGCGGGGGAGGAGATGACTTTTTCTGCGCTTTCGGTTGGTGCTGCGATGGATTTTTCGGCTGCTTCGGCTGGCGCTGCAGCGGTCGTGGTGACTACCTGCTGGCCGGATCGCGTCGTGGCTATTACTTGCTGGCCACCGGCTTGAGCTGCATCAGCTGCCGCTCCTCCTCCATCCGCGAAGGCAACTTTGCCACGGCCCTCTTCAGCCTTTCTGCCCATTGTGCCACGACCGTCATCAGTACCACCCGTCTGTCCAGCACCGTCATCGTGCTTTTCGCTCACAGCTGAGCCGGCGGCAGCGCCTGCCGCGGCGGCAAGAGCGGGATCGACCCCTGAGCCGGCACCACCCTGACCAGCTTGCTGTCCACCGCCAGCGCCACCAGCACCACCAGACTTTCCGGCAGCCGCCGGGTCCGCCGCGTTCGCAGCATGACGTCTATTGCGTCTACCAAAGTAAGGCACAGCAGCGGGGACATAATCCAGCATGGAATGGTGAGGATTCTCCTTCTGGTGACGACGATGCCGACGATAGAGTAAGCCGCAACAGCCCGCCGCCGCGAGGGCCAAAGCTGTGAAGATGGCCCCAGCTCCGATGAGAACCCACATGATCACTTTCCACGGGTCGTGTTTGGTCTTCTGGCAGCATTCGTGGCAGCATGTGGCCTGGTCCCAGCAGGTCGGTCCCTCCTCGACATGATGCAGGATCCTGTTCCACCAGCTCCTCGCAGCACCCGGTGGGATTTGCCGCACGACGCTCATGGTTGGCTGTCGGTCCCCTTCGCCTGCTACGACGGTAGGCTTCGTAGGATAGTAGGTCTGGTGGGCCTTGGTGGTGCCGAAGTGCGCGTTCACAAGCCGTGTGCTCTGCGTGACGTAGTTGTAGCCAGTGCAATCCGAGCCCTTGTCTTGGAGGATGGCAGCAGGGTAGACGGTGATGATGTCGATGGGCTTGTAGTGCTTCATCATGCACCGCTGGTATCTGCACTTCCGCGGATTGTAGAGATGGTTGCCCTTCTGGCAGGTTGGTGGCGTAGGTATTGGGGATTGTTGAACTGCCCACGGAATATCAAACGGCACAGCAGTAGCCACTGTATGATTCCCGACATCAAATCCGGATACTGTCATTGGAATCGCAGAACCGTCCTGGTCGTAGTCAAGCATGGTCACTGTGGCAACACTCTGGGTCGACTTTGCTTTCCTTGCCTCCAGGAGCTTTGGAGCCTGTGTGACAACAGCGACGTTCTTTAGATGCTGTGCGTGCTGCTCAGAGCGCTCTAGCATCCACAGCAATGCCACCTTGTGAGACATGTCGTGATCCACAGTAGCGTGGTGTCTGCTAATCGCGTAGCCCAGCTCGGCGACTTTGAACCAGTCGACGTGAGGCATTTGATCGTGGAGAGAGCTCAGATCCGAGTCGAGGATATGGCGGTGCCCCTGTTCCATCATATCTCTTGACTCCATGAGAGCCAGCATATCGTAGACAAAGTCTTGGTAAGTGCTGATTGGAAAAACTGTCGCCTGAGGATACGGCAGAGCGACCACCACGGTCCCGTTGCCAATGCTCTGCTTTGTCTTTGTGATCGGGACCGGGGTACTGAAGCCACTAATGTTGGCCATCATGGCAGTCTGCAAACCAAAGTCCAACGAGGTTCGACGGCACTGGAAAGGCCTGATCATGATGTCGGTGAGGGTGGTCACGCGAGTAACCGTAACTGTTTGGGGAGCAACACTCGCTGATGTAGGTTGGGGATCAACGGTTTCTGCTGTAGGCACAAAAGGGGGACCCGTTCGGTTGCTGTGCAGGCCAGACGGTATGGCAACAGTTGTCGTGCTCATCGCAAACACCTCAGTCTTTGTCACCCATACAGGGCTTCCTTCGGCATCGACAGTCTCAATGAGCGTTCCAGATCGAGTCGAATCATGGCTGATCATAGTGACAGTGACAGGCGGCTTCTTGCTGATGGAAGACTGCGAGTAAAGCGTGACTGTCGTAGACCCGTCATCCTCATACGTGCGAGTGACAGTGTTGTCGGCCCAATCGCCAGTGCGAGTGACGTACATGGGTCGGCCATTCTTGTCCGTCGTCAGGATACCAGACGGGCGAGGCTGATCGATGTTTGTGGTTCCAGTGACGACATTGTCGTCAGATACTTGCGGTGGATTGAGCGTTGTCTTGCCTTGAGATCCCATGTCCGAGACGGACATCATGTAAGTGGGCCGCTCGCTTGCCTGACGTTTATTGACAGAGCCAGGGGTCGGCACAGCACCGTTGCCGATGAAGGCCTCAAAAGGAGCGCAGTCAGTACACGGACCGGGACACAGGAAGTTCGGAATGCTTACCGCTTCGCCACCGGCTTGTTGATGAACATATTGATTCATCTCGTCTTCGATGTTGTCAGAAGCGCGGCCAAACACATTCATGAGATGATCATCAGACTCGGAACGACGGTTGAGCGGCAGTGAAGTGCTTGCTGTATAGGCGACCGTAGTGGCTTCGACCCAAACAGTTTCAGTGGGCTCGTGTTTGCCATTGGCGTGGGAGGCGTTGTCATCATCACTCTCAAGCCAACTGACGAGTTCGGCAACTGCACCGTCGAGTTTATCTCTCAAGCCTTGGCTAGTATCAGAAATGTCGCGTGTTTCGTGCGAAACGGTTTCCTTGCAGGCCTCATGCACCCCTTTCCGGCATAGATCGGAACAGAGTCGTGAGTATCGACCGCAGATCTCGTCCCAAGTTTCCGGCAAGAGGTTGATCCGCTCCATGTGGCCCTTCATGCATGCATTGGGATGAACCAAGCACCACTTACGCAGGTCTGGATTCTTTGCACTGCGCTTGCGATCATCCGAGGCGGGATAGACGTCTGCAACTGTGGAAGCATCGGTGGGAGCGTCGCCAAGAACAACATCTCTTCTGGCATGCGATGAATCGAAATCGTAAGCTGGATCGTCCGTTTTGCCCTCTGCTCCTCGGCGCTCTGCGAGAGTAGTGGGCCAATTATGCTTGGTGTGACCGATGCTCAAAATGTCAACCGGCGCGGTAGCGTCATCCAGGTCCTTTTCTGGCGGCGGCCTGACAAATGGATAGAACTGAGGCTGCTCCATCCGGGTGTCCTCGAGGTCTTCATGGTTCCCTGCAGTGTGGATATGCGGGTGGGCGTTGACAGTTTTGGTCTTCGTCCTGGTGATCGAGTGACCCAAGAAACGATCCGTCCTTGTTTTGGTCGTCAGAGACTTGAGCTTCCGTTCATCGAGCCTCTCGGCGTGAGGAAGCTCGACTGTGAGCTCGTTTTTCCTTTCCGGATCTTGCTCACCAAGCCTGTCTTCGAACTCGCTGGCAACGTGGAGACCAGATGCGTCGTGAATCTCAGAGGCGGAAACAAGTAGACAGCCGATCAGCCCGAAGGCCAGAGAGATATAGGTAGCCCGCATGGTCGCGGTATGTGGATGGTCAAAGACCAGAGGTAGTGTGTATTTTCTGTTTTATGCAGCTGATGGGTGGCGCTAAAGGGAAGAAAGCTGAATGATTACCGCAAGAGAATTAGAAGGCAAAGCAAGACGCGAGCTAGACGCTACACGCAGCAGTGAAAAGGTGCTTGCGGAAGAGAAGATGGGTAATGTTGTGACAGAGCTGAAGGTTCAGTGAGAGATCTGAGAGGAGGATCTGGGAAATGCACACGGCGTAAACACTGAGATGGGGCAGTTGCAGGATGACCGTCTCGTACCTGCGAGACTTCAGGCGAGTAGGAAGGGGTTGTTTCCCACCCAGGCGAACATGCATTGATATTCATGTTGAAAATGCCGGATGAAGGAGGCGCATTTGCCCAGCACACAGCGCTTTCCAAGCATGACTGGCCGACACGATCATCTTTCGATAAGGTAATGGATACTTCACATTGGCACAGCTGGCGATAAAGTCGTAGCAAGATCTTGTGGGATATGTATCTTCCTTGACGATTGCAACGTACTCCTATGTCGATATGTCGAATTACACAAATGTGGTCGGGAAGGGTGTACGTCTCTCGTATCCAGAAGCTGAAACTTGGTCGGGAGCCCAGTCCAATGGAACTTCCAAACCTCAGGCACCAATCCATACAACCTCCAGCTTCCACCTGCACCTGGGCAAGGTTGGAAAGCTCGACTGTAGCAACAATGAGGGCTCGAATACTACAACACATGACCCCAACCCCAGCAATGGTGTGATATATGCCCACCCATTTCTCCCCACGCAAATCAGGCGCCCATCGTGTTGCTGCCATTGCATTGTGTCGGGCGCTTCTATCACAATGCCGCGCCCTACCCGCCCTTGAAGCCGAGCAGCGCAATGCCCTTCAAAACATAGTCCGGAACCGCTTCAAGCAAGCCCGATATGGGCAGTCGACTGCAAGGCTCAAGCACCACTTCGAAACTGGGTACCACGCCATTGACCACCTGGATGCCGCTGTCGCCGGCGATGACACAAGCCGTAGCTACATCCTCTCCGCCTTGGAACAGGCCCCGGACAAGTTGAAGCGAGAGCCGCGCACTATCCTACCCAAGAAGCTACGAAAAGAGCAGGAAAAGAAGCAGAAGGCAGCGGCGCGTGCAAGCGAGCCCGCCACGCCTAAGCCCTCCATCTTCGATCGTCCGCTGCCCAAGGAGAAGCTGTCGGGCCGGCGCCATGTCCCCGTCCTCTTCAATGCCCAGAAGATGCCCGTCCTACGCTTCAAGAAGCCTCAGCCGGAGAATCTGTCCGGATATATAGCTCACCGGGCGCGCAAGACACAAAGGCGGCACAACACGCGACACCGGATCGAGGACGAGCTGGAGATTGCCAAGGCCGAAGATGAGTGGGATCGCATTATAGCCCCTCACCTGTCTGCGGAGGCTCAGCAGAACGACCAGCCTAGCAGAAAGCTGAAGAAGGAAGATGCGGAGCCGAAATGGGACTCGGCAGTGAGGCTCGCCAAGAAGGAAATCAGCGACAAGCTGGGCGCGGAAAAGGAGCGGAATCGCGAAATGCGGGATAAGATGCAGGGCATCATCGACCGGGAGAGGGAACTGCGGGAGAAGGAGAAAGCGGACAGTCTGAAGGAGAAGAAGAAGGCGTGGCGAACAAGGATCAAAGCGAAGAAGCGCGAATCAGCATAATCCCAAAACTGAGAACCCTTCTTTCTCCCTAACCGTATCGTCAAACGTATAATTACACCAACTCCCGGTCTCCCATCAAAACTACAAGTCTATTCCCTTCCCGCCACACCATCTCCAACCCTTCAGTCTCACACACAAGAACCATCGTCCTCCCCCTTCCTTACGCCCCACCCTCCCGCTTAGCATACTCCTCCTCGATCCTCTGCTCATAGAGCTTCTCCGCCGCCTGCTCGGCGCTGCCCGGCTGATTACTCGTCGTCGCCTCGCTCTGGTTCGGCGTCATGCCCATTTTGCTCGCCGTGTTGCTGACGTCCGCCGCGGGGACTGAGTCCTTCGGGTACAGATTTGCGCCGGCGGCGCCGCCCTGTGCTGTTTCGGACGTGGAGGGGGTTTCGACCGTTTGGTTCGTGGTGGTGTGGGGGAGGGAGGCCATGGTTGAGGTGGGATGTGATGTTTGGGGGTGTTATTGGACTTTTGGGTTGTAGGTTGGATTGGCTTTTTAGAAGTAAAATAAGTCTTGTATGAATGCTTGTGAAAGTTACGGGCGAGATTGTTTGGCTAGATACTGGACACGGCTATCTATCTTTACATGTGAAGGCATCGAGTAGTGTGACGCGATCCTTGACCTCACTTGACCACATGTGTACAGCTAGCTCGACCCCCCTAAACGCGGGCTGACCCCCCCCCCTTCCCGCCCTAGGTTAGCTTATAAAGCCCGGGGTCGACTAAATCTTTAGAGGGTCGACTTAGTTTTTAACCTTCTTATCCTTCTATACTATCTATACAATAGTAAAGACCTTTCTAACTTATATCGTAACCTCTTCCTATTCGATTGCTAAAATAGATAACTTCGCTATTAACCTACAAGTTCTAGAGCTTAGTGCTCTAGCGAATGCGGCAGAAGATTATAAGGATTAGTTTTACGAATTAGATGCTATTCATTTCGTAATCTTAGAGGAACTTATTAAGGAGCTAATTGCGCTAACTATTAATATTACGCAATCGTATACCCTAATTATAGCTAAATCGATTAATTATATATATATATTACTATCTTACCTAAAATTAGCTCCTAGAGGTTATTGCTATGTTGTCGACCTTACGGCTTGCGAACAAAAGCCTAAGGATGTCGATGTAGGTTAATAACTATAGATAAATAGATTAGGATTTAGTTAACAAAACATTAAGGTCTAATACGCGAGAACCGCGCAAAAAGGTACTCGTAATATAGTAGCTTTAATCCTTAGTAATATTCCTTGTACTAAGGAAAAATTCTATTACTCTAGCGTACTCTATTATCGATATCTTAACGATAAATTAAGAAACTCTTCTTATTTTAAGGTAGACCCTAACTATTAGGTACGACTTTAAGAGTTATAGCAGGGTATACAAGACCCTACCGAGCCTAATAGGCTAAAGCGTAAAGCAATAAGGTTAGTATTACCCTTCTTTATTATAAATTTAAAGTATTTATAATTAATAGTAAATACTTTAGAACTTTACGGCGATTTAATTTAGGAATAGCCTGTTCCGAGAATAGGCCTACTTGTAGGCTAACAATAGGGAAGTTCTAGAACTTAAATGTAAGTTTCCTAAAGCATTATATTTTAATTAGTAGGTAGTTAATAAGAAGAAAGCCTTTTAACGGCGAGTAAGACTACTTCCTTCGATGTACGAATCGATATCTATATAGAGATAATAAGGCGAATTACTTTTTTAAGGTAATATCGCTAAATCGGATGCAAATCGATATTAATATATTATATAATTATTTCTTGCTATAGCCGCGAGTTGCAAGCCGTACTTGCTTCTAAGTTAAAAGACTAATAAAGCGTATAGGACTCTATAGTAAGTAGGGATTAGGTTAAAAAGTAATACAAAAGAACATCTTAACTAATTGTTAATCTTATAGGCTTTAATTACCTATAGGGGCTAGAAGCCTTACAAATCTAGCGTTATAATGCCTATTTTATAAGGATTATACTAAAGGATCTTTAAAAGACGCCCTAAATTATTTAGATCTTATTTAGAAAGTATTGTTATCCGCCGCCGCCTCTAGACCGACTTACAAGCTCTATTAAAGAGCTACTTTCGTCTCTAGTTACTAGCTACCCTAAGGAAAACCTTAGCTTCGGTATATAGATCTATTATTAATACTTTGCTAACTTATTTACCTCTTTTTAGCAAACTTCGAGTAATCTAAGGTTGTTTAAGAGTTCCTCTATACTAGGAATATATCTTCCCTTGCCGATATCGATAAGGGATTAGCAAACAAAGACCGTATCTCTACCGAAATCGTACGATAGAAGCTTCTTAACTATCCGCATAGTACTTAATTAAATAGTGTTCTATTTAAATATTATAAGCAAGTTTAGAACTTAGAGACAGTAAGTAAAAGTATAAGAATAGTAAAAAGGTATTAACAATTAGTTAGCAATACATTTAGGCCCTTTTCCGAACCGATTCCGACATTTAAATTTTCTGTTTCTTTAAGGAATAGGCGGCTCTCTTCTATAAAAGCCTTTATATTAAAGTCGACATGTTATTTAAAAGGATTTATAAAAAGAATATAAACAAGATCCTTTTTGCGAAGTTTAACAAGGCGTAAGGCAAAAGTAAGTATTATTATTTAATAAGGTATATATTAGTAACTAAAAACAATAGATATAATTCTTGCCTAGGTCCTTGTCTATAAGGAGACGGCCCTTGTATATTAATTAGCCTTTAAACGGCTTTCGCGGCTAGTCGATAAAGTAATAGGTCGACCTTTTAAATAGCAATATATCTATAGCCGTAGCCTTATTGTAATTGTTGTTAATATAAGCCTAAAGTAGGCGAAAGGTACGATTCTTCTTATTTACTAATTAACAAAAGATTAACGTTTAATAGGGTTTAGCTCCTACCTTTATATAATTAATCTATCTCGGTTGTAGAGGGACTATATTTAATTCTTAATTGTTTACTATATAGTATACTTCCGCCGTTCTATCTACCGTACCGCCGGCTAGGCTTAGGGCGATATCTATACTCTTATAGAGAGCCTTTTAACATAGCTAACTACCGAAGTATATATATAAACGATTTAATAGCTTTTAGGTATATATTAACAAGAGATTAGTAACCTAATACTAATTTCCTGCTTAGCAACTTAAGATCTCGCAATCTAGTAATAGGCTCTTAATAAACAGGCGCTAACAATTTAATATAGTCTAAACGTAAGCTAGTCGAGAATAGATACTTATACATTCTAGCGGTTACGCAACTATATAAATACTATAGAGTCTGTTAAAATGTAAAGCTACTATAGTAGCGTCCGTTAATAGATTTTACTAGCGATTTTTTAATCCTAGGTTCTTAATCGGAGACTTATCGATTTATATTCGATTCGCGAGACATTCGGTATTATCTAAGGGGGTAGATTAAACTTAGGCGCGGCTAGAGTATTAAGATAACTAAGAAGTATATATTATCTATCTAATACTAAGCTACAACTAACTTCTAATAGCCCCTACGTTAAAGTAGTCGAGAGTAGTTATAGAATCTAATAGTTAAAGTATTAATAATCGGACGCTAATACTAACCCCCTCCCGTAATCCTTAACCGCCGTCTTTAATTACTAGATCTAGTATCTAATTATCTATTAATTTAGACGACTCTGTTTTATAATAGGCTTTATTTTTATAAGGATCCTAGGCCTCCTCGCTATATAGTTCTTATCGCTAAAAGAATATAGAACTTAAAGAGAAAGCACTAGAAATAGAAGAACGCTAACTTATAATACGTAGATAGAAGCTTAAATTAGATACGTAGGAGTTAGAATTATAGGAGCGGTAGAGGAACCTAACGTTAATATAGGCTTAATACATTACTAAATAAATCCTAGCCTAGCGCCTTAAGCTCCTTATCCTCTATATTATTAAAAAACTGCCGATATAAACAGCTATAATAGAAATTAGCTGTTTTCTAATTCTATAAACAGGCCTTGTAAATTTCTATAAAGCCGCGCTTCTTAATTATTTAAGAAGCGGTTACAAAGCTTAGCTTATTCGTTTTAGTATTTCGAGGGAACTTTATTTTTAGCAGCTTAGGTATACCTAGTAAGGGCGGGGTCGGCAGTAGGGAAGGCGTTGTTTTTCTATTAGAAAAAGGTTAGTAAGATAATAGTAATACTAATTAAAAGGATTAGAAAATACTTCTTCTGCTGTTTTAATAGGCGTTTATCTTAGAAGTCCCTATTAAATATAGTAAAATAGATTAGCAAAAAGGTAGAACCTAAGAAAAATATTTAACTTACGAGGAGATATCGCTATCTAACGAAATCGTAATCCTAAAGAATAATATTATAAGTATTTCTAACTTTCTATAAGGTAGGAAAGAAGTAAAAGGAAAGGGTATACTTACATAGAGCTCTCCGAGCTTACTAAATTAGAGGCTAATTAATTATAGAAAAATTAGCACTATCTTCTTAAACCCCTCTTAATCTCTTCTTAATCTATTGCTATTCTTATTGTAAATCCTACTTAATCCTATGTTATTTAAATTCCCTTATCCTCCTTATCTAAGAAGACCCTAGTCCTAGGGCGGCTAGCACGAGAAGATATACTACCTCTATTGTTAGCCTTCTTAAGGGCAGCCTTCTTCTTCTAGACCTTCTTCTTCCTAGATTTAGATTAAATTAGGAATTAATTAGGAAGGGAATAGAAATATACTTCTTAGCCTTAGCCTTCTTTTTCTAGTCCTTAGCTACCTTCCCTATAAGCTTCCCTTAAGCCTTATTTACCTTATCCTTTAAGTTCTAAAGGTCTAGCTTATTATAGAAGTCTAGAATAGGTAATTAGTATATATTAATAATAGAATAGGAAGAGATTAAGAATACCCTTAGCGGCATCTATAGTCTCCTACTTAGGATTTCTACTACTACTAAAGGGGGCCCTAATACCCTTATACTTCTCCTTAATATAGGCACGGAGTGTATTAGTATCTAAGAATTTCGACTAGATAATGTTAATATATTAGTAAGGGATTAGGAAGACATTAAGCCTAGATTTATATACCCTACACTAGTTGTCCTTACTATTTTTAGTCTTTTTAATGCGGCAGAAGATCTTACCTAAGAATAGCTTATACTCTAGGTACTCTATACTATTCTCTTCCTTCTGTTTTTTTGTTATCTATAAATCCTAATATATTATTAATCTCTTTATATACTATTGTCTTCGTCTTAGTAAAGGGGATATACTTATATTTCTGCTAGGTAATAGCTTTGTAGTACTAAAGGTAGCCATAGTAGTCGGCTAGACGCTTAGGGGTGCTAGTGTAGGAAGTTATGTTTTCGTTCGGCGATTAGGAATCGATTAGGATAGGATTAAGCTTCGATTAGTAGGAGATTTAGTAAGGGGATCTAAAATAGTTGTAGAGTAAAAGAGAAAAGGTTAAAAGTAAGGGGTCGAGTAAGCTTTGTTGTAGGTTAGCTGCTACTAGCGCGGGTTAGCCCGCGCTTAGCGGGGTCGAGCTACCTGTCTACTTACTTGACTATACCTTTCCTGTTCCTGAGCTCCGGATGACGCGGGGCAGATCATGCCGTCATCGAGAAGGTTAATTGTTTTCTAGGGCGACGGAAAGAGTGCCATGCACCTTGGATCATTCGACATAAAAATGAGCTGAAATAATAGTAGCAAGGTTAAGAAGACTGTATCGATAGTCTACATGACCGACTAGCATTATTCATGAGGCGCTGCAAACTCGCAGCCGAAAAAAGCGACGGATCTTGACGATTAGGTCTCATCATCAACCTGGACATACCCCTCGATCCTACCACAGGTGTACGAAGAGAAACTTCCACCTTTTTCTCATTCAGATTCATATACAGAAAAAGACAGACCGCCATTCATGAAACAACCCCTCGACTGCCCCAAAATCCATCCACCCCATCCATAGACTACCAAGCCACATACCCAAACACCCATCCCTTCCACATGGTCTCCTAACGCCTCGCTTCCCAGCAAAAATCTCCAACATACTTCCAACCGGACACGCACACTCTTTCCATCAGGACCTTCAAGGACCAAGACCACCCTCCACGGACTCAACAACCATCTACCGCCCCCCGTCCGCGGGACTTCTTTTCAACGAAATTTGACCACTAGCGGCGGCATGCCTCCAGACCTCCGGCAATCTTGACATCGGTCCGTCGGCTCCCTCTATGGAATTTCACCCGGACCTGCTCAGGCTCCTTCTGTGCAGTGGAGGACTTCCGACCCGGTGCACTCGATGGTAGCGGGGGTTTCCTTCTCGGAGCAGGAGTAGGAGCAGGCGCAGGACGTTTGTCTGGACGTTTCGACAGGAAGGTAGGGAGAGTAGAGGAATCTGCCGGCGGCTTGCGGTTGATTGTGGAATCTTTGCCGTTTCCTGGGAAGTCTGGCCTTCTCTTCCCTGTTGCTGGATTTTCTTGTCTTTTTGCCACAGAGCTGGACTTCTCACTCCCATGGACTGCTCTTGTCGAGATACGATCCAGTTCTTGTCTGGAGTTGGAGGGTCTTGAAGGGCTTGTTGTTGCCGGCCTTAGGTCTGGTCTCCGATGAGGAAGCTCTTGGTTTCTGTTCCGTGGACTATCGTGCCTTCGCGGTGGGGCTTCTGCTGGTAAGGCAAAGCGTACAGCTTTGGCTGTCTGTTTTGCAGCGTTGCTCGGCATTGCGAATGCCAGCAAGTAAGTGGAATACCCGATTTGGTATTTTCTATCTTGGTTCTTGCCCTTTTGGGGGACTTTAACGGATTCGTTGAGATCTGTGAAACGATTGATCGCGAGTTTCTCTATTTACTGCTTTGGTTCTTCTTTCGCTGTTGTGCACTACAGCACGGAGAAGCATATCAGTGTTTGCTCAGACAGGTTCCGAGTCACTAAGAGCTAGTGGACAAGACACCGCGTGGCCCGCGAAACAGCCTCCAATGTGACGCCTATGAGCAAGAGACCTTCAATTTTTGAGACGCTCCTAATACGCATGAGAGCTTGTAGGGCGCACAAAAAGGATCGCCACACATTCAACACCCGCGCGCTGATCTCGTCATAGAATATGCTGTGTACTGCTACACTGGCTGCCTTGCTAACTGAGTCGACGTCACATTCTGCAGTACATTGCAATCGCTTGAGAGTATACAGCATATCAACTTATCGCATGCACAACGATCCCCTCGGTAAACAGCTATAGTAATTCCAATCATCCAACTATACGTGACCCTCGGGGGGGGGGGGGGGGGGGGGGGGGGGGGGGTCTTGGGGGGGAGACACAAAATCGCAGAACAAGTATGGTTCCCTGACGAAACATCCAACTCCAACCTCGACAGTTAAACCCCAACCCCACTCCCTATTCTCTTATCCAAACCTCATAAATCTGCCCACTCTCTCCCTCTCCGCTTCCTTTCCCTCCAACCATCTACCCTCCCCCGAAACCCCATCCTCCCCTCCCCAACCCTCATCGCCACCTCCTCAAAGTCCCCCGAATCGTAGTCGTAGGCACACCCCCTCGAACCTCCACCCGCCGACGCCACTCATACTCATACCAACCCTCTCCTCCCCGCGGCGTCATACCACCAGCCCTCCTCTCATCATCATCTCCGCCGCCCCCATTCCTCCAATTCTTCAGGATCGGCTTCGGAGTATCCCTGCTCATCGGCTTCCTTCGTTCAGAGGGGAGGTCGAAACGGACGGTTTTCTTCGGAGGGGGTTGTTTGGGCATTGTAGACAAAGCGGACCCAAGATATGGGGGTTTTCCCCTTGATAGGGAGAACGGGGAAATCTTGCCTGAAAACGGATAACGATCGTCGTGTGCCCCGTCGTACAGAGAAAGCAGGGCCAGGTGGTAGCTAGCTTTACTGTGCTGGGGGATGGTCTCGTGGAACCGTGGATTTCTGGCTGCTTCGGATATGAGTAAATGGTTTTGACCTTCATGTTTCTTTTTTGGGGGTTTCCTTCCACGGCGTGCCTTCCTTTTCGAGTTGTACAGTACCTGTTATGTTCGTATGATATCAAGGACTTGAGAGAATTGGGTGGGACAGAGATCCAGCCAGGGCTTGATATCTGGAAAGTCAGAGGAAGGGAGGAAGGAAAAGGGGAAAAGAGAAGAAGAAATTAAAAAGGGCGAGGGGAAAACAAAGAGATTAACTACCTCTCCTCCCAGCCTCAAGACAAATAAGACCCTTAGTCACTACACGCCTCATCTCCACGACTTCCCTAACCAAAATCTTCGCACGCCAACAGTCACCGAGACTCGCGAACGGAAAAGAAAGCTCGCCAGTGAATAGAGGCAAAGGAGAAGGGCTACCGTGCGGTGGGAAGGCAGGCGATTTGTTCGTTTACATACGTGACTTTTCCTCGTCTATCAAAGTCTAGCCAATTCTACCCTTTTCATCGCTCATTTCATTTACCTTGGCATAAACGTTTTTCTTGATCCGGGAGAGATCGTAAATTCAAACAGTCGTAAGATTTTATATGTATCATTTTCTTTTCTTCGCTTCTAGTCTTCATGTTTCCGTTTCTTCACGCTGCATGATTAGAGTCTCCTAAAAAAAGGGGGGAGAAAGATTTTCTTCCTTTATGGCTTAGCAGTGCCTACATTTCACTCGTCGTTAGTTGACTGGCATCAAAAGAAGCATCAAGATATTCGCCAACGATAGCAAGAGGGAAAGATAAAAGTGACATACCAAGCAGACCCTCCCAAGGCCTCAGCGTCACCGTCCCCTCGCTCGGCTTCTCCGGCGCCGACGCCGTATAATTACCCGCAACCCACTTCTCCACGGCCGCCTGGGACGGGACCTTCCACTGAACCTCCTTCCCAGAAAAGTTCAGCACGGTGACAAACGCCCGCGTGGCCGTCTTGCGCTTGTACGCGAAGACCTCGTAGGTCGAGTCGTCCAGGAGCTCGTAGTCGCCGTAGACGAAGACGTCCTTGTTGTCCTTGCGGTTCTGCAGGCCGCGCTTCCAGAACTGTAGAACGGACAGTTGGTCCTGGCCTTGGAAGTTGCGCTGCGCTTCCGCGTTGATCGTCTTGTAGTCCTTGTTGACGATCATCCAGGGCTCGACGCCCTCGGGGCAGAAGCCGGCGTTGGGGCCGGCGGACCACTGCACGGGGGTCCGCGAGTGGTCGCGTGCTTTGCGCTGCAGGCAGTCTTTCGCCTGGTTCGCTTTCTCTGGGTCGTTGGGGTACAGGGAGGTGATTTTCTTGTAGTAGTTGATGGATTCTACGTCCTTGTACTCTTCGATGGGGATCTCCGGGACGATGTTCTTCATGCCCAGCTCCTCGCCTTGGTAGACGTAGATGGTGCCCGAAAGGGTCGTCTGCATGAGACAGAGAAGCTTGGCGCCTAGTTCGCGGTACTGGTCGCTGTCGTCCGTGTAGCGGGAGACGGAGCGCGGGTTATCGTGGTTCTCGATGAACATGCTGTTCCATCCGTCGTGTTCGATCATCAGGCGCTGGTATTTCGTCTCAATGTCCCGGATGTCGGTTGTTGGCCAGTCGCGTAGCGTCAACCTGAAAGATCCTGGGAGGTTGTCGATATCTACCATGTCGAAAATGAAGATCATCCGAAGTTCTTTCCGCTCGGCTCCGACAACCTTGATGATCTCTTTAGGATCCTTAACAAATGGCATCTCGCCGACGGTCACTGTGTCGTACTTGCTGAGGACCTTGTCATTGAGTTCACGGATGTACTCGTTCATATGCGGGCCATTGCAGTACATGCTGTAGCCTGGCTGGTAGGGGGCGCCTGGGTTGGTGATGGGAGCGTCAGGGTACCCATCCGGCTTAGAGATGTGGTTGATGACGTCCATACGGAAGCCACAGGCACCACGGTCGAGCCAGAACTTCATCACGTCGTGAACAGCAGCACGGAGATCCGGGTTGCGCCAGTTCAGGTCGGGCTGCTCCGGTGTGAAGAGCGCAAGGTAGTACTCCTGCGTCTTCTCATCCCATGTCCAGGCGCTGTTGGCTTCACCTAGGATCATAGACCAGTTGTTCGGCGGCTTGCGGTTACCCTGCTCGTCATACTTGGCAGGCTGCCAGATGTACCAGTCACGCTTCGGGTTGTCCTTGCTGCTCCGGGACTCCTGGAACCACGGGTTTTGGTCAGAGGAGTGGTTGACGACCAGATCCATCATGAGCTTCATGTCACGCTTCTTGAGCTCGCGGATCAGCTCATCCACGTCCTCGAGAGTGCCATATTTGGGATCAATGTCGTAATAGTCAGAGATGTCGTAGCCCATGTCCACCTGAGGCGACTTGAAGATGGGGGAGCTCCAGATGATGTCTACACCGAGATGCTTCAGGTAGTCCAATTGACTCGTAATACCTTTGATATCACCCCATCCTGGAGCATTGCCCGAGCCAGTGGACTTGAAGCTGGAAGGGTAGACTTGGTAGATGACCGACTCCTTCCACCACGCGGGCTCAGCAAAGTGCTTCGCCATGGGAGCCATTTTGAGAGGTGATTTCAATACTTGGGTTGGGAAAAGATGATGAAAAGAAACAAGAAGTATACTTGCCTGGGGAGCAGTCGAAAGGATGGTCGTCTGCTGCCAGCCTAATTAACTTGGAGTTCCTGCGAGAGTTCCTGCGAAGGACAACTGTAAAGCTCCATTCAATCACGTCAGGGCCCGAGAAAGCGTCCGCGAGTAGCTCGCCAAATGTGGAGCATGCTGGATGGGAGACCCTGCCCGGCGTCTGTATATGTTCTGCGATATGCGCAACATATTGGCTGCGTCGCGCTCTCTGGGGCGGTAGTGATGAGGGTCAGTCGCTATTTGACGTGACCCTGGAGGTCTCGTTCGTGTTGTAGTGGACGGCGGTCTGGACCCAGCCCAGCGTGATATCGCCATACCTGCGGAGGTACATCAGCGGCATACGAGGTAGTGATTCGGCTAAGGAGCGTGCGCCGAGCCGGTTGCCCTGCGTTTCAGCACGCCAAGACTGTTGACGCAGCTCCCGTCGGTGGTCGGGATCTGATGGTCTGGTGGTCTGGTGGTTGGGCTGACATGTGATGTACGGGAATCATCTTGATGCTGCAGTAGTATCGTGACTCCCTAATACCATACACGAATGATTTGACGACCTGACGAAGTATTTAACGCATCATATCCCAATCGACTCGACTGGTGGCGTGGAGCTGGGCGAGAGTCGGATCAAGACTGGAAGCGAACGGCGGCAGTATAGCAGACGATAAACGGCGTTAGACCGCAACGAATGAGGAAGAACTAGGCGGATCTCACCACACAACCAACCTCACTAGCGACCTTGCACAACCATCTCTCCAACATGAGACCGACTGCCATAGTAGCAGCCGTTGTGCTCGCCACCTCGACCCATGCCTTGCGCCTCCCGACCATGGACCTCCAGCCCTTCCTCTCCGCCCTCCCCATCTCAATACACGACTACATCCCTTCAACCCTCTCCAACCAGACCGCACAACATGAGCTGCTCAGGCGACAAAGCGACAATTGCCCCAACGACTTCAGAAACTGCGCCAATTTAGGAGCGCCGGGAGTATGCTGCGCATCGAACGCCGTCTGCTCTGCCGACTTCGCCGGGAACGTCGCCTGCTGCCCGAGCGGTGCCGCATGCTCGGGCAGAATATCTAGCATCGTGACAGAAGGGACAGTGAACAGTAATGGAGTGTTAGTAGGTGCAGGTGGAGCCGCGACCGCGACGACCGGAACCGACGACTCAGACGGATTGGCGGCGTCGACGGCGACTATGACGACCGAGTTCCAAAACCCGACCAGCACGACAGCAGGTGGTTTAGTAGCGGCAAGCACAGATGACAGCAATACGGCCGTCACAGATGATGGTAGCCAAGGGTCCACCACCAACTTTGTGGCCAATGGTGGGAGTACCGTTGCAACACCCGCTCTTGGAGTACGAAGAGCAGACATCGTAAGTCCGCCGCAACTAGAACATGTAAAAGGGCCTCATGAGAGACAACATTGCTAACACCATATGCTAGCCACTTCCTGCCCGTGCACTCATCCAGGCTTTACATTATCTCCCTGTTTAAGCAAAAACCAATGCGATACCACATATCTCGTAACGAACGGAAGAAAAGAATGAAGAAGAAACCCCACACAAATTGTACAGCGAAATCATGGCGCCACTGTAGATAGCTAATATACCAACTTCCACGGCCCTCCAAAACCCCTTCCACTCCCTTGGCCTGGAACCGTTCATTGCAACTACCCTACGAATGCCCCTGAACATCACGCGTAACATACGGCTCCTCGAGATACTTCTCCTCCTCCACACTCAACACCTTCCCCCTCGCCTCCAGCGCCTCCTCCATCCTCTCCACGCTCGAGAACCCAATAATCGGACTGGAAACCCTCCGATTAATCCACGCCAACGCCACATGGCTCATCTTCCACCCTTTCCGCTCCGCCACCTCCTGCACCCTCCTGACGACCTCGCGATCACTCTCGCTCTGCCCCGTCCCGCCACTACTCCCCGCCTCCCCCGCACTCCGCACCGTCTTCCCGAACTCCCCCGGCGGCCGCGCCAGGTGTCCGCGACACAGCGGCGCCCAGGGGATCAACCCCACCCCCGTCTCGTTACAATACCGGTTCATCTCCCGCTCCTCCTCGCGGTACAGCAGGTTATAATGATTCTGCATCGACACGAACTGCGTCCACCCCCGCCGCTCCGCGCACTGCTGCAGCATCGCGAACTGGTACGTCCACATGGACGAGGCGCCGAGATAGCGGACTTTGCCGCTCTTGACCAGGTCGTGCAGCGCTTCCATCGTCTCCTCTATGGGGGTATGGGGGTCGAACCGGTGGATCTGCAATAAGTCCAGATAGGGTGTGTCGAGCCGGGCGAGCGAGGCGTGCACGGCTTCGAAGATGGCGGTGCGTGAGAGTCCGCCGCGGTTCGCGTAGTCTTTGCTCGCGGCGATGCCTTGTCCGTACAGGATCCCCCGCGTGCTGGCTTCCTCGCCCACGTACCCGAAGCATTTGGATAAAATGACGAGTTTGTGTCGCGGCAGGGCGTAGTGCTTGATCGCTTTGCCGATGATTTCCTCGCTGATCCCGTTGGAGTAGACGTTGGCCGTGTCCCAGGTGTTGAGGCCGCGGTCGTAGGCGGCTTTGAGGAGGGGGAGGGCTTCGTCTTCTTCGATTACCCACGGTTGCCACGCTTTGGAGCCGAAGCTCATCGCGCCTAGGATGGGGACGGAGACTCGGAGGCCGGAGCGTCCGAGGCGTTTGTACTCGGCTTTGGTTTCATTGATGGATTTGATGACTGGGTCGGCGTTGTTGGTGAGGTCGAGACCGTCAAAGGGTCTCGTGTTGGTTGTTGCTGAGGCCATATCGAGAGAGACAGAGAGATGTATTTATCAAATTAGCGCCTACTCTGAAAGGGAGCTGCGAAGGAGGAATCCAATTCAAGATTGAGGAAAACGCCAAAGATATTACTTTTGTGAATTCCACTACAAGCAATCATTCATCATCATCATGACCGTGCAATACATATCACTTCCCGTCTTTGGACACGCTCGACGCGCTGTGCCCGGCACTGCTGGAAAAGAGGGGTGAATATGCCTTATCCCCGGCTATATCCACCACCGGCTAAAATACAACAAGCTCTCCAATGGCTATGCAACCCGTCCTCTTAGACTGAACTTGTGAGTAGATTTGGAAAGGTAAGGGGTACTGCTGAGAGAGTATGTGATGTCGGGAAGAATTGATGACAACATCGTCACATCTCACTGCCCAACTCCAGGCCATCATCTCAACTTCACTTCACCTTCAATCCCCGCGTACTTTACCGGGCAACCCACAGCACGGATGTACTAGTGCAACGCGGTCCTGGCCCTTCATCGCTTCACTATCGGCTAACTTCTCTATCTAGTCTTTTTCCGCACATCAAGAGCATCTTATCACCTGATACGTCTCGCCTTTCCATTACCTTGATACTCCTGTAATCCTATCTACTGAAGCGAACTCTTCAATTGCCGGGACAAGCTCCTTCTTGTCGAGACCTACGGTCTACTTGTGGAAATCAGAAACGAGAAGGGAGTGAAAGCATCAGACAATGAATCAAGATCACATTAGAATCCCATCGTGCGCGTTAGCTATAGGAGAGGTGAAAGTAAAAAGCAGAAAGTAACACACTTGCTATTCCATCCCGTTCACGGCCTACGAGCCAGCACTTCCGCATCAACGCGTCCGAAGCCAAGTCTCAAAACCCCGCCAAAGAAGCCCCCCTCTTCCTCACCCCCTTCCTCTCCACAAACGCCTGACCAAGCAAGCAAGCCCACTTCCACCGATGAGATCTCTAATCCGCATCAGCATCAGCAGCCGCCCGCCCAACATCATCGGGCCCATCGCCATTCGTCACCCCCACGCCTCCAATCTCCCACAGACTCAGATCCTTGCCCTCGCGCCCCTTGGGCCGGAACTTCTTCCCATTCACCCCCTTCATAACCAACATCATCTTCCCCGCCTGCGCGAACCCATCGACGAGTTCTCGCATCCTGCCGCTCTGCACGAACAGCTCCGTCAGACCCGTCTCTTCGTCCGCGATCGTCGTGCTCAGATCCATGAGCTCGATATACGCGTCGCGACTGATCATGGGTCCGGCGGAGTATAGGGCGCACTGGTACGCGAGGAGGATCTCCGGGATGTAGCACATGCGTATCCATTTCAGGTCGACCGCTTCGGACTCGTCGGCCGCTTCTCGCAGGAAGCCCGGCTGGAGCAAGGGCGCGACGGCTTCGTCCAGGTCCGCTTTCGCGATCTTCAATTCCGTTGGGGCCGTGGATGCTGCGCGCGGCGTACTGGAGTATGCTCGTTCGACCGAGACCCAGTCGGCTAGGGCGAGGATGGCGAGGACGAGCTGCTCGAGCTCGTAGTAGGTCCGGGACTGGCGACGGAGAACATCCAGCTGCATTGCTTCCTGGGTGCCGGGAGGAGGCTGGATAGGGGAATTCTTATCCATAATGTTGACGACTTTCCCGAGTACTTCGACAGTCTTGTGTTCGGATATTGACTGGAAGGGGAACGTGCGGGCAAGCAGCATGGCGCCGCTGACATGTCCGGAAACTAATCACATTGGTCAGTACAGGACACGACGGGATCGTCATATCACGAAACTCACCTAGAGCCATTCGCATCCCCAGACCCAGGGTACTGAACGTGACCTTCCACTCGCCAGGCAACAGCCTAAACCACTCCAAACCTCTGCACAGCAGAATATCACCTTCGTCCATCTCGGCAGGCATGAAATCCTCCCGTATCCTCCTGCCAGGGAAAAGCCTCGTCTGCTCTCCCGCATAGTCTTCCAAAGTCTCGAGCGGACGACTCGGGACCTCCTCCCTTCGCAACGTGAAGTACTTCTGCAAGATCAGCCTAACTTGTTCGTCGAAGATGGCTACGACATCCAGGCCGTAATCATCGGACATGAGCTTCAGCATCTCTTTCTGCTGGCTAGCGCCCGACACGTCTTGGAGCAGGTTCCCTAGAACAGCAACGTACTTGTCGTGTCGCATACGCGAAGCATACATGGCGGCGTAGTCGCGTCTTCCTTGCGCTCGGAGTGCCTGCAGGTATGATACCAGGACGTTCTCCTCGGCACCCACCGTCTCGGCTTGTGGCTCCATAGGATCAATCGCGCGCGTCACGACGTAGATGTGAGCCGCAATTCTCAGTGCAGCAGGATCAAGCACGACCTGCGACTCTGGTAGAAGCTGAGCTGGGGCTTTGCGAATGCGTTCAATGACACTTTCAGTCTCTTCACCGCCACGCATGCTGTCCAAGTCAGAGGCCGCCATGCCAGTTGTATACACGAGATTTTCGGCGTCGTTGTTGAGAAGGTAATGCTCAATGATCTTAAGTGGCCGAGCGGACTCTTCTTTCGTCGCGCTGTTCTGACGAAGCCTCATGATGAGGTTGTTAAACGCCTCTTGCGCTGTAGCTCGATTCGTGAGACCTTCGTTCGCCGACGTGCTTCGCCGCAGAGCAGTCATGGCTGGGACACGGTCGGAAAAGTTCGTGTGCAGATAGAGCTCGAATTCCCGGGTCAATGTCGTAGTGTAGTAAGCAAATAGGTGGTCGTCAACACTGCGGCACACTCTTTCTACAGCCTTCGAATTCCCACTGAGCAGCCCGTACACTGCAGCCTCGTACTCATTGGCACACTCGGATTCCGATGCGAGATGGCACATTTTCCTCCACGCGCTGTTACTACCCGAATGCTTGCTTTCCATTGCGAAAAGAGCAACAGCTCGCCAGCCTTCGTTGCGCTCCTCACACCATGCTCTAATGTCTTGCCACGAAGTGCCACGCCGAAGCATCTCCCAGCATGCGACCCACACGGCCTTCTCATAAAAGCGATCTTCTTTCTCCAGTACCCTCTGCTGGCGTCCAGGAGCGTCAGGATCTAGAGTCGTAGCCATCATGTCTTCGCCGTTTTCGGTCCGGATCTGCGGGAGGACAGGATCCGAAGGATCAGGCCAGCTACGTAGTCGCTTTTCTTTCTTGATACGCTCACGTGTGTGCAGCCAGCCCTTCGACCACAACCCTTTCCCAGCACCTGAGCGCGTCTCAAGCTCCTCCATCACACCTTGGACATCGGTCTCTTGGTGCTCGGCAGTCTGCTCCAGCCATTTCTTGATCAGAGACCTCTCTCGTGCCGTATCGCTCTCGATAAGGAACCGCTCGTACAGCTCGGCCTCGGTGGTATACCGATTCGGACTTGCCATCTGTGCAAGCTTGTCTTCTCTTTCGGCTTGCAATTCTCGGTCCAGCGCTTCTGTAGTCGTGTGTCGATAGTGCAATTCCAGAATCAATTTGAACAGCTGCCAAATATCCGCCTCCTGCTGCCAGTGTCTCTGTTCCTTCACTTCTTCCGCCTTCCGTCCTTCAAGTATACTCCCAGTGCCTCTGAGACTGCCCATGCGACTCCCGCCTCCAGTCCCCTGATCCGAAACGTTCGCTCGTTGAGCCCATTCACGCCTCAATTGCAGTCTCCTCTCTCTTTCGTGCCGCTTGTTCAGATTCTCCGCGGCTTTCTGGGCAATGTGCTGGAACTTGCCTGCCACCTCGATCGCGACAACGTGCTTGTCCTCTCTATGGGGCAGCTCCCTGAGGAATCGATCGAGCTCGACCGAGAATAGTTCGACTTCTCTACCGACCTTATCCGCCATCTCGTGGAGGCTGTCGAGGGCGTCTGCAGGCCCACCAAGTGCAAGGGGCGGGTGTTCTTCGTTCTGATCTTCGTCGTCCGCCTGGTCCTCAGTAGATGGGAGAACTTCGTCGCCGTTCGAAGCGGTATTGAAATTCCACAAGCTCGATGATTCCTTGCGTAACGACGTGGTAGCTTGCGGCCCTCTTTTACGCGTAGGATTCTTTGCGATTGATGCCTGGCTCGCTCCAGCTTGAGATCGTCGTGTTGTGGGAGGCATGATGAGGGTGGAAGCGGGGAGTGAGATCACGAAAAGAGTGTGTTGGCACCTGCAATGCCTCTTGACAACTTGTAAAGATTCGAAGGGCAAACGATGCGATTAGAACGATCCCGGGGCAACATCAGAAGCTTGTCGCGGAAAGCTCGCCGCTAGCGCGTCATTCGCGTGGCTCGTGCGTATGTTGGTCGTTCTGGCATTAGGAGGTACATTCACTTTAGGACCTACCTAGCCGCATGAAACAGGCATACTACGGCATTCCAGGTGTTCGATGCAATGCAAGACTTGAGAAAGCTAGCAGAGAAGATGATGAATGGCGAAAGCAGCTTACGTGCATTCCCAAGCCTACATAGGGTAGCAACTTTTTTTTTCACATCTGTAACATGTCCATCCACACATCTGATAACAAGTCTTTGCGAGCCCCCAAACTCCGCCCGCGATGCCTGAGCAAAAATTGAAAAAGAGAAAGGAAATTCCTTCCAACTCTCTGCACAGCATGTAGAATCTAATAGACCTTCTTCTTCTCGTCAAAGCTGACCTGTCCTGGGCCCATGTTGACCAGCAGCAGCAGACCGCCCACAATCGAGAGGATCTGGAAGAAGTCGTACTTGGCGAAGTCCTTGTGTGGGTGGTGAGGGTGCAGCTAGATTTAGGCATTCATGTTAGCGATCCGTCTTGATGGTCTGTATTCCGGTTTCAGATTTCACTTACAGTCCAAAAGTTGTTGACCAGGATGTTGAAAATACTCAGGATCATGACCAGAATGATCGCGCTCCACTTAGCCTTGAACCCGACTGCAACCATGACACACGCCACGGCGCCCACAGCGATCACGGCAACCCTTCCCGGTGTCCAGTCACCCGCGAAGACGAATCCGATGAACAAGAAGATCAACAGCACACGCCCAGCCAGCTGGAAATACATCTTCCTATCCTTCTCATCCAGCTGCGGCAATCCCGCGGGGGCGAATTTCTTGCGCACCCACGAGTCAGACAGAACCATGAGCAAGCCACCCATGACCGAGAGGTTGCGAAGGAAGAAGTTCAGATCGAAAATGAGACCGTAGCCGAGCGCTTGCGTGATGACGACAGCGATGAGGCCGGCGACGGCTTGCTCGGAGTACTTGCGGACGATGATGAGGAAGGAGCAGGCCGTCATAGCGAGGACGTTGGTGATGAGGAAGATATGAGTAATGCCGTTGGGAACTGTATCGCACACAACCAAGTCAGCTCATTAAGTCCCTTCGAACACTCATAGGCTCAACGCTCGTATGCCTCCCTCCCTATCCAGTCCCGATGGGCAGGTGTAACTCACTATGCCGATAATCATGCAGATAGACCAGCTGATCACCCCACTGGGTTATAATCCTCAACGCATCCTCCAGGAACGTCACGACGATGAGGAAGCGGCCGATGGCCGGCAAGTAAGGCTTGAGCGGGTCGCTGAACGTGTCCAGCATATCCTCGATCTTGCTCGTCTGGGCGCGGATCGCCTCGAGCGGGGACGGGTCGTTGGTCGCGTCGGATCTGCCTCCCATGCCGGAGGGACCGGGGCCGTATGAGGAATATTGTTGCGGTTGTTGCTGCGAGCCGAGGTGGTAGCCGGCTGTACCACGTATTTGTGCCATGGCTTTGTGGTCACAGCAATGACGTGTCTAAAAGAGGAGCGTAGTAGGTATTGGCGGTGGTTCCCGCGAATGGTTGCGTATTGAGACGGGAGAAGGGGTAGGTTCGTCTTTGTCCTCTCTGGGTGGATCGTCGGATGTGGACTTGAGCTGCTGCACGGCAGCGCTGCAAGAATTATGTCTCAGTCCCGAAGTCTTGAATGAGCGACTGCAATAGTAGAGTAATGGTCTGTTCCCTGTGGTGCGTGTAGTTGTCAAGAAGGTAAAGGAATGATTCAAGGTAGCAGTGGTGGTGCTGCTGTGCTGTTGCTGCTGATGTGGGGGAAGCACGGTTCCTGAAAGCTGGTCTCTTCGGCTCGGGAAGCTGGGACGCAAGCTTGAAAGGTTAATGTCCGGCCGGTAGCAGCAAATCGATACGGATCTGGTTGTAGAACAAAGAAAAATACTGTTCGACTTCAATTCGACCCCTTTGCCAATTGTGAAATCAATTGGCGTCTTCAGATATGTGCTTACGAAGATGAGCTGGCCCAGGAGTGAATACGGGAGGACAAAAATAGCAAGCTATACATTTAACGTGTGAGGCTGATGAAATTCACGGCCCGAGGCATCTCAGATTGACCATCCACCATGTCTCGACCGCTCCGTCATTACCGTCATTGGCATATAATAGTACCAAGCCGGTTGAGAATACCTGTTCAATTAAGACATTCGACGGGAGACTCTCCTAAGGTTCTGTCTATGTTGGCCAACATCGCTTGGTATCGCTCTTTGAGCGGCCTAGATCTTGGAGGCGTGGTCTTTGATGCCTTCCTATCCACACCTGCATTGACGTAAAGGGGCTATACGTCAACCGCTTGTAAGGTGTTCTTTGTGAGGAATAGAATGCAGCTTTACTGCAAAGCCGATTGCCATGTGACAATTGGGCGACATTGAGATCACTAAAGATCCCAATATTGTCAACACTTGACGATAATCTCTCAACATTCATGTAGACGAAGGACGTGGTACATCAGACAGCCTCATTCTTCCCTTGCTAATACACAAACTCATACACTCGACTGAACTGCTAGTCATACTCTAAGAGAGAAAGAAAAACAATGATTTGGTACGAACAATTGGAAAGAGTCTTCTGCAATCCACACCTAGCAATCCTTCCTTCTTTTCCCCATATCCTGCGCCTGTCCGTTCCCCATGAGCGCCTTTCGTATGGTAAGCAAATATTCGGCCTGGTTTTTCCCTGGTGCTCGTTCGCTTTCAGGCATTTTATTTGAGGTGGGAAGGCAAAGCTTAGACTTGACGCGATGCAGGTAAGTATTTTTTTCAATGCCCGGGCTGTGCCGCTGTTCATCCCTGGGGCACGATAAGAATGGCAATGAAGCATGTAATCGTGGTACTCGAGACTCGAGCTGGATTTCGAACGCCTTTGAGCTTCCATGTGACGAACCGAAGACCTACCAATGACTGGGTGCAACGGATTGATTGCACTTAAGCATCCCAGTTAGAGGCGTCGTTCGGGTCGACATTGGTCCTCTGCTCGTACTCGTCCGTCAAAGCTTGGAATCCCTTTGGCTTGCCATTGACCATAGCAGGCTTGGCAGGAGCTGGAGCCGGTTTGCTGACGGGCGCCGGCTTCGGTGCAGGGGCTGGGACTGGCTCAGTAGGTGTGCTCACACCATTCACCTCACCGTCTTCCGCATGCTTCTTGCCCTTCTGCTTCTTGGGCTGAGCAACAGTGGTCCAACCGGAATCGTCGCCACTCTCTCTCATAACCTGGGCCATCTGATCCTCTTCTGAGACATCGTCCCGAGCACGCTGCTGGAGGGTGTCGGCGTCGGTGGTGCTGGTGGCAGCGGTGCTGCCGCCCAACCCTCCATTAGAGCTTGCTGTGGACTCGGCATCGAATGTATCGAGCAATGGGGTGCCGTTGACTGCAGGAGCCGTAGCCACCGTGGCAGGTTGAGATGGCTTCGACGCATTCCAAGCATTCGAGGTTGGCGGCTTGACGCCCATGCCGTTCCTCGCCGGCTCACCGCGTGCCTCTCTCGCAGCACGGCGCTGCTTCTCTTCCAAGACCTTGCGCTCCTTCTCCTCAGCTTCCCGCACAAGCCTCTGCTCTTCCTTCTTCAGTCTGTTCTGACGTTGCTTCTTGGTCTCTACCGGTTCCTCTTTCTTCTGCTTCTTTGGCGCCTTCTCCTTCTGAGGTTGAGACGGTGCTGTCACGCGTATCGTCGAAGGACCCGAGGCTCTGGGCTCCAGCATATCGGATACGTCGCCGGCGTTGATGGCTGAGAAGTCAGAGGGCGACATGTCGTCATCAGCTTGTGCAGGCTGTTCGGAGGTTTGCGGTGCGCTGCTCTTGACGCTGCCTTGCTTCACCGTCTTCAGTCTTTGCTCCTTTCCCTTTGGCACAGACAGATCTGTGCCTTTACGGGCTTTGGCGAGTTGCTCCGCAAACTGCCTGGTACTCTGATCCTCCTTGTCGTCTTCCTGGCTGCTCACAGGGACAGCCGGAGCTGTGGGCTGCTGTCGTTGTTGCGGCTTGCTTGGGGCCTTTCGCTTCTTGTTGTTCTCTTTGCCAGAGACTGAAGTGACCTCAGCCGCGCTGGTCTCTGCTGAAGGGCGATCATTCTCTCGTCGCTTGGCCTTTGGACGTTGTTCCTTTGGCTCTCTCGGTTCTTGGACACTCCGCCTTCTGTTCGAGGCAGTGGGTGTCTGTGGCTTGTTCTGGCTGTAGTAGTATGCTCCAATGGCACCACCGACTACGAGGAACATGCCCCAGTTCTGGATGGCTTGCCAGTGATCCATGGTGGGTAGAGATGCTGCCGTGGGAAGGTTGGCAAGTCGTTCTTCCGGGCGATCAGTTGGAAGACGTGTACTCGGGACTCGGCACGGTCGATGCGGTGGCTGACGTCGACACTGTTGATGGTGGAAATGCGGCGCGATCGAATATCGCGTTGTCTTTGTTGTCGAAGGTTAGGCTGCGAGGCGCTGTACAACACTGGCTTGTTTAGTCCAAGCCGCCAATGCTGGGCGAGCTCGAATGGATGTCGACGCGGAGCAGGTGCAAGTAAGGGATGGGTGGTATGTTCAGCCGCTGTCGGCCGACGCCGCTAGCACAGAGCTCACGGGGGTACAATGTATGCCGCTGCTGCTGCTGTTCCTGCAGGCGACAGTAAGCGTGGCGAAAAAGGAAACGTGCAGTGGTTGCAGGTGAAAGATGTCCACAGCCAGCACCCAGATGGATGAGCGATGCCAAGGTTGAGACGTCGCTAGGAGGGTCTTCCCCTTCGTGTGTCTTCTCCGCGCAACCAGGGGCTGGCACGCTCACAAGACGGGCTAAAGCTTTCACTTTCTGTAATTCACTACTCTCGCTTCGACGCACATGAAACCTTCTGGAACGGGGGGTCTGAGATGGTCGGTATTTGGAGATAGTTGCGAATTTGATTGCCCCCGCCGTCCTGATCTACCCACTGTGACACGCGGTCTCTCGAACGTAATGATATTGCATTATTGTTATTGTTGCCGTCTACGTATTGAATATGCACGCGGGCCGAATTATCGAAAGCCCGTGTCGGACGAGGATGCTCCCGTTTCCGACCTCACTTCCTTCGACGCCCTGAAAGGGTGAATGGCGGAATACAAGGTGAATGTATGCATTAGCATGCTCCGCACGCAGCTCACAAGCACTCTATCGCATTTCAACCACTCTTGATGGACATCTTGCAGCAGAAAGACCACGTTCCGGAGCAGCTCGTGTATCTGGACCTTGCATTTAGCCTCTTCTCCACTCAAGCCCAGCCGGGCGCATCAGCTGGTCTATCCGCCATAAGCACTGTCCGGACACTGCCCTTATTGGTTCGTTCTGGCCACACCACAATGAACGGCGGTAGCTTCCCCGCACAATCTATACGCGAAGGATATCATCTCGGCGGAGTAGCCCCGGAGGCGCTGAGAGGCGGTGCTAGGGTTGATCAGGGTTATGCTGTGACGCTGTGTCTGATTCTTCTGCCTTTCTAGATGGTATCAACCCTTGATTTGGTATCAAAGGTCGTCGAGGTGATCGATTGCGGTCGTGGGCATTGCTTTTTTGTGCAGTTTTGGTATGGTGAAGCTTGTTAGTCAGCAAGCAGGATTGCGGGCGTCGACATTTTACAGCAGATCAATTTTGGGATGATCCTTCAAACGGAGAACGACTCAGGTAGCAAGATACAATTCAAACTCGACGTAGAAATCCTCTGACTAGCAATACCGCTCTATACGCATAATCTCCGTTGGATTTTTGGCTATCTAAGCTACTATATTGTACCGTCAGTTATCAATACTCGATCCATAGCACTGAGACACAATGGACCTTCTCTCGTTTCCTACAGGGAGTTGAGACTGTCCATCACATCGATTCGAAAGCAAATTGTACCATGACGAGTATTCCTCGCAAATAAACCTAGGATGTCATGTTCGCTCTGAGCGTTTCTCTCGATCGAACAAGTGCGGCGTTTGGTTCCAGAGTTCTGTCCGAATCCACTGAGTCAAGCCTTGCCATCGAGAAATATACCGATTGTAATACACCATCTCTCGATTGCCATCTGTCGGTAAAACTGCTAATTGACAATACGCCGGCATAAAGTTGGGTTACGGGGGATTGCTGTATCCAGGCTCGTCGTGGGAACAAATGCCGTTTACCATGGTGTCTTGACCATCTTCCAAGATCGTTGTGAATCGCCATTCAACCAAATAAACGATCCGTAACGATATGCTGCCCCCTGTGAGACAAATACTGTTCCAAGCCTCCCCGACATTATCCTATTGGTACCATCGATCCCCCGATCACCCTGATTGCTCGTCTTGCTCGTCAGACTCAAGGCAACGTCGGAGAACCGGCACTGAGGCGTGGGGGCAAGTGTGGGGCGTTGGTGACGCTTGAAGCTCGGATTTTGCCACGAAGCTTCATATACGCACAACTCTTTCCGCTCTTCAACTTGGCAGCGAGCTCAGCTCGTTACAAGCATCACAACCAGGTCGGTTAGCTCAGTTGGTTAGAGCGTGGTGCTAATAGGTTCCAACCGGTGATCCTTAACTCAACAGAGTTCAAGAAAAAGACGCCGGTTGCCTTGAAACGCCAAGGTCGCGAGTTCGACCCTCGTACTGACCAGTTTTTTGCCCTGGGAGCCTCCCCAGAGGTTGGGGATCGATTCCCTGATCGATTTGGGCCATCTCCGAAATTTTTGGAATTTTTCGGGAATTTTCTATGATTTTTTTTGTGTCGTCCTCCACGACAACAAGCTCTACAGTAGTCGCTACGCTTGTTGCATGGCTGAATAGCGGCTGCAATTCTCTATCAGCCT
Organism: Hortaea sp. C3G1500-4; assembly: GCA_022701445.1. Lineage (NCBI taxonomy): Eukaryota > Fungi > Ascomycota > Dothideomycetes > Mycosphaerellales > Teratosphaeriaceae > Hortaea > Hortaea sp. C3G1500-4. The sequence goes on from JAJVDI010000010.1 coordinate 885,108, forward strand.
GCAACCTCCCAGGTTGATTGAATATGTGGAGGAGGAAACATAATGTGGCCCGTAATTCGACAGGGTCACGTGCGGGCTGGAGAATTTCACGGGAATGAGTGACGCCCACGCCATACCAACTTTTTCCTTCGAGAACTACGGGACACAACATCCAACGCACAGCTGCAATTATGACACCAAGAGAACGATTTACTTTGGATCATGTTGTCTTATCGTTGTCAAGTAAGACAATTTCTTGCGAACACTCGGCGATGCCTATTGCGATATCGCACAGTGCTGTAACACACCCGCACATGCCCGGACAATATTTATGATCACTCGCAATCGTCTTGAATGGAGCCACTGAATCGACTCGCACCTTCAGACATGGCTACTTATTATCATTGTGTCGCCGGAAAGATACTAACACCTCCGTATGAGCGGCCGTGCTGATTGTACGCCGACGTCAACATTTTCTTCAGGACATTGGAGGTGAGAGGACATTGTTGTCACTTTGCGACGACAATGGCATGATGTATCATCGCTACACCATCTCGCCCGTAAATATCCGCGGCCAATGCTACTACATGTAGACACCGAGTACTCTAGCGCTTAATTAGACGCAGAGAGCTTGGCAAGCACTTCACATGAAGATAGGCACCACATGAGCATGGATCCGACACACAGAACTGTATTTGACATCGATTACGAAGCCTGCCGAATGTCCCTGACACAGTCCTCTCTCGAAAATGCACAGGGAATTCCTTTGACGGAGGGCGACGCAAGCGCCTAGGAACATACCGCTTGCGCAAAAAGCTCGAAATAATGTCTTTCTTTGACGATGTCCACGATGTCGGTCGGCGACGAAGGGCGATACCAGCGCTCATAGTCACGAAGCCCGGGAGAAACGCCTCAGATATGCCTTCCCCTGCAGCGTACCCGACGTCGCCCTGCAAGAAAGGGTGATACGAGGGGTTATGAAAAGGCCGCCTACAAAAGGCACCTAAGTTATGATATCTCCAAGACCCCACGCCACGCGGCTCCGCGACATGGAACAATACCGGTGCTCATTCTCATTACAGCCGGCACGAGACGCATGGGGGATGTTGTCCCCAGCCGAACACGAGATCTGGTTTGGCGACAAATGCTGGGATCGCTCGCTTATGATCATGGGCCCGCCGAGAGATCCCAGACTCATCAACATGCCTGACAGACATCTTTCTGGAACAGCTTATGAGACATTGTCCAGCCTTATCGTCCCATAGAGAATGTCCCGTTCAAGGGAGGTCAATACGAAATTCACGTGAAAATCCTAAGCCTCAGCACATGAGTTCTGTCTACATCCTGACGGATTCTAGCTATTACATCCGCAAGCGTTGCAAAAAGCCTGTAACGTATTTCCATGTCTTTATGACGTTCAGAAGCTGTGCTACATCTGCATCGAAACCAATTCTTGTTTACCCGTCTCTCAGATCAATAGGAAGCCATTGGCTAAAACTCTAGCGAATCCCTATCAACAATACCCAGTAACGCAGACGAGTTATGACGCCGTGTCGGATCCCCAACCCACATGCTGCGTACGAAGCACACCAGCTCACCACTCATCAGACTAGATGACCTTCTTGTATTCGAGAATCCCCACCTTCCGCACTCTGCTCGAGCTCCGGTCTCGCTTCCGGTACCAAGCATAGTGCGGCCTCTCCTTCGGCGCCTCCAACAACAATTTCCCAGACCGCAAGCGTCTCGTATGTTCAAAGAGAACCTCAGTCTCATACTTATCCATCTCTCGCAGGATGATGATGAAATTCGGATCAGTCTGGTCGAAGTTAGCGGACGGCACAGACGCCGATTGTCGGAGTGGAAATCAGTACTTACTCGGTCGAATTCATACGGAATGTCGTAGTAGATCAACGTGTCGATGGAGAGGTAATCCCGATGGACCTTCGCATAAGTGGGCGCTCTCGTCTCGCGCCATAGCTCCATGGCGCCACCCGTCGACGCCCTTCCTCTTGACCGACTACGCTCCTCGCGATACTGCTTCGCCTTCTCCTCGTCGACCATGACATCGATCTGATTCTGCGCATACCCGAACTTGGCCAACCTCCTCCGCATCTCCGTCTCGAATTTCTCCTTCTCGGCCGCCTTCTCCGCCTTTTCCTTTTCTTCCTTCTCCTTCTGTCGTCGTAGGAAGTCCTCCCATTCGCGCTTTTCTTTCTCTTTTGCTTCGCGTGCCTCGCGTTCCATCTTCTCCTTGATTCGCTGTTCTTCAGCCTTGGCGCGCTCGCGCGATTCCCGTTCCTCTCGCTCCAATTTCTCCTTAATACGCTGTTCCTCCGCCTTTGCCTTCTCCGCGTCCTTGCGCTGTTTCTCCGCATATTCGGCGATGATGCGCTTCCTCTCTTTGTCGGCGGCGGTGTCTGCCTTCTCGCGCTTCGCATCATCCTTGAGCTTCTTCAGCTCGGCTTCCTTCTCCCACAACTGCCGTCGCCGCTGCTCTTCCAGCTCGCGTTCTTTTTGGTCGAGCCGCCACTCCGCGAATTCCGGCCGGTCCATGAGAGCGCCATCCGTACGTCCTCGTGATCGTGAGCGTATCCTGTCGCGCAGCGCCATCTCAGCCATTTCTTCAATGAACTCGTCGCCTAGCCGGCTACGACCGCGCATGTCCGGGGAAGCAGGATATTGCACTGGCATTTGGACGGGCATCTGAACCGGCATAGGAAGCGGTACTTGACGAGGAGAAGATGATGGACGGCGGTACGGTGACTCGTTACGCATATTGTTGTCTTGAATCTGATCCATGTAGATGTTGTTGATTACCGGCTGAGGGCCATGACCAGTGGATCGCGTGCGATAGAGGCCAGACGTATTTCCAGGGTTCAGAAACTGCTGGCTTCGCCTGTTGCTGTCATAAGGTCCTCGCGGCGAGCGCCGACGGCGATGATAATCGTAGTCATTGTCTCCGTAGAACGACATGTTGATGACCAGAGCTTGTTAGCAGATTGGAAGGTGTGAGTCGTCGAGCCAGTAAAGCAGATTATTATTCTTCCGTTCGACAGCTAGGCACCAGTCGCCACCTAGGTACCAGTACTAGTAGCGCAAGCTCAAACAGCTATGCACTAACCCGCTCCCACCAGCTTGGACACAGTAATCAGTTCCGTACGCAGAAGACAAAAGAGAGTACTGTAAGAGAAATATGACTGAATAGAAACAGGCAACTTCAACTTCTCAGCTCGCACAGGACTGCAAGACTCTAGGCGTGGAACAAAAAACGCAGGCTGACGGGCTTGCGATTATGACTCTCTGCGATAGCGTGACCGCCCACATGCAATCTCAGCTCGTGGGGTGGGAAGGATGAATAGCGTTTGGGGGCTGAAAATGGACTGAGATGAAGGATGGCCTGATGCCTTCGCTCGCCCGGTCCCGGGACCCGCGGTTTATGAAGAAGGGCGTGGTCTTGTGCGCGCGTCAGCAGACCGTGGCGGTCGTTTCATCTTACAAAGGCTGAGACAATGCTGCGCCGCATGGTGTTTGTACCTTAGCGGCACGGGTGACTGCATCGCCATGTGTGGGTGTTCTTGTTGGAGTTCAGTCTTTGACGCGGAGCGGCAATGCACCAAGCTGTTCGGTAGTAGTGAAGGGGTCAGTGCAGCATTGCATTAGCGCGTTGTTGGCTCTCTATTGGACCTCGCTCTTTGTTGGCCGTGTATGGGAATAGTTTCCTCTCAGGTTTGCACAATATTAGCCGCGCGCTGCACTACAGTCCAAGCTGATGCACGCTCATGAGTCGCTATTTGTGAGCTTGCCCGGATGTAGTTTATTAATAAGGTATTTATCAGCGAAATCATAGATTGTCGTCAAAGCAAACATCAATACGCTTGTGCCTTCCTAAGATAGCAACAGCCCAGACCGCAGCATGGGGCGCACTTCCGGTCTTTCTGATATGGGCAAGATTTTGGGACTTGTGTCGGAGAGCAATTCGATATGTGCGCTAGACATACATATGCACGCTCTAAATTTCCACACGCCGCTTCTCCAAATGATGACACAAAAAGTAGTATGCAGCGCGCTACGCAACCTCACTGGCATGCAGGAAATTCGGATAATCCAGATAACAAACTCGTACGCTATGGCTTCAGTTACAGATCCATACATCCCCTTCAAACGCCGGCTACAATGAAAATGCTAAGATAATTCAAACTCATAGAACACGTAGGGCTCGTACCCCTGATCGCCACCAAAGCCCGCACCCGCCATCTCCTGCTGCATACTGGCATCATCCTGCGTAGGTCTGCCCTTCTTGTCCCGGCTAAGGGCGTTACCACCGATGTCTGCGAAGCGGGTGTCGAGAGCGGCCTTCGCCTTCTTGCTTCTCTTCGGGTCGGTCTTGAATTGTGATGTCAGCATGCCATCCAGAACGCAGTACATATATAATTGGTAGTAACATACCTTGATAATCCCACACACGTAGTTGAGCGGCAAACCGTACCTGAGCACAGTCTCCACGAACACCCTCAGCGTCAATACATGCACCCACCCCATCACCGCATCCGAATAACCTGTCCTGCCCAACCTCAGTGCTTCACCCCAGACCCTCCTCTCCTCCTTCTCCAGCTTTCGCAGCTCTTGTTCCTCTGCTTCACGCCCACCTTCGCTGAACTTCAGCTCTCGAGGCGTCCACCTGTGCTCTCTGCACTTGTGCACAAACTCCGCCGAATGCTTCTTAAAGACCGTCACAGCCCAGAGCTGGAACTCGTCATCCTTTGCCATCATCTGCGCGGAGCGAGGAACGACCATAGGCGTGAGGGATTCGTACGACTTTATAAAGTCCTTGACCAGCTGTGTGGGGACGGCGATGAGGTGTTGCTGGAGATATTCCGAGTCCTCAGGCTTGAGGATGGCGTCTGGGTTCACGACGGAAGAGAGGGATTTCTGAGATAGATTGCCGGTAGAGCTCCGTTGTATTTGGGTCAGGTTGGTCTTAGTCTGGTTGTACTGGTTGAACTTGGCCTTCACGTCGTTGTCCACCGCGGCGATCTCCTTCTGCAGCATGTCGATGAGCTCCGAGATGGGCTTGTCGGCGCGGTACTTGACCTTGTTCCATTGGAAAGAGGAGAGGTAGTTCTCTACCGGCCGGTCGTTGACGACCTTCTGCTGTTGGAGCTTCTCTTCATCGCCTTCGAGCAGTCCTCGTAATGAGTCCGCGATCTTGTCTACTGCGCCTCTGCATCCTCCCTCGAGCTTGGCCAGCTCATCTGCTTGGCCCACTAGCGCATCGAGAGTGCCGACTTTGAAGTTTGGGACGTTGAATGGGAAGGTGGTTGCTTGGTCTGTATGTACTGCAGATCGGAGGGCGGTCAGGGCTTCGTCGTGGTCGTTGGAAGGCGAGATGGAAGATGGCAGAGACACGAGAAAGTATGTCTGCGGCGGCATGGCGAAGAGAGGTGTGTTGACCGGCGAGCGAGAGAAGACGAAAGGGGATGTAGAGCTTCTGGACGGGTTGATTTGTGCCTAAGGTACTGCCTACTGGAGCTGCATGTGCATGTGGCTTCACTTGGAGCCACCGGCGAGCGTCATGCTGCGTCCGAGCTTCGAGGTGAATGTGGGGCCAGCCATTGGCCTCCGCTCCGCCAACCTGAGTCCCGTCGTAACCGCACGCCGCAATCATTTCCTTCCTTCTTCGTAGGCTGAGCTGAAGTCTCTATCTTGACTCAATCTCAATAGACAGCTCTATGTCAGCCCCGCAGACCACCATGCGGGCTTCACGCTCGTTGATTTCGGCCGCGAAGTCGGCTACTCGTTTCCAAGCCCGACCTGTGTCCTCACTGGCAGGTCAGACAGCCACCACGCCCACCCGCAGCAATGTGTCTCCGTCGTTATTCAATGCCAAACGCACCCAAACTCAGATTTCCGTGAAACAGCAGCGGCGGGCTCAGAGCGGGCTTGGGGAGCACGCTCAGCCAGCGCCAACTTTCTACACCGAAGAGAACCCTGGCAAGACTGCCCTTTACGACCTGCACTTGCAACATGGCGCAAAGATGGTCCCGTTCGGCGGCTACTCCATGCCAGTATCTTACGACGACCTGTCTCTTGGTGAGAGCCATGCCTGGACGCGTGAGAAAGCTTCCCTTTTCGACGTTGGCCACATGGTCCAATATCACTTCGAGGGACCCGGCGCGGAAGCTTTCCTTGAATCCATGACCCCGGCAGGCCTGAAGGACCTGGCACCAGGTACTTCGACCCTTTCGGCTCTCCTTCACCCTGTGACAGGAGGCATAGTAGACGACTGCATCATCAGCCGCCTGGAAAACGGCCCAAGGCATCTCTTCTACGTCGTCTTGAATGCCGGATGCAGAGAAAAGGACTATAAATTCCTAAACTCCGCCCTGGAGAAATGGGACAACACCATCAACCCCGTCGTGCACATCAATCATCTCCAAGCCGATGGCGAGCCGTACGGTCTCATCGCCCTACAAGGTCCCATGTCTGCCGAGATCCTCGCGAGCGTCCTGGCACCGGGCTGCAAAGTCGATGTCACCAAATGGTACTTCGGGAGCTCGAAGCACATTACTCTAAACCTCCCTCACTCCGGTGAAAGCCTGCCGGTCGTCGCAGCCCGAGGCGGATATACAGGCGAGGACGGATTCGAGCTCTCGATCCACCCTTCCCAGACCGTCGAAGTGACCGAAATGCTGCTCGAAAGCGCAGGGCGCGATAAGCTTCGTCTCGCCGGTCTGGGCGCTAGGGATAGCTTGCGATTAGAAGCAGGCATGTGCCTCTACGGCCATGACCTGGACGACACTACGACGCCGGTAGAAGCAGGTCTCAGCTGGATCATCCCGAAACATCGGCGATCACTGCAAGGATCGGGTTTCAATGGCGCCGAGACGATCATCCCTCAGCTTACCCCGGCCTCTAAAGGTGGCGCCGGTGTCGAGCGACGTCGCGTAGGTCTGACAGTTGAAGGCGCGCCCGCGCGAGAAGGTGCGCTAATTGTAGACGAGAACGGCAATGAGGTGGGTAAAGTGACGTCTGGCTGTCCTAGCCCGACAATGAAGAAGAACATCGCTATGGGGTACGTCAAGAACGGACTACAGAAGGCGGGGACGGAGTTGCAGGTGGTCGTGCGAGGGAAGGCAAGGAAAGCTGTGGTTACAAAGATGCCGTTTGTCCCTAGCAAGTACTTCAAACCTGCTGCTTCCCCTGCGTAGAAGGAAAAAAAAAAAAGGCGACGAATGAAACAAGGATTAACACGCAATTGCATTAGAGTCTCATGACTAGAATCTCATTCGAAACGCCTTCCCTCCCCTTCCAATTAGTCTCTGATCCGTTCTGCAGACAATCCTTGAAATTACACGCGCACTTTCAGGCCCCTCAAGCTCGCCTTGAGGCCTTCATACTATCTTCTCTCCGCCGGGATGCATTCGACTACCTTACCCGCCCACCCTCAAACCGCTACCCTTTCGCCCGCTGCCTCTCCTCCCTGGTCCCACAGGAGCGCGTCTGGGCACCACCACACTGGTTTGCTTCTGCTGAGTAGCAAAACGCAGCGCTTGCTGAGGCGCTTGCGATTGAGTAGGCTCAGCGACTTGAGCCGAAGCCTGCGAGCTAGCGCTGGACGGACGGTGCTTCTTCAGGATGCCCTTTGCTGGGGGCGACAGCCGCTTGGAAGGGCGGAGTTGCAAGAATTGTCCCTTTGGGGCTTGCTCCTTGACTTCTTCCTCATCGTTGTTATCGTCTTCGTCGTCTGTGGCAATAGCGCTCTCGGCTTCTTCTGGCGGCACGATCGTCACGTTCGACTTGACACGCGGACATCCATCTCTCGTACCCATTGCCGGCGTTTGCGACGAGGGTGTGTCGCGCTTCGTCACCGCAGGCAAGATGTCACTCCTCGCTCGTCGGTGCTGTTCACTCAATTGTGCGGTGCGTGCTGATTTTTGTAGATTGAGGGTTTTTGTATTCCTCCGGAGCGGTGCACTATCCGAGCGATGAAGCTGCCCCTTTACACCCGTTGCGGTGGTCGAGTGTAGATCGCCATCTCCGAAGCGGCTCGTGTTTCGCTCATTGAACACGATACGGCGCGCAATTCTTATCGCTTCGATCCGCCTTTGCGTGTCCGCAAATTGCTTGCCGCTGGAAGAAGATGCAGCGGAAGTTATCCTCGATGCGGTGGAAGTGGTATCAAACCCTCGCTGGATGACGCAGCCATCGGAGGAAATAGTGGTGGAAGATTCGGTGCGAAACTTGCGTTGCAGACGCACCTGGGCGCTCTCATAGGAGTCGGTGGTGTTGCTGCTTGCTAGTGTCGCGGCTGACTGCCGGCGCTGAAACTCGACTTCGAGAGCGCTTACCCATTGCGGCGGTGGCGTGGAGCGCGCTGAGGCCTGGCGAGATGACAGAGGGCTATCGCTTGGGTCTTCATGTCTCTTTGGAGGTAGCATGAAAGCCACGGAGCTGCTACTTCGACGCGAAAGCGCCTTGCCGGCCGAGGGCGTGGATTTCGGCACATCCTGGGTTGTGTTATTGCGCTGATAGTAGACGGGGTGGCGGAAACCAGTCGTCTGTGCATGATTGGCAAGGGGCGGATCGCAAAAGGAGTTGACGGTAATCGCTCCCTCAACGACTGGGCGCGGAGGATTCCAGGCGCACTTTCTTGGTTCCAAAGTGGTCTTCGGCAACGTGGTCTTGGGGCTCGACGGATAGCGAGCGCGACGCTCCTGTGCAACTTCTGCACGATGGACGTCTTCTTGAAAACGGTGCGCTCTCAACCTCAGTGCAAGGCCTTTGCGACCGGTCAATTGCTGCTCGCTGCTCTGACACAACTCCCTGACATAGATGAAGAAGCACTTACCACTACCAGTGACGGCCTCTATGACCGTGTCCCAATCGAACGGCCACATGTTGCTGGTGGTCGAAGAAAATGTGTCGGATGAAAGTGATTTGCACCTGATTGTGTTGTTGAAGGGCAAGCTTGCAAGATCATGTTCACTTTCTGATTGTCACTCTGCGAACACAAGCTAGGTCCGATCGACGAACGTGTGAATTGAGGTCAAAAGGACGGCGTCGGTGGAAGCGCCGTAGTGTCACGCGGACCCCCCGCCACTCTTACCCATCGCACCTTCCTTCATTCACCACCACCGCAAGTTCATCGGCGACTCCGGCAGCAGTCGACAATCGACTATGTCATATCGGCAAGCGCAACAGCTGAGTCGCTGCGAAAAGACTTCCATGGCACAATGCAAGTTGAGATATTGTCCCCGAATTCAATTGCCGACAGAAGATCGATCGAAGTCGATTACCCAGACAATAAGGTCGCTCTTTCCGTTGTCACCCGAACATAAACCCCATTGCTCTGACCACCCATTGAGAAAGCCCCATGGACGGACATGAGAACGACTCGGCAAACTGACAGCCTCTCATCCCTTCGATCGGAAGAGGCAAAATGTCTTCACTCCGTCAGTGTGTCTGCAACTTCACGCGTCTCTCATTCACTTCTCTGGATGCGACCCGCCCGAGTCTTGCACGACAACATGAGTGAGGCTCTGGAATCGAGGAGGCGGCAACAAAGCCCTTCATGCTACGTAGTATTCAATTTTTCCCCTCTCTCACATTGAAGTATTTCATCAGGCAATCTCGTTGCTAGCCACAATGTAGCAGGTCGTTGGAGAATCCCAGGAGAGACACTATAATTGAGCTAAGACAATAGATTTTACTAGTCCTCGGGATGATAAGACCAAATCAATCGTCGCAACTTACCTGCCGAATATGACCATGTGCCCTGGACGCATTGAAGCGAATGTAGTGAAGTTCAAGAAAGGTTTATCTGCATGCTTTCGCCACATGTCGAGCACGCCATAAGGCACGGACCGCGCTTGCCCCACACTCCCTGCGTCAGACTGCCGATCAGGTACTGGAAAGTTTCACACTTTCAATGAGTATACACTGCTCAAGGTTCTTTGCAACTTAAGATCGATAGAAACCTCGTAACCCAAAGATAAGCAGTTCGAAATTAGTACCGGTCAAGCCAACTCTCGAATCCACAATGGCAACGTAGGTGCCCTCCCAGCTCGTGGACATTCATGGCTTCGACCCCACCATCCCACCTTCAATGGCTGTGATGTGGCACGATCAGACGCTGACCTCGCGCCAGCAACATCACATGGCACCCGGGTCTCACCCGTCAGGAGCGTAGCGAGCTGCGCAAGCAGAAGGGCTGCACCGTTTGGTTCACTGGCCTGTCTGCCTCTGGAAAGTCGACGATTGCAACCGCACTTGAGCAGCACTTGCTCCACCTTGGCCTCGCTACTTACAGACTGGACGGCGACAATGTCCGCTTTGGCTTGAACAAGGACCTTGGCTTCTCGCCAAAGGACCGTGAAGAGAACATCAGGCGTATTGCGGAGGTAATGCTGGCCCGATCACACCCTAGGGCGACCGAGTGCTGATAGACTTGATGACAGGTCGCCAAGCTGTTCGCCGACTCGACCACCATCGCCCTCACCTCTTTCATCTCCCCATACAAGGCCGACCGCCAGATCGCCCGCGACCTGCACGCGGACACCAAGAACACCGACTCGCCGCTCCCGTTCATCGAAGTCTACGTCGACATCCCGGTCGAGGAGGCCGAGAAGCGTGACCCGAAGGGTCTCTACAAGAAGGCCCGCTCAGGCGAGATCAAGGAGTTCACGGGCGTGAGCGCGCCCTACGAGGCGCCGGAGAAGCCGGAAATCCACATCCACTCTGAGAAGACCAGCGTCGAGGAGGCTGTGGCCCAGATCACCAAGTACCTCCAGGACCAGGGCTTGCTGCAGGGTAGCTCTTAAAGAAAAGAGCGAGAGAGATTTAGATTATCACGATCATGGGAGATACGAATATAGAGCTTTGCACATATGATGAGATGTATTGAGTCTCATTTAGATTTGGATTGTCTAAGCTTCACATAAGGGAGCACTGGTTGACTGCACCCTGGCCCGACCTTCCATTGACTTCGTACTGACTTCTACTTCATACAAATTGTTGCATGCCAGGCGATTTGTAGAGAAAATGTAGGGAGTTGGTAGTAGAGTTGGCTAGGGTGTGCCAGCGTGGCCTGTCTATTTAATGACTTGGGAAAATGGAGCGATCGCGAATACTTGACCTGAAGAATATAGGCTCTGCTACCAGGTAAGCAAGAATGTGAGTAGCAATGTCTGGTATGCCTCCTCCGTGTGCCAGGTGCGAAGGACTGTCTGCGCCGTACAAGAGGCAAGGTCAAGGTGCGCAGACAATCTCGATAGTCCTCGACACGGGGAGAGAGAGAACCAAATGATGCCTCCGTTAGGTTCGATTTTCACGATCTTCGATGTCATACGCGCACTTCCTGCTTGCGTTCAAAGTCTATAGTGGCCTCAACGTTTGCGCGTGCATGTGCGAAAGCCTCGTTGGCTACAAGGCCTGACTCTGCTAGCTTGTCAGCACGAGAGCCTCCATGTCACTTGGCGTGGTCAAGCAGTCGGGTTTGGAGGCGATGATCAGATCAAGTGTAGTGTGATTTATGATCTCTGCCTATGGTTTCCGAAGAACCCATCAGATTTGCAGAATTCTCTATGTTCATCACAGCGCTCCTGGGTGACTGTATAGGCAGACTTACCATATGAAAGTTTGCTTGTGCAGTGAGAGCCAACTTACGGTTGCGTTCCTCTGAATACCCAGGTGGTAGCTCGGGAAGTGATGGGGAGGAGAAATTGGAGATGAAGACGCGTGAACGTCAAGACTACACTTGATCCGTGCGTAGTTACGTGAACGAGCGCGTTGCTTGAAGCGGTTGGTCGGCAGCTCGGCAGAAGCCATGCTCCTGTCGCAACTGTTTGACCACCTCCAGTCGTCAGGTCTCCTACTCGTAATTGCCCATCGACCACGCCATCACAATGGGGTCCCGTGCAGAATCGCCTGCGTCCTCTGATCTCAGCGAGCCGCCATCAATTGATTCCGACGCCGACGACAGCTTTAGCCATACGCCAGGCCCATCTTCACGACCTATAAGCGCCGCCCGCGATACCGATCACCTTGCCGCACCTCCGTCAAAACGGCGAAAGACTGGCCCAGGATCGCACGTGGAGAAGGGAACTCCACAACCGGAGATTGAGGACGACAACATCTCCATTTCTTCAGACGGCTGGTCGTCTGCCCCAGGCTCCCCAACACATGACGAGTACGCCCTCCGCGAAGAAGCACAGACGGCATGTCTCTGGCGCGATTGCCCATTTGGACAAGCGAACAACAATGACGACCTTGTCGAGCACGTGCAGAACACGCACTGCGCGAGCGGCGGACCAAAGAAGACCAAGTATACGTGCGAATGGGGCGAATGTCAAAAGAAGAACAGCAATCATCCTAGTGGGTACGCCCTGAAAGCACATATGCGTAGTCATACAAAGGAGAAGCCGTATTACTGCGCTTTGCCCGAATGCGATAAGGCATTCACCAGGAGTGATGCTTTGGCGAAGCACATGAGAACCGTACACGAACCTGAGGTGCCGCGTGGAAGTGCGCCTGACGTGGCTGCTAGTGGTAAGAAAGGTGGAGGAGGTCTCAAGATCAAAATGTCGAACGGCATTGGAAAAGGAACGAGCGGGATGCAGTCGACAGACCCAGCAACCACAGGTCCAACGCATGATGAGGACGGGAACGAGATCACCCCTTCGCCAGCAAACGACAACATTACTTACATCCCAGCTCATCATCCGATTACTGGTCAGCCGGGATTCATGATCCATTACCCGCCAGATATCCAGTTCACCGCATGGGAGAGTAGCATAGCAGCTGATCAGCTGATGCGGTTGCTGAGGAGACAATTACACTGGGCCAACAAAGAGCAAGAAGAGTTGAAGAGGGAATGCGAAGCATTAGAACAGAAGCGGAAAGAGGAATGGACATTGAAGGAGATACTCCTTGAAGGCTCTCTTGAAGCCGAACTAGCCAAGGGCGAGGAAAGCGGTTTACTCAAAGACGTGAACGAGCGCGTCCGGGAGGCAATGGAGCATGACGCACAACCAGCCAAGGAAATGGACTGGACGCCTACGAAGCCATTCTGGCGACAACAGCAATTCCAGCAAGATCGGGAGCGCCGCAGGCAACGCGAGCAGGACCAGCAAGAAGGTCTTCCGTACACGGAAACCCTTTCTGAGCTTCCGCACGATGCCCCGATGCCTTCCCATTCTTTCCGACTGCCTCCAACCGACATCGAAACCCCTAAACAGCTGTCGCGTCCGCAGTCTCCATCGCCGCCTCCTACGGGACAGAGCGCTGGGTTTGACGGTACGGGCGATCCGTACGATAACTACGTCGACGACCGGATGGCGGGAATGGAGCGGTTGAAAGCCGAGCGGGATCGGGCGAGGAGTCTGCACGGAAGTAGAGGTACGCCGAGTAAGCAGGCGGAAGGGCATGGTCAGGAGAGTCAGAAGGAGGCTGAGGCCGATGCTGTGGGTGCTTTATTGGGGATGAGTGGGGGACAGACGGGTTCTGCGGAATGATAGTCTTAAGTCTTGTATGTGTCGATCAAATGCGATGATCAAAGCCACTGTTTCTGGTTGAGCAAAGAGACAAGGAGCGCATTAAGAGTGAATTGTGAATCATGCAAAAGGGGGAAGGATCATGACCGTTATTGCTGAGCTTGCTCGGCCATATTCAAGTCCAAATTTTACAGGGTCAAGTTCGCTCCTGCTCTCCAATTATTAGTTCTTCAAAAAGGGCAGTAATGTGACTTGCTCTCACGTCACCTACGTATCGCTCTCTGTGCCTACGTATCGCTCTCCATGCCTACGTATCGCTCTCCATGCCTACGTATCGCTCTCCATGCCTACGTATCGCTCTCCATGCCTACGTATCGCTCTCCATGCCTATGTATCGCTCTCTCTATGCCTACTATCGCTCTCTCTATGCTTACGTATCGCTCTCTATACCTATTTATCGCTCTCTATACCTTCGTAATACCCTCTATTTCTCTATAGAGTTTGTATTTAGTTGTCTTCAATTAATTGGTCAAGAGACTAATCCTAACCCTCCGTCTACTTTGAATCTTGATTAAGAGAATATCACCAGATCTGAATTCACAGATGTGGATACTGAAATGGAGTTCCGCATTTGATGGGGCCGTCTCAGGCACAAAACGAGACTTTAAGGTTGCTGGCACGGTGTTCCTCTCGAAGGGCCTTCTATTGTCCCCTTCAGGAATGTGAAGACACGGTCTTCCCAATGTGACCGCAAGGAATGCTTAGTTTAAGCGACCATTCGGGTCTCTGATATGGCTTTGCCAATTGCAGATCGAATCGGCTGTACTCTAGCGGCTTGATCTTATAATTCTGGAGATCCAGACCTCAGATGCGCCGGAACGGGGCTCGAGGGAAGAGAAAGGCAGGTGGTTGCACACGGAAAAGGGTCCATCATGGAGCGAGGGGAAAATAATCGGAAAGGGCAGCGTGGAATGGGCGGTTAGGGGAGAAAGAAAACGAAGCCATTTCAGTGACCCGCCATGGTAAGAGGTCCATTGGCCGAAGCAGTAGAATGCAGGCCAGGGACTTGGCGGTGTAACTTTTGGTATTTGTGATGACTCTCTACAAGTACAAAGGTATTCCATCGAGGCAAAAGCCTTTACCGCTTCCACCCGTTAGGTCCAGCCCATGTGCCTTTGACCATGGAGTTGAAGTAGACCCAGGGGAAGAAGTCCTTCTTGAGATGATAGAATGCGCGGCTTGGCGTCCCCTGATCGACGAAGCGACCGAACGTCTCCTTTGGCTGACCTCCATATTTGAACTCTGCCAGCATGACTTTCCCGTATTCGGTCAGAAGCGGGCAGGATGTGTAGCCGTCGTACGTAGCCGGGAGGGCTCCGCCTTGCATTTTACTGAGCATGTTGTTGATCAGGATTGGCGCTTGGGCGGTGATGGCGGCGGCTGTCTTGGATGTCGGGAGACTAGATGCATCGCCGCATGACCAGACGTTCGAGTACTTCTTATGTTGCAGGGTACCATCGTCGACGTCGACAAAGCCTGCCTCGTTTGCTAGGGCGCTCTCTTTGATGAAGGCATGAGGCCCCATCTTGGGCGTGGCATGCAGCATGTCGAAGTGTTTCTTGACAGTGCCGCTTCCGTCGGTTTTGTTGAGGACGGCGGTGTTGCCCTCGATACCGACCAGGTCGTGCTGGAAAAGAGCCTCCACGCCACGTTGCACACGAAGCTCTTCTAACCGGCTGCTGTATTTCGGCACTCCGAACATGACAGGCATTGCGGTGGCAAAGTCGATCTTGATCGGTGACGTCGCCCGGCTATCTGGGTTGTAGAGACCTGATCGCTTCCAGCTGTCTAAAGCTAACCACATGATCTTTTGCGGCGCGCCAGCGCATTTGACAGGGCCTGCGGGGTGAGTGAAGAGGGCCTGTCCATCTTTCAGATCGGCGATGTTCCGGGATGCCTTGTCGCAGGTATCGTAACTGTAGATGGAAGATACAGGGGCATGCGGATCTGAAACGGCCTCCGACAATCCCTTGATGCTGTTGAAGTCGACCTTGATACCAGGGCAGACGATGAGATGCTCGTAGGTAATCTGGTCGCCAGTAGATAGGGAAACCGTGTTGTCCTCGGGTGCAAATCCCTGGACCTGGTTGTTGTAGAACCGGACCTTTGGATCAACCATCTCCGGCAGTTTCCTTCGAAGGTCGCTTTTCTGCTTCAGGCCACCTCCAACAAGCGTCCAGCCGGGTTGATAATGATGCCATTCCGCGGGATCCACCAGAGCGATATCCTCAGAGGCAAATTGTCCGGTCCGTAGCAATTGGTTGCTTATGGTCAATCCAGCGCTGCCGCCACCGACGACGACAATCTTGTGCTTACGGCCGCTTTCCGTAATTGGCGAGGAACCAACGACAGAGGCAAATGATCGAGCCGGCTGGAAGGTCTGCGTACCAACAAAACTTGCGACACGGTTGCCGTATGACTTGGGAGCGATTATACGGGGTACCATGATGGAAATATGGTGATTCGGTTAAGTTCAAGGGGCGCGCACTCTCTGCACACGCACGTCCAAATACCTACTCGAGACGCTCCCATCGATGAAAACCTGAATGTTCTGGTCGGCGAGGTCGGAGGAGCCCGCGGCTCGGCGATGTGCTCGGGAGCTGATGAACCAGTCGCCGACATGCGCGCGCGCTTCAGGGCGTGACGACGACCCCTACCTCGACCTTGCACGGACACAGGGACATTGCAGTGCCAGACTTCATGACCATCATTGGTATGATCACCATTGTAAATTAGGTCTGGATTCAGTATTGCAGCCCAACGCATCAGGATGCGTTGCGTTCACCTTAAAAATCCACCTGAAGATGGCGTGACCTGGCCAGGAACTGACAGTATACTTGGCATTCATGAAGATATGTAGTATCAACCCATCCTTGCTTTGCTGCGTCGCTCCAAACTCAGAATTGCTAGATCTCGGCGTTGTTTGGTACAGTAACTTTGCTTGTGAGTACAGTGAGACAGATCTGTGTGATTCGCTCTTGGAAATGACTAGAAGGCTGGCACATAAAAGCACGCTGGGGACCAACAACGATTCGTGCGGGCTCGCGCCATGTGAGGCCTTCGGAGTCAACGTCTGGCACATAAGGCGCCATGGCGCGTGGAGAACCTTTTCTCAGCTCTGCTCTGCATTTTCTCGATTCAAGAGGAGCGACAGTGTCACTACAAGCTTAAACACCGCCGACAATATGAGCGTGTTGCCTGAGCCCATCCCTTTGTAACAAAAAGCGCCCACAAAGCTCCCTACTATTAAGACCAGCAGGAATAGAGCCCTCCGATCCCTTGAGTGGTTGTGGAGGACGAATAGGCCCGGGTCTATGACAAAGTCGACCCATGCTGCGGTAGCCATTGCCGTCGTGATCTCCTGTACCCGCATCGGCCTCATAGATGCTACCTGGCCACCAGACGAAAAAGCCAGCAAAGCAATCGAGCCCATCGCAAACGATCCTGATCCTTCGCCACCGCTGACTGCCTGAAGTGCCGCAGCACCAAAAGCCATGGCGGTCTGTATCAGGTGAGACGCGAGCAGGAAATACCTCCGACGAGGCCCCAGAGCATGACCAATCTGTCCGGTCGCCATCGCACTCGCGACAAAGCATGCCAAGCTTATGCCGATGTTGGATAGAGAGAAATCCGTACCTCCCAGCCCCGCAGCGCCTGTGGCAAGCAGGACGGTGTTGCCAGTCTGGTTGGATGCGAAACACTTGAAGTCTGGGAAGGCAATTGCATCCTGGATTCCGATGGAGAAGGTCAAGAGGAGCAGCTGTATTTCGACAAGTGAGTCGGTGCGCAGCTCATCGAGAAGATATCCCTTCATAGAGCTGCAACACGTCTTGGATGACCGCATGTTGTCGAGAAGCAGTCCAAATACTCTTCCAGTTTCCTTAGGTCTGCGAGTCTGTCGAAATGACCGTCAAACACAGTCACCTTTTTCTGTCAGCACCTACTCAGCTAGTCTGGTGCTGAATTTCTGCAATTCTCTGTTGAACGGGGTTTCCACTGGCAGATGACTGTTTGTAGACCCACTTTGCCACCAAGTGATGGTACAAAATACTTTGGTCGTGATTATTAAGCATTGTATAGTGATAGTCGGCGAACTTATGATGCTATTGCGTATTTCGCCGTTAAGATGGCACCAAACATGTGGCGTGCATGTAGTGAAGCGATGGTCGCCGACCTGACACGGCGGGCTTTTCGAATCATTGCAGTCGCCTAACGTTAACGGGATTAAATGAACGAGCGCCGTACTGGACCTCAGCAGACTGTTGCCATCATCGTCTAATAGTGCGCATACAGATAGATATGCAGCCTCTCCGTCGTATCCAGAATACGGCTCAGCAACATTCCTCAAACATATTCTCATCACCCCGAACGTATCGAGTCTTGTATCGACGTGACTTCCACACGAGTCGCTCCCAAGCTTCGCAGCTACATCAACCGCGCGAACCTCATCCGCTCGACAGGGAACAGAACCTGCCACGAATTAGAGCAAGCAGTCCTCCTAAGCATAGCACTCTTCGTCGAACTGCCCACCATATTCCTTGCAGTACACATTCCGAAATCATGTCATCGACCGCCACCATCGACAGTGCCTACGACCCGAAAACTGGAACCTGGCAGTACATTGTTGCAGACCCGGAAACTCTTGATGCCGTCATCATTGATCCCGTGCTGGACTATGACTCGTCGACCCAAACGATCAGCACCGAGACAGCTGATCGCCTGTTGTCGTTGATCAATTCAAAGCACTACAGGATAGTACGTGTGCTGGAGACGCATGCCCACGCAGACCACCTCACTGCGGCATCGTACCTCCAGAACGCTTTGGCACGGCAGCAGGGGCTCAGGCCTCCGGTCTGTATCGGCAAACGCATCCGTACTGTCCAGCAAGCGTTCGGGCAGCGCTACGGTGTCCCTGCTCAAGAATTGGAGGAAGCTTTCGACCTCCTTTTCGAGGACGGCGATGTCTTCTACATCGGGAATCTGAAGGTCGAGGTCACTCACCTTCCTGGCCACACGCCTGACCATATCGGGTACATGATCGCAGGTGAGTCTCATCACCATTCCTAGCTACCTTGTTCAGTCTTTGCTGACCCCTCTGCTTGCAGACAACGTCTTCTGTGGGGATTCCGTGTTCATTGCGGACCTGGGCACCGCGCGATGCGACTTCCCAGGTGGCGATGCCAAAGCGCTCTACGACTCCACCCGGAAGCTTCTAAGCCTCCCCGACCACTACCGTATCTGGACAGGGCACGATTACCCGACGTCTGAGCGCCAGACCCCTGTGCCATTCATGAGCGTCGGCGACCAGAAGAAGCAAAATCGGTATCTGGGGGACGCGGTGACGGAGACGGATTTCGAGAAGATGCGAAAGGAGCGTGATGCCGGGTTGAATGAACCGAAGCTGCTCCACCCTTCCTTACAGATCAACATTCGCGGCGGCAAAATGCCACGCGCTACTTCAGATGGTCAGAGATATATGCATCTACCACTGAAGTTCTCTAGTCAGATGTAGTTCTAAGTGAAGCTGTAAAGGCTGTTAATACCACAAGATTTCTTTTTCCTTGGCGTTGCTGCCTGGAACTCCCTCGACGAGACGCGTACGAAGACCGCCACTGTGGTGCGAAGGACGAGCTTGCCTTTAAGAGATCCAAATTGGGCAGACCTGGTTTCCCGATCTGTCAATTTCTCGTCTGTGGAAAGGCGAGGAGTATGGTTTGAAGTCAACTTTCGAGATGCTTGGCGTGGTTTCAGTACGGCACTGTGGTCAGCTGTTGGTAGTAGCGACGCATTTCCAGCGGCGATGTTTGAAGGCTTGTCGAGTCCGGCCTGGTTGCGAATGGACACCGTAGTCAAAGCGAGGAGGGTGCAATGTAACTGCTAGCACTGGACTCTTAAACGATGGTTCTGCGGACGTCTCTGAATTGTATCCCTCAATCCATTACCTGCTAGTCGAGCACTTGCTAGGCGAGGTTGGAATAGACGCCTTTCGTTGTGTTGCGGTCACTAAAATTGGCTTGAGATCTATGGTCCGATTAGCTGCAACTATGGTCCCGCAGCGATTGACGCTACCGGAGAGGGAAGTTGCTGATTTGACAATGAGAAATCAAGCCACTCTCTGGACACATGTCTGCGTGATTTGGCTCAAGCGTAGGTCTCATTTCAAGCTACAGACCGTTGACTACACGCTCTGCTGCAGCATCACAGTCCGTCGAGGACTGGTGCTCAGAGCCGCATAGCCCTGCTCCTTTTACCCGCCATAATGCGCCGTAAACTACCACACTTCAACAGCATCATGATTGGACTTTTCTTACACCTGCTCCATGATGTTGCCCCGCTCGCTCACGTACAGACCGTCCAAGAACTTACGGATATCCTTGTTCCTCACACGGCAGATCTGCTGGATGTCGGCGGCGCATTGCGAGACGTTCTCGAGGTCGTTACCGGACAGCTCAATCTGGTCCTTCTGGTTTGCAGAGGCGACGACCTCAACACCCGGCCGCATGGTTACGCGGCGGACGAGCTTCTCGCCCAAGAAGTTCCTACCATATTCATCAACATCCGACACTTGCAACGGGACCTGCGCGCAAAATCGTTTTTGCGCAAATGGTGCCTTACCTGATCTCCACCTCGTACAGGCCAGTCTCCTTGTTCTTGTCCAGGTTGACGTTGATGGGAAAGTGAGCGTACACATATCTCATCTTGTACTTGAAGCCCTTGGTCACGCCGATGATCATGTTGTTGATGATGGTGCGCACGGTACGGAGGGCAGCGATGGCCTTGCGGGAGCCGTGGTGCATCTCAATGAGGATCTTGTTCTTGGTGGGCGTGGAGAAGCATACTGCCAAGTGGGAGAGGTCCTTGTACAGCTTGCCGCGCGGGCCCTCGACGGTGACCTGACGGGACTTGATGTTGACCTTGACTGTTCATCACACTTCCATCAGCAAATATCCTTCGCTGTCCCATGTTGTCCTCGCCTGACGGGTGCCATGTATGTGCTCCTCCATGCTCTTCAATTCTTCTGGGGGGTCCCTCTGATAATATTCGCTTCAAGACATACCTCCCTCCGGAACCGGGAGTTCCTGCTGTTCGTGGATGAACCGCATCGTGGGCGACTGTCGGGGGTGTTGCTGCGGTGGTTAGTTCGACAATAGGTCGTCGTCGCTGAAGTTCGCGGTCGTCGGGAGCAAATCGCTCAAAGTGTGAGGCGCCAAGCATCCGTAAAAGCGGCGGGAGCGGCCGTCCACCGCGAAAAAAACCTCTGGGATTCGGAATATCTCCGCCTTCCACCGCCGACGTCTCCTATCTCGCATTGGTTGCATTACGCCCGAGATAGTAGTATTGTTGGACATCAAGTCCTTCTCATCGCAAAGGGCGCAATGCCTGTCGGTGCCATGAGGGCTGTAGGTGCGTGGCGTACGCAATGCCAGGTAGGAGCATCTCATCTCCATCTCCTTCGACTCAGCGGTCCTGGTGGCTTTCGCCACGTCTCTACAGTTACTCATGCGCAGCTTCTCTCGCCTCAACCACCAACTAGGACATCTTTGTCATATAGCACGAGGCCTACTCAGACCAGGACAGCTGGTCATCCAAACACCGTCTGGACGCCAACACGCCATAGCTCAACAACTTCCGTTAGCAACGAAGCAATGAATCGCCACCGAGCTGAAGTCCAGAGGATCTCTGAAACTGTCAAGGCCTTCCACGAACGCGGGGAGAAATTCCGTATCTATCATGGCAGCACAAATAGCACCCGCAAGAACATGATGAACAAGGATTCCCGGAAAGTCGTCGATACCAGTAACCTAAACCACGTTCTGCACATCGACAAAGAAAAGCAAGTGGCTCTGGTGGAGCCCAATGTCCCCATGGATCGATTGGTCGAAGCAACTCTCGAGCACAACCTCATCCCACCCGTCGTTATGGAATTCCCAGGGATCACCGTCGGCGGTGGCTACAGCGGCACGAGTGGCGAGAGCAGCTCGTTCAAACACGGCTTCTTCGATCGGACCCTCAACAGCGTTGAAATGGTGCTCGCCGACGGCTCCGTAACCACCCTATCTGAGACACAGAACGCAGACCTCTTCCGCGGCGCAGCAGGAGCTGTTGGGACATTCGGCGTAACGACACTAGTAGAGCTGCAACTCCGACCGGCCAGGAAGTACGTCGAGACGACGTACCACCCCGTCTCCAGCACTGCGGAAGCCATCGCGAAAACAAAAGAACTTGCCGACCCAGCCGGCGATCTCGACTACGTCGACGGGCTCCTCTTCTCCCCTACCAGCGGAGCAATCATCACCGGCCGCCTCGTTGACGAGCAACCGTCTTCACACCCCCTCCCAATCCAACGCTTCAGCAGCGCCTCAGACCCCTGGTTCTACATGCACGCAGAATCCAGCATCACGACCTCTCCCGACCCTCACAACCCCCACAAAGAACTCATCCCCCTACCCGAATACCTCTTCCGCTACGACCGGGGCGGATTCTGGGTCGGCCGCGCCGCCTTCTCCTACTTCGCGCCCTTCGTGCCCTTCACGCGCTTCACGCGCTGGTGGCTGGACGACTTCCTGCACACGCGCATGATGTACCAAGCGCTGCACTCGAGCGGACACACGGAGCGGATGTTCGTGCAGGACCTCGCGGTCCCCTACGACGGCGCCGAGTCCTTCATCCGGTACTCCGGCCAACGACTGAATATCTGGCCCCTGTGGCTCTGTCCCCTCAAGCAGAGCCCCCAGCCTTCCATGCATCCGCACGATACGCGCCAAACCGGCGGCCGTGAAGGGAAGGAGAAAGAAAAGGGGGGTCAAATGCTCAATATAGGCCTCTGGGGCCTCGGTCCCCCTATCCGCGAGGACTTCATCCGCGCCAACCGCGACATCGAGTCCAAACTCAAGGACCTCCATGGGATGCGATGGCTATACGCGCAGACCTACCACTCGCCGGGGGAATTCTGGGAGGATTTCGACGAGGGATGGTATAGGGATTTACGACGGAAGTACGGGGCGGAAGGGCTGCCGGATGTGCATGAGAAGGTGCGGGTCGGGCGGGATCAGGCGACGATGACGCCCTCGTGGGGCCAGTGGGTAGGGAGTTTTTGGCCTTTGCCGGGGTTGTTGGGACTGAGGAGGGCGATTCGGAGTCGGGATTATGTTAAGGCGAGGGAGAGTACGTGGAAGGAGTGGGTGCCGAGGGAGTAAGGGGTATAAGCAGGTGTGTGGAGGTGGGGGTGTGTAAGACTTGTTGAGATGAAGAAACGACTGTGTCATGCACACATTTCCTGATAGCGGGTTTCCATGTAAAGTGTATATATGCCAATTGTATGTCATTTCTGAATACTAGAGAAAAGTGTTTTGGACAACCCATGCACCATGATAAGAACATAGAGCTAAAGAAAAGAAAGCCAGAAAGCACAAGACAAGACACGAGAGAAATCACCAAGTCACCATCTGCGCCGAACAAGAACTCGTTTTCGTTTCATTTCGTAAGAAAGCTAGCTCGCTAAGGGCAGGTAGGATAAGTACCTAGCTATACAATCGAGCAGACAAATCAGGGTATCATAGCCGGCCGGGGGCGAGAGGAAGTCAACCAAAACCCCCGGTTCATAAACCAGGAAAAGAATCCGTCATTAGGACCTCGTTTACCTCGCCACCGAATTCCGATCCTTGACTCATCGCTCCTTTTGCAGTCCCGTGACTTAGGAACAGATAAGGCTGAAGATTCCGTTATCCCTTTGTGACACTTTGGTAATGCCTACAACTTATGTTCTTCCTGGAGTGGCTTTAATCGCATAGGCAAGGTGCTTCGATAGTCCCGTGCAGCTAGCGTAAGTGATCCATAAGCCCTCAGCGGATGGGAAATCCAGATCGTAAAGGGCTCATAGATGCACAGGACGGAGGAAAACGTCCGAATAGGTGGAGGAAGATTTCGATCGAGTCTTTTTTTGATCAGGATTCGTCTCCGGCGGGGGTTCATGTGTCCCGGAAAAGACGCCTGCTCAGGCCTTGAACTTGACTTCGGCCTTCGCCGCCGCAGCATCCTGCGGTTCGTTCTGGACCATCGACATGACGCGCTTGCCCGCCATACTCGTGACGGTCTCGATCAACTTGCCCTCCTGATGCAGGGCGGCGATATCGTCTCCGCCTCCGATCGACTTGCCGTTGATAAGGACATTAGGCACCGTGCGTCTGCCTGTGGACTTCTGCAGCGCGGCTTGCAGGCCGGGACCGAGCTTGTGCTGGTCCAGCTCTACGACGTAGGGCGCGGGCGTGATGTTGTACATGTCGAGGAGGATGTGCTTGGCTTTCTTGCTGAAGGGGCAGAAGCTCTTGCTGAAGATGATGATGGGACCTTTCTTGAGGATGTCGTTGAGTTCGGTTTCCACGGCGTGGTCCTCTTCGGACTCTGGGCCGGGTTTCTCTTGGATGGGGTTCGATGCTTTGGCCGCGACGTTGCCGACTTTGGCGACGCCGTCGTCGTCGCTGGCGGTTGCCGGCTTGGTCGGTACGACCTTCTCGCCCTTGGACATGGTCTTGCGGCCTGCTACCGGCTTGACGTTGTCTGCGTCTTCGAGGACCTTGTCCGCCACTGTCCCTGCTTTGGCCTTTGCGCTCTCGGCTACCTCACCAAGATCCTCGACGAGCGGCTTCTGCTTCTCCTTTCCTGTCCCTGCTCCGGCAGCCTTGGCAGCATCTCCTCCGACATTCACCGGGATACTCTCATCCGACACCGCTGCCGACACCGCCGCGTCGTGTTCCTCCTGGATCTTCTCCACCCGAGCCAGACGCGCCTTCTCTTCCGCTATGATATCCTGCCTCGCCTCAGCATCTTGCCGATTCTTAATGGCCTCGACGGTCCGGGTGTAGAAAGGGGAATTGTAAGTGTTCTTCGCGCCATTGCTGACGTAAAAGATGATCAGAACGGTCAAGAGCGCTATCAGGCCCGTGATCTTCATGCGCCGACTGGACGGCATTGCGGGCAGCCAATGGAATGTCGATGCCGATCAATGCAGATGAAGCAAGAGAGGGAGTGGCTGTAGGTAATTCGAAGTCGAAGCCCGTCCGACTTGCAAAGGTAATGTCGCGGGGACAGTTAAGGGACGGGTAGTGAATTGAATTGTAGAGAGTGATGTGAAGAGAAAGCGATGAAGGTAGTCAACCTGACGCAACAGCCAACCGACGGATTGCCCTGTGAAACCGTGGTCCCAGTTGCGGTGCCTTGGTCGGTGGTAAGAATAGCGGGTCAGACAGACAGCTCAGTTTCACCCGCCGCACGCTGCAGTCCTGCGGCCCTGACGGCTAAGGGCAGCGGAGAAGAGAAGAGAAGAGATTGGGGCGGACAAGCGGTGTCACAGTAGTCGATCGGAACAACGTGTCAATCGAGGACGTGGTCGACCTGTACCTGGTCTTTAAAGCACCTCTACGAGTGTATTACCCCTGATTCTGGACCTTTGGTTTGATGCGCGCAGCAGCTGACCTGGTCACTACTGATCACCTGCACGGCAGTAGCGGCTCGTCTGATCGGAAGGGCGCTGCTAGCTTCCCACCCCCGCATCTGATAGGCACTATAAAAAACTTCCGAGGCGCGCGGCACGCTTGGCCGCAGGTCCGCCTAGGGTGTCTGTTAACTCTAATCATCCATTCAGAATCACAACAGTCGTGCCATGTTCTGATGCTGATCCTGATGCTGGATTGCACGGTGTGAACATGACTAGAAGAGTTGTGAAGATCAAGCATTGGCTCCCGAAAGTAGAGAGCAGTCCAAAGCATAGCCGATTCTGATGACGATATGTTTACATGCATTGACCTGATATTTGAAATAAATTATGTATCCACACGCTGTAATAACACCTAGCTTTAACGTGGCTGATACATTTCATGACCTCAGAGAAGCGTACCTACCGTGGCACGATGCCATGCGGTCCAGTGTCCCATGAGACGAGGGGTTTCCCCCAAGCCACACCCCAAGCCCTCTTCATCTAATGGAAAGGCTTTGCCTCTGTCATCCCCTATCGAGCCCTTCCCTAACCCAGTGCAGGTGGCCAAACCCATGTGGACATCACAGTGATCTCGGACACACTACCTACTTCTCCCACTTCACTGTCAGCAAATAAACCACTCCCAATCTCAACAACAATCCCCAAGCAAAAAGAAAAGCTGCAGCTCTCAGACTTGCCTTTCGCAGGTCATCGACATCCCTCTCTCCCCCCTGCACCTACCGCTCGACCACAACACTCGCATACTGCAAGGCGGGTTGAGACGGCGGGATGCGAGGGAGAGAGAGGAAACATCTCGTAAGTATCTGAGATTAGTGGCAAGAGTACCACATCCCATCATCAGAGCAGCTAGAGGAGAGAAAGGGAAAGGGGTAAAGAATCACAACACGGGTACTCACGTTCAAAGTCCGTCTCAACTCAACAACTCCGTGCCTTTCGTCCGGCCCTTTTCCATTTTCGCAGTCCGCGCACCGAATTGGATCTATGCGCCAACCTCGTTAGTAGCAAGCCGGGAAAGAAGACACGCGCACGAAACCCAATGCGCTGGGGTAGTAGTCCCCCAAACAACTTACCGCACGCTTCTTCTCCCTCGCCACCCCCCGCATCCCTAGCCTCCAAGCCAAACACCGCAACACCTTCTTCTCCGGCGTAAGTCCCTGACTCGCTGCTACGTCTCCACTCCCCTCCTCCTCCTCCTCCTTCTCCTCCAGCACCTTCTCCCCCTCCTTCCTCTTCTCCTCCCCAAACCCACACTTCTCCACCACCGACGCCGCAAGAGCCCACCCCAACACCCTCTCGTCCAAGAACGGAAACCGGACTTCGCGGCCCCAATGACTAATCACGCGATCGTCACGTCCCAGATTCCGTTTCCCTAGTCTCGCCACATCAAGCTCGAGTTCGTCCAACAGCCCTGGGAAACCGTGGCGGTTATACGCAGTCGTGTGGCGCTGATAGCCGCCGAAAAGCTCATCGGCGCCTAAGCCCGAGAGCAAGACCCTCGCGGCGGTGGTGTAGGGGTTTGTTGTGTCGGTGTGCTCTGCGGATGTCAGGGAGCCCGTGCCGCGCGCGGCGAAGTAGAGGGCGTAGGAGATGCTGAGGTCCATTTCCGTGTTGTGCGGGTGCATGAGGTTGATGATGCGCTGGCGGTGGTGCGTCGTTTCGTCGTAGGGGATGTTGATTGCGACGAACCTCCAGTGCCGGTCTGGGCAGACTTTCTGGAGGTCGGCGTGGGCGGCTCTTCCGGTGATGCGGTCCGGACAGAGCTCGTATGCTGTCTGGCTGTCTTTTCCGGTTTCGGATGACTTGTGGATCCGGGGGTTCTGGAAGGCGACGTTGAGTAGATCGATGCTTTCGGATGGTGGGAGGATGTCGTGAGCTAGTCGGGCGAGGACGGTGCAATCTAAGCCGCCAGAGAAGAGAATGGCGAGACGTGCTGCAGCATGTCCATCGACCGGAGCGTCACGTAGGCCTGGATCATCTGGTATCTTGAGTATTCGCTGTGACGTAGAAGCATGCAGAAGTTCGTGCAGCCGGAATACCGGAGCGGCAGGACTACGCAGTGTCTCCCACGAAGAAGGGATATGCTTGTTCAAAGAAAGACGCGGAATCACCTACTTACCCATGAGCCTTGCTCCTCCTGAACACTATCGAAAAGACCTACTGAGCTGTGGTTTTCTGACGGACCATCGTCCGTAAACCTGTAAGGTATTCTCGTGACAGGATATCGCCCGAGACGGGTTTCGTCGGCGGTAAGTCCACTATACGCGGTCCGTCGTAGGTCAACACAGTACACGCCGTCAGCTTCAACTTCAGACCACCCGCTCGATTCCGGGGAGTCAGATACACTGCTCAGCAAGAAGTCGCCGTCTTCAGTGACCCTTGTTAGTAGCGATCTTCGCCCCAAGAAGTCTCTCCCGAAGCAAAGAACGCCCAGGTCGTGGTCGTATGCAACAAAAGCATATGGTCCTGCAACTGTGGAGAGCTTGTTCGCGACTGCCGTAGCAATGCGAGAAACTGCCTCAGTCCTAGATCCAGCATCACTCGCCATTTTGTCGGTCAAAGCGGTCCGGATGAGGTCCGAAATCAATTCCGTGTCGTTCCCATCGGGCCTCTGGCGAGAAATCTCCCAAGCTTCGCCATTCCAGCAAAGCGTAAATTCACCGTGATGTTGGCCTCTGTATGGCTGCCGGACAGTGTTATCGCCCCGTAGTGACAAGACAGATGAGTGGAATTTGACGTGCTGGTTTGTAGGAGCTTCATGATGTTTCCCGGGTACCTGGACGACGAGGTCACCAATGGCGTCTGGTCCGCGCTGCTGCAAAAGCTCCTGCAGCGAGGGCGAAGGGCATATGGGTTCTCGGCAGCTCACAGAGCAGAAGATTCCACACATTCTTCGACGGCAAAGCTCTGTGTGAAATCACCAACAACTTTCCCACTGCTCAAACAGGACGGTCGTCCTTTGGTCTGCTTTACTCCTGGCCACTGCCCTGTGAGCCACAATCTCTCATATGTAGGCTTCGTACATCGCATTGTTTTCCGACTCCCAGCTGCCCCGGTAATTTGAGGTTCTTCCGCTCGGACCTCGCAGCCAAGCCCTCGGTTCCTACCGTTCGGCAGCCCGGCAGCGTCGCATCTGATCGCGTGCCGCCCGGTGGCGCTAAAGTGCACACCGAAGATCCCTCGAGTTGGCGCCTTGCCCGCATACTTCGACGTCCAAAAGTAAAGCCTACACATGACATCTTTGAGCTGGCCTTGGAGACATCACCTGGCTTGCCCCCCTCTTTGGACTCCGTTTCCTTTGGTTGCGACAAACAGAATCTGAATCTGGAATCTCGCGCGAGACGACCGAAGATTGTTTAAACGATTGCGACGAACCCCGGCGTTCCTTGCCCCGGATCAGGCGTGTGAGGTCACCGTTGCTACACCCGTGCAGCACCTTCCCGAAGAATCCAAGGCGTGAGGCTTTGAGGTCACTGTTGCTACTGCCTCGAGTAGACCTGAGATCACTGCTGCGACACAGTGACTACCTCAGGGGAGATTGAGGTCACTATTGCTACCTTCGCTGCGGTGTAAGAACCGCCTGACGAACCTCGCCATATAAAACCTCGCCGTGCGCGCTCCTCCAAAATGGTCATCAACGACACGCGCAGAAGGCTACTGCGCCAATTAAATAGCCGCTACATATATGGAAGATATGTACGTCACCTACTCTGCCCTCATCGATCTTCTTTCCCCCCTTCCTCTTGATACTAGCTGGCGTGGACAATCCATAGAGCGTTCGAGAAGCTGCGATCAATTGATTGGACGGGCTCCGCGTCTTGTGACAAAGAGCACATGCTGACATCTACGATTCGATCCATCGCAGCCTCTCCTCCATGCAATAGTCGCCCTAATCCAGATCACGATGGTCTCGATACTCATCCGCAAATTCAATGCATACTACCAAAACCGACCGGTCTTCACGACCATGATCACTAACGCCGTGTTGGGCGGGATCGCCGACACCGTCGCACAGACTCTCACAGCCTTCCAAAGGCGACAACGGCAACGGCACGGGCACGTGGATACTGAGGCAAGAGGCGACAGTAAGGATGACTTCTTCTCGGTAGAGATCAGAGAATTAGGGAAGAGGGTTCCTTGGCCAGAAAGACACGAATACAAGCAAGCACCGCCGCCCTTCGACTTTGAGAGGATGGTTCGCTTCATGGCATACCCCTTCATCATGGCGCCACTGCAACACCGATGGTTCGGCTTTCTTAACACGAGGTTCCCAGTCGGTGCGGGCTCTGGCGGCGGGACGATGAATGCTTTTAGGCGAGTCGCATTCGACCAGCTGCTCTTTGCGCCGTGCGGTCTCGCAGCCTTCTTCGCCTTTATGACGATCGCGGAAGGTGGCGGCCATAGGGAGGTCAAGAAGAAGTTCCAGGACGTCTATATTCCGGCGCTGAAGGCGAACTTTATCGTCTGGCCTGCTGTGCAGCTCATCAATTTCCGGCTTATGCCCATTCAATTCCAGATTGTAAGTCGTTGTCATGTCCTTGAACGTAAGAAAGATCATTCGCTGACTTTACTATAGCCTTTTGTCTCCACGGTCGGTATCTTCTGGACCGCCTACCTATCTCTCACCAACTCGGCCGAAGACGAGAACATTGGCCTCGAGCCGTAGAAAGGCTGGGCAATGTACCTATAGATTATTCAATGCATGTGTTTGCGTGCTTGGCGGGGTTGCAAATCAGAAGAATATGGGTTGGTAGTGCCTTTTGGGATAACAAACAGGCCCAACAGTTGAATTGCGTTCGGAGCATGGCGCTGGTCCTCGGATTTTGATTTTCTAACCCTACATTATGTTTGAGAATACCCGTTGTGGTATTCGATTTATTCACGATCTTCTCTTGAAAATCCCTGTGCGAGGGATCACTCTCACTCTCTCACTCTCTCATTTCCTCGATCCCTGTCGCGCTTGCTCGCCGCTGCACCATCCTACATAGTAAGTACCTTGGTAATAGACATGGCATCCAAAGGTCGGGTACCATCGGAGCCTGCAGCGAAGCTTTGCTGTTACAATAGCAAATATCTATCTATATGCCATATTTCATACCCATCTGTCACGTTCGACCACAGGTTGCAGAGAACAGAGGATCCCGTCCGCTCTCCTGTACTTAAGCTGCAAACCGGCTAATTAGTATTAACGTGGGTGAGCATAGAGGGTAAAGGGAAAAAAAATTTATATAGGCATAAAAATTACAATAGACAAAAACAAGCTTATAGCCCCCCTAACTAAGACTTGAAGAATGCCTTGTTACTAGATTAATACTATTACTTATTACTACTTAGACTACGACTAACTTAGATACTTTAGAATAACCTTTAAAAACCTAATTACCTCTACTACTTCTTATACTATTGCTTACCTTTCCTAGGATACTTAGGACGTCTATTGCTCCTATATTACTAGATCTATAAGATCTATTAGCCTATATATAGCCTTTATATTATTTAATTGCCTATAAGTAGCCTTATTAAATAAAATTAACGTAGCCTATAATATAAAGCTAGCCTATAGATAGAGTAACTAGTTAGAGTACTATTAGAGCGCTAGTAGAACGATAGTAAGGCAATATAGTAATAATATAGTAACTACCTACTTAAATAGTAATTTTTCTATACCTCTTAGGTCTCTATATAAACTCTCCTTAAAATACTACTACTAAGGCCTAGTTAAACCCGCTAGCTTAGCCCTCTCTTGCCTTAGGTACTACTAACTCTTTGCTAGTTCTCTACTATACCTCTAATAATTTAAGGATAGCCTTATAATATCGCCTTATTATTATTCCGCTAGCACTCTAATAACGCTCTAAATAGTTACTCTATCTATAGGCTAGCTTTATATCTCCGCTACTACTCTAATAATTTAGAGGTAGCCTTATATTATAGTAGATAGAAGTACCTATAGCTATAGGTAAGCTAGCTTCTATCTATATAACTATATACTCTACTTAGCTTAGGCCTCTAGTAACTAAACGTAATTAATATAGAATACCTAAGCTAGATATCTCGTAGTATAAAGAGGTATCTTAACTAAATAGTTAGTCTAAGATAGCGCTACTTACTACTTTGTATATACTCCTTATAGGCAAGGAGTAAAGTCTTCGTAGTATAGGCGTAGCGGCCTAGGTACGTAACTATAGCCCCTTTTCCTACGTCGGGATTTAGACTATAGATAGGGGCTTATAAGGGGCTTATTAATTTGTATTAGTAATTCTTTTTATATAAACTATCTATACTAATTACCTATTCTACTACTTACTATATTAATAAGTTCTATTATATTTTACTAGTTCTAGATACTAGAATTATATACTATAGATACATAATACTACTATATAACTATAGAAAGCTAAGTATATTTCTAGAATATAAGATAACTACGACTTCTATATCCCTATAATAAATAATAATCTCTTATAATATATACTCTTCTACTTAATAGTCTTCTACTCCCTAATTATCTACTCTTTAGCTATATTTTACTCTCTAGTTATCTTTAGTAAGGGTATTAATCTACTATCTACCTAAAAGTCTCTATATTAATTACTATTAACTTCTATAAAATATACTAAGATAGCTATTAGCTTAAGCTATTAAGGTACTAGGAAAAGAGGCTCTACTTATCCTAGTACCTCTAGTACTAGTTATACGCGTAGTACTTCTATCTAAAGGTAGTAGTACTAAGAAGGGTACTAAGAAGGCTACTAAAGAGGCCTCTATACTTAAACTATAGTAATATCTTAGTAAAGTACTACTATAAAGATTAAAAAAATCTAAAGAAATTATTACTATAGGTATTAAAAATAGTAGTAGAGTAAAAATTATTGCGTAGTATAGTCTAGAATACGACTACTTAAATTACTACTAGGGTAAGAGAGAGGGAGTTAGAGGAACTATATATACTAGGAGGCGCTAAGATATACTAGACTAGCCTAGAATAGGGTAAGATATTACCTAAATCTAGATATTATATATATCTAGTAGGTATGTTTATAACAATAGAGCTATATTACTACTTGTATTATTATAGTAAGTCTAGACTATACTACTAAGACTTATTAAGGCCTAAGTATCTTAACCCTCTTATATTAGGTACTATAAACTCTCTACTAGCTTTCTACTACTACTTTACTACCTTAGAGATAGCCTTATATTAAGATAGTATATTAGGAATAGTAGTAGAGTAAAAATTATTATATAGTATAGCCTAGAATACGACTACTTAAATTACTACTAAAGGAAGAAAGGGAAGGATAAGGGAGTAATATATATATATCCTATATATACCGCGAGGCGCTAAGATACGCTAAGACGCGCTAGGCTAGCCTAGATTAGGGTAGGCTATGTATAGGTCTAGGTATTATATATATCTTTTAGGCGGGTTCGTAATATAGCGCTACTTATTACTTTATTTATACTAATTATCTATAAGTAGTAAATTCTTTATAGTATAGATACTATAGCCTAAGTATATAATTTTAAACTATTTTCCTTTAATTAGACTTAATACTTATTACTAAGGTATACTAGTTTACTTAAAACTTAAAGTAAAAGAAATTCTCTCTAATTTCTAGCTTAAACTTATATCTTAGTATTCTATAATAAAATTAAAATTGCTTGTTACTAGACCTAATATATCTTATATTAGTATTGCGTTTTACAAATTTTATTAGATATAATTAAAAAAAATCAACAAAATGTTTGTGCTCGCTTAGGATCGAACTAAGAACCTACTAAAATAAGAAGTAACAAAAAAGTCCTTATACTTACTACAAATACTATAACATCCCTAGCCTAAGGCCTAAAACCCTTAGACCGGGAACGTTATAGTAGAGTATAGTAAGTACAAGAACGAGGATAATAAATTCTTTATTATATATATAATATGTTTTGCAAAATTAGAGAGCCTCGGACAGATATTACGTATCTCTATAGGGTAGGTTAGCCGTGTCTACTAGGCTAGCTATATATATGTCCGCTCCTACTCTACTATATTAGTACTACCTGCTACCTATCTATAATAGCTCCTATCGAGGAGTAGTCCTCTAGAGAAGCTAAAAGGCGTACAAGCAATACTATCCGTTGTGCGAGGCGAAATATCTAATTACGAGTAACCCTAGGACTTACTACCTCCGATATACCCCTAGCTCCTTACGTACCTCTTTACTATAGTAGTCTTATAGAACCGATTTTCTAGGAAACATATTAGGCTATACGAAGGGAAGAGTAGCTTCTCTAACAAAGGCTAGGCATCGCTACTAATATATAGAGTCTATCTCTATTACGCCTATAGCGAGATACACGACTGCCTAATACTATACGTTAAAGTTCTAGCTATTTCTTTTATAATAGGGTACCTAATAACGTCTCCTAATAGCTATCCGAGAACAACGAACATCCCGTAATAAGTAGCCTAGACGTTAATCTTCTATAGACTCCTACGTTGTCGTTAGTCTCTCGCCCGTACTCCTTTACTTATTAGGGAGACCTACCCTTAGAATATAGTGTTCTAGCTTGTCGCAACCTTCCTAATTAGCTAACGGAAGAAGTACTAGATTCTATTGCTAATTCGTTAGACTAAGCTAGTAAAGAGAGCATCCTACGGTATAGAGACAATTAGGGAATAAAGATAAGGGTAGAAGATCTTTAGTATAACGCTAGCTGTAATAACCTAGACAATTCTAGCCTAGAGGTAGATACTACCTCCTAGGGACCTCGTACGTATACTATAAAGGAGGTGTCTAAGAATGCTATAGTATATATTCGTTCCTCTTTAACATCTAAGGTAAATCGTACTATTCGCTAGTTATTAAATCTATATATAACGTCGGGATAGGCTATAGTAAAAGCATAGGATAGAATAGCGAAGATAGCGCTAGCTTCTATAGACAATAATACTAGCTCTTAGTATATTATCTCTACTAACTATACTAGCTAAGATAGTATATCTATGTTATAGTTTATATAACTATCTAATACTATCTTTATAAGACTTCTACTAATTTTACTAAAGAGAGACGCTAGTCTTACTAGAATATAGACAGATTATAGGGCAGATACTATCTTTATAAAACCCCTACTAGTCTTACCGAAGAGAGATACTAGT
Organism: Hortaea sp. C3G1500-4; assembly: GCA_022701445.1. Lineage (NCBI taxonomy): Eukaryota > Fungi > Ascomycota > Dothideomycetes > Mycosphaerellales > Teratosphaeriaceae > Hortaea > Hortaea sp. C3G1500-4. The sequence goes on from JAJVDI010000010.1 coordinate 919,282, forward strand.
CTTACTCGAACGTAGATAGAGTATAGGGCGGGTACTGCTTCTACGAATCCTTTACTAGTTTTATTAAAGATAGAAGCTAGTCTTACTTAAATATAGATAGAGTATAGGACGGATGCTATCTTTACGAGACCTCTACTAGTTTTATCGAAGATAGACGCTAGTCTTACTTAAATATAGATAGAGTATAGGGCGGGTACTATTTTTATAAAACCTCTACTAGTTTTATCGAAGATAGATGCTAGTCTTACTCGAATATAGATAGAGTATAGGGCAGGTACTATCTTTACGAAACCTCTACTAGTTTTATCGAAGATAAATCCTAGTTTTACTCGAATATAGATAGAGTATAGGGCGGGTACTATCTTTATAAAACCTCTACTAGTTTTATTAAAGATAGACGCTAGTTTTACTCGAATATAGATAGAGCGTATAGTAGATGCGACTTCTATAAAGCCTCTACTAGTTTTATCGAAGATAGATACTAGTCTCGCTAAACTCTATCCTATATACTCGTCTATATCTTATAGCGCTAGCGTAGCGGAGTCTAAGTCTATATATCTGCCTTATAATAGCTTAGATAATTCTCTCCTAGGATTCGCTAAGAATACTATCGATCTCGCTAACTCTAATCTATACTATTCTTCTATATATGTTACGGGTATAATCTTGTTATCTTAGATTCCGCTTCTACTAGCTAGAAGTCCTAGTAGCTCCTTACTATCCTACTATTAAAACGACGCTACTCTTTACGAGTCTCTACTCGATCCTTCCTTAACTACTCTAGTAGTAGGCCCTAGGACCTTCTTCTTAAAGAACTTACTCTTATACCTACTAAGGTTTAACGGGTTACTACCGCTTTACTCTAAGGCATTATAGTATTATTAAGAGCGAGGATTATATACTAATAACGAGCTAGACTAGGATTAGCCGCGGCAAGCTTTAGAGAGTAAGAGTTCGGACCTCGATATACCCTATCTATAGCTAGAATAGCGATATTATATATAGATAAAAGGATAGGCTATAAAAGTAAACGTAGCGACTAAATTTCTAGGTTAGGACGCGTCTAATACTTACCCTCTAGAGTAGTACCGTCTCGAGACAGAAGACTAGGAGCTAAAAGGTTAACGAATCGCTAGAGTTCTATAGTTAGATAGTAAAGATATACCGCCCTAAAAGCGTTACTATACTAAGATAGAAACGTAGCTCCTAGAGAGCTAAATAGATGCTATATTTCTAGACCTAGACAGGGCTAATACAACTCCTTAGAAGTAGAGCTGTCTTAAGATAGAAGACTAGCCTAGGCTAGAGAGTTAGGAAGGAGGTTTTCCCGCAATAGGTATAAGCGAAGCTTCTAGTAGGAGACTACGCCCCCTATTAGAAACCCGTTAGCCTTCTACTTAGCTAGAGTATAATTAGTATTAGGCTAAGGATAGCTGTCTCGCCGATATTAACTACCCGTTATTAACGGTTAATACTATAGCGGGTATAGGACGTCTATAGTAGGACGCAAGTTATCGAACCTACTAAGGTAGTAGAACTAAGAAGAAACGGGGTACGGGTTATATAAAGCGGTATTCTAACTAGCGAGACCTCCTATTGTAGCTTAGCTAAGTAAAGATTCCTCGAACGAATAATCTAGTATCCCCTTCTATACTAATAATATCGCGACTAGCGAGTAAAAAGAGCCTATTATAGTATAGTAGCGCTCTTAATTTACTCCTTAAGAATAAGCGGGAAGTTAATCCTTAAAAGACGAAGCCTCTCGCTAAAATCTCCTCCTATCCTACCCCTAGCCTAGCCCGTTAGGAATCCCGTCGTTTTAGTCTATAACTATTGTCGGGTTAGCCTAGTATGTCTTTAGAAGGAATGCCTTCCTTTTAGACTTAGAGATAGGGGAAATGTACTTCCGCTTTACTTTAAATGCTAGAAATATAGTAGCGTTATTGCGAGTACGTCTAGCAGTTTATAACTACTTTAGGTCTAGACGTAGATTTCTCTAATAGGCCTTAGACTTAGTCCGCTAGGGGAGCAATTAAAGCGAAATTTAATAGTATTAGGTGTATACTATTTTTTAGATAGGTACCTACATACGGAGTTGCGAGTATCTACTAAACTTACAACATTTTATACTTAGCTTTATAGTATCCTATAACAAGCTGCCTAAACTACTAATAGTATTACAATCCGAGGACTATAAACGTCTAATATGTACTCGCTAATAGTTACAATCTACTTAGCGACAAATAATACTAACTTATCGTTAATAAAGTATAGAGCTTGTATCTCTATAGCGTCTCGTAGTATATAAACCTATTCGACTAGGTATATAAGCTAATAGCTCTTAATAATACAAGAAAAAAGTACTACAAAAGTTATAGTAAAGAAACTTCTAATTAATACTAATGCCCTCTAGAAATGCTATAATACGTCTTGCGTTTAAGCTAACGTAATATAGATCTTAGCTTTAAACAATAGTCGGAGCTTCTAATTACATCTATTCGGAATACTGCTATAACTCGGCGACATTATAGTAAAGGAGGGTTAGACTACAACTACGCTTATACTCTCCTAGAGTATATTAAGTATATAGTACTAAACTATAGACCCGTAACTCTATTACAAGCGGATATAGACTTAGTAGGGTTTAAATGTCCCTATTATAGAATTAATATAGTTATAGATAGAGTTTTCGGATGTAATTACATTAATAAGGCTAAGAAGGACTCTTATCTAAAGGTATAGGTTTTAAAGATTAGCGGTATGTCTACTAAGGATTAGGCTAGGCATTTCTAGCTAATATATATAACTACTATCTGTTTCTACTTAAATAGGACAACTAATTATAAGATAGATGTATAGCTTTTATACTTAACTCTACTATAATAAAAGAATATACTAGTTTTCTATAAAGATAGTATTCTACCTCTATAGCATTATAAACATGTTCCTATTCCGTAAGGATAGTATTCGCCTTCGAGTAAACTAGCACCCTCCTCCGCGAGGATAGTATCTGCCTTTAAGGAAACTAGTACCTTCCTCCGCGAAGATAGTATCCGCCTTTAAGAAAATTAGTACTTCTCTTCGCGAGGATAGTATCTGCCTTTAAGAAAATTAGTACCTCTCTTCGCGAGGATAGTATCTACCTTTAAGAAAATTAGTACCCTCCTCTGCGAGGATAGTATCCGCCTCTTAGGAAACTAGTACCTCCTCTCTACGAGGATAGTACCCGCCTCTTAGGAAACTAGTACCCCCCCTCTATAAGGATAGTATCTAACTCTATAGAAACCCGTATACCTCTTCCGCAAGGATAGTATTAGCCTTTAATAAAACTAGTATACCTCTTCCGCGAGGATAGTATCGGCCTTCGACAAAACTAGTATACCTCTTCCGCGAGGATAGTATCTAACTCTACGGGAACCTATATACCTCTTCCGCGAGGATAGTATTAGCCTTTAATAAAACTAGTATACCTCTTCCGCGAGGATAATATCCGCCTTTAAGGAAAGTAGTATACCTCTTCCGTAAGACTAGCATCCGACTCTATAGAAACTAGTATACTTCTTCTATAAAATTAGTATTCGACTCTATAGAAACTAGTATACATCTTCCGTAAAATCGCTATCCTTGTCTATATCTCTAGTACATTTTCCCCTCGCGAGCGTCTAGGAACCTAGTCTATAAAGCTTATATCTTTCCTATCTAAATCTAGTGTTCCTATCTATAAAGTTAGTTCGATTTCTATTCGCACTTAGTACCTTTGCCTACAAAGCTAGTATATTTCCTATTCGAATCTATTATTTATTATCTATAAATTTGCTTGCTTTCTACTCGAATCTAGTAATATTGTCTACGGCGCTAGTACCTTTCCTGTTAGATTTAGGCGTCTTTATCTACGAAGTAGGCTCTACTACGATAATACAACATTGTAGTTTTTATTAAAAAGAGGTAAATGTAACGTATATAGTACGTTAGCTTAAATGCAAGTAAGGAACTACCTAGGCACCTTAGTTTATACTACCTACGTACTACTTCGCTACTTGCCTACGTACCTTCCTCGCCTTCTATACTTTCCTTGTATAAATAATAATACCTTTCTCTTTACTATAAACCCCGACCGCTACATTACTACCTAATTAAAAGTAGTAGTATTTTAGCATTGTGTGCTCTAAATTATTGCTATCGCCTTAGCTCTACATATTATATAGCCGCGCTCTCTAGCGGTAGCTGCCTATTATAGTACCGCTTATTAACTAAGCGACTATATAGCCCTAGGAGGAGAAGACAGACTAGAGCTAACTTATATTCGAGGAATTTATAGCTTTTACGGAAGATAGGAAATCCCCTCCTTAAAAGAAGGTCCCTAAGTTAAATATAGACAAAGCTAATTAGCGCAAAATCTAGAAAGAGGCGAATAATAAGGTTAAGGAGGGAGGCGTAGAGCACGCTACGCTCTATAATAACTAAGGATAATACGACTATGCTAATAAGGTAGCTTAACTTTTTATTCTAAAGTTCTTATCTATATAGACAGGACGCTTTCCTAACTATTACAAACGCTAGGTATAGTACTAAGTTATAATAGAGGAATTTCCTAACTAGTACCTACCCCTTAAGTAGGAGACAACCTTACGTAAACATCTCCGACTTGCTCTACTAGCTATCGATTATAATATACTTCGATACTAGAACTATTAGTCTAGAGTAGATCCTACCCGCATGTCGCAACTTCTCTTAGAACTAGAGTATATAGCTCCTGTTATAGCTTAAGCAAGTAAAGAGGATAAGGATCTATCTAACAAAGACGACAGTAGCTCTATTATAGAGCTCGGTCTAATAATAGTTTAACATTTAGCGGACACTAGTATCGAGGAGGTTAACGCTAGAAAATTTAAGCTTAACTTTAATAAGTTCCTCCGCTATACTATACTTTACGTTAGATATTACGATTCGAACGTCGAGGACTACTCTATAGTCTATATAGATCCCTATACTAGGAAATTTAGAGAAGTAGTTAATAGCGACGCGCTTACTGCCGCTATTATCTTATAATACTATAATAGTAACGTAGCTTTAATAGGCTCTATTATATTCTTTGCTACTCTAAAAGACATAAGCTCGTTTATAATGCGTAAGTTTAATAGCATCTTCTCTCTACTAGGGTACTAACTTATCTTTAGAATAACGTAAGTCCGTTAAGGATAGACTTAACGAGATTATGCGGGAATATATAAAGGAATACAAAGATTCTCGCCTACCGCTAAGTAAGAGACTTACAATAGGAGATATAGATAGAAATTCCGTTAGGATGCATCTAACTATCTAGTAGCGTTAGGAGTCTAAAGATAAAGAGTCTATTTGTAGTATAGGAAACTTAGATAGTAAAGTTACTTATAGTAATAAAACGTCTACTCTTTAAATTAAGTCCTTAGGATCTAATTTATCTAAAGAGGAGCCGCTTTCTACAAAAACGAAGAAGAGGAAAGCGCGAAGAGAGCTACAAGAGTTAGACAAGGAGCTGTCTGCTATAAAGCTAAAGAAGAGGCTTAAAAAGTCGAAGAAGAGGCTTAAGGAGTCGAAGAAGAGGCTAAAAGAGTCGAAGAAGAGGCTAGGGGAAAGAAACGTAGCAGAGACTAACAATAATAAGCTTATAGAGAAGGGACTTAAAGATCTATTTAGGTATAGAGACGCTACTATTAAAGATATGCCTAACGAAAGAGTTAAGGCCTAAGATAATACTAACACTAAGAGAATGCTAGAGGACATTTAAGACGGTACTTAGGCGCTAGAACTATAAGTTAACAGATACGTTTGTAATTATTATATAATCCTCGCTAACTTAAAGCTTAGAATAAATTTATAATAGAGATCTAAATCTAAGCAGGTAAGGAAAGAGTAGTTTCTAGAGGTTACCTAGATCTTTAATATCAAACTCTACTTGCTTACTTTAGTTAAATCGCATATCCTACTCCGATACTAGAAGGAACCGCTACAATCTTATTAGTTCTACAAATTAGGCTTCCGATATCTACGTAACGATACGGATATTATTGCTAGCTATCTTAATAGTAACGATCCGGGTATTAGAAAGACTATTATAATACTATTATTAATTTAGCATCGATAGGAATAGGCAAAGGCTAAGGCAGAAGTTAGGAAGTCTAGGGCTAATAAGGACGGAATGTACCTAGCCTAGAAAGACCTAAAGAACGATAGCGATAAACTATGTCTAAGCTAACGCTTTATAAGCATTAGTTGCCTATATATTAACAAACCCTACTAGGATGCTATTAACCCTCCTAAAGGAGTTAATATAGTGCTACCCCCTACTTAGACCCTAGCGGACTTCTATAGGAAGTTTTATAGGCACGTTAATATTAATGCTACTAGTCTTTAGCTCTAGAGCGAGTACTCGGGTTCCTTATCTAGTCTCTAAAATAACAGCGTTCCGGTTACTAAGATTTCCTCGGAGGATATAGGCGAAATATAGAAGGGGTTTAGGGGTACTAAACTTCGCGTATTACTAGCTAGTAAGAACTAGCTAAATAAATTGCTCGCTAAGGTCGATCCGCTAGAAATGCTATAGCGATATATTATTATATAGTCTATACAAAATTGTACTATAGTGCTACTAAGAGCTAAGAACTAGGAGTTTAAGGGAAGATATAATAGCGATTGCCCTCTTTACGTAAAGTACACTCCGCCTATAAAGAAAAGGAAATCGACTCCCTAAACTTTAGTACTTTACTATTGTCCGATTTCTCTTGTACTAATTAACGAGGTATACATAATTAAGAACGCGGACACGGACCTGTTTAAAGTATTCTACTAGACTAATTTTAATATCTATACGCGAGTAGACTATGCTTCTTATACTAGTACTCCTTAGGACAATAGACTAAAGGGTATTATTATATAGATAAAGCTAATTTACTATATAAGCGGCAAGACGAAAAAAGAAAAGTCGCTCTAGGAGTACCCTTAGAATAAGCACGACGACCTACAAGATTTCCTACCTAACAATCTCGACAAGCTCGCTAAGGAATTTAATAAGGGTTGTAAAGAAGCTCGCAAAGAGAAGCTAAATGTAAAGCGCTTAATAGATATTGCCGAATAGTTTCGAGCTATAATCCGCCTCTATATTATTCGCTATACTATAGACTTAGAGTAGTTTAGCGAAAAGATCTTAAATATTAAGAGACTACTACTTAAGAACATCTCTTGTCCTATATCCGATTAGTAGCGTTAAAAGCTAAACGCTATTATAAGGTTAGAAGCATAGGCTATCTAGTAGGCTCTTAGGAAGCATAAGGCCTAAGCAAAGAACACGTTTCTCTAGCGGCTAAAGCTAATGCTAGTTTTTACTAATTTTCCCGCTTTAATAGACGGCTCCCTTTAGACTAGGATAACTAACTAGATTTAAGCTAATTAGTATTAGCAATAGCCCTAGTAAGAAAGCCGCGCCGACTTTACTTTTAAGTATACCTAGGGACAAGTAAAGGAAATAGGGTAGCTAAAGACTCCCGCAACCTATCCCTTCCGCTACTTTATTTAAGATATTACCCGTAACAATACTAAGATATAGACAATAGCACGGGACTTACGTACAAAGTTTAGTATATCTAACTTAATAGAGGAAGGTAGAAAGGCGCTAGTAATTAGCTTTTACCCGCTATATATATACATCGCTTTCCTAGTAAGATATCTTGCGCTTTCTATTATTATAGTTATAAGGCTAACAAACCCGTAGAGTATAGAGACGGATCTATATTTATAAGGCAAATACGAATTTGTCTATTTAGGTACGCCGCTAAAGATTAGAGACTAGATTGCTAACAAGTTCTAACGGGGCTAGAACATAGGAAAGTAAGGTCTCTTCTCGACTAGAGGTATTCTAGGATATAGCGTAGATCTTACTTAAGCTAATCTCCTTATTTTGCCGTACTTTAATTATAGTAGCGAGCTAATTAGGCAGGTTTATAGTAGAGTCTCTCGATATAGCTAGAAGAGGAAGGTTAGGCATTTTTAGTTAGTAGATAAAGACGTTAATCTCGAGAGGGTTATAGGAGATAGGAATAGGATTATAGCTAGTTTTAATAAGATAACAAACAAGACGGACAACTAGAAGGCTAGTACGAAAAACTACTAGGGAGTTTTAATAGCAAGGCAAATAGATATTAACAGCTACTATTAGAAGCCCTAAAGTATTACTAATCTTATTATATCCCCCCCTACCTCCCGGGCCCCCTATTTAATAACTTAAACCTAGTTACTTTATAAAAACATAAAATGTGCGAGTAGATTGTAAGAAGAAGCTAGCCGGAGTAAGCAATAGAACTCTAAAGAGCGCGCTAGCGTATATAGCGGATCTCGTAAAAGGGCGCTAGCGTAAGCGACTAAAGCATCTATAAGAAGAGTATATAAACAAAAAAGCTAGTCTCTAAAGACAGCGCTAGGATAAGCGACTAGACTCTATAGAGGACACGGGCATAGAGGCTAATTTCCTAAGATAGTACGCCTAGAGACAATAGTTTCTATTGTAGATACGAGCATAGACGCTAGTTTTCGAAGACAGCGCTATTAGGGACACTAGTTTCTACTACAGACGCGAATATAGAGGCTAGTTTCTAAAGACAGCGCTATTAGGGATGTCGACTTCTACCGCGGATACGAATATAGAGGCTAGTTTCTAAAGACGGCGTCGTTAGAGATGTCGACTTCTACTATAGACGCGAACATAGATACTAGTTTCTAAAGAGGGCACTAGCTAGGGACGCTAGTTTCTACTACAAACGCGAATATAGATACTAATTTCTAAAGATAGCGCCGTTAGGGATACTAGTCTCTACCGCGGACGCGAGTGTAGATACTAGTTTCTAGAAGGTGTGCTAGCGTAGATACTAGTTTCTAGAAGGTATGCTAGCGTAGATACTAGTTTCTAGAAGGTATACTAGCGTAGATACTAGTTTCTAGAAGGTATGCTAGCGTAGATGCTAGTTTCTAGAAGGTGTACTAGCGTAGATGCTAGTTTCTAGAAGGCGTACTAGCGTATATACCGGTTTCTAGAAGGTGTGCTAGCGCAGATGCTAGTTTCTAGAAGGCGTACTAGCGTAGGTGCTAGTGTCTAGAAGGTGTACTAGTGCGGGTACTAGTGTCTAGAGGAGATACTAATAATAATGCTAGTGTCTAGAGGGAATACTAGTAACGATGCAGATTTCTAGAATGTGTACTAGCTTAGGTGCTAGTATCTAAAGAGCAAGCTAGCGTTTGTTACGTAGTCTAAACTTCCTACTAAGATTATAAAGAACGGACGTATCTTATCGCGATAGAGGGAGTATTGCCGACTAGAGGAGCGATATAGTAGCATAAGGAATAATATATAGAGAATCGTAAAACGCGGACGTATCTTATCGCGGTAGAGGGAGTATTACTATACAAAGGAGCGATATAGTAGTATAAAGAACGATATACGAAGAATCGCAAAATGCGGACGTATCTTATCGCGATAGATAGAGTCTTATCGAGTAAAGAAGCGATGTAGTAGCACGAAGAATAGGAAATAAAGAACCGTAAAGAGGGACTACATCTTATCGCGATAGATAGAGTATTATCGACTAGAGGAGCGATATAATAGCACGAAGAACAACAACTAGAAAAGGTTGTTTAATTCTTAAGCACCTAAATTTAATCTTTCCTAGAGCTAGTTTTGTATTGTAAATATATAATATTTTTGCAATTAGCGTTAATACAAAGGAACATAGCGACGCTATAGCGATATATACCTACGACACTAACTTTAAATTTTATCGAGTAGTTAGTGTCGTAGGTATATGTCGCTATAGCGTCGCTATGTTCCTTTTTAGATGTCTCGGGTTCGATTCTCGAACGAAGCTGTCTTTCTTTTTACTCTTATATAACTTTAATTTACAAGTAAAATTTAGCTAAAATTTAAGGAAAAAACGCCCTAAAAGCTTAAGAGAGCTAGAGATTAAAGCATTATAGTATTACTTCTTTCTATTATATATAACCTATTTAGATTCTTTAAGAAATTTATTAGAATCTAGCTTTAGGTATTCTATATTAATTAATTACTTATTATATAAAATTCCTATATATAGACTATTTAAATACTAGTACTAAGGCTTACTAGGCCTAACTTTTCTACCTTACCTCTACTAGTATAAAGCTCTAGATTTGCTCTACTTCTAATAAATAAACAATATAACTTTTAGCTTTAGCCTTTCTATAGTACTACTATATTATAATTTATAGAATATAGCTTAGAGGTTCGCTATAGTATTCTTTATATTTCTATTATAAGCTTTTATATAGAGAGATTATAAGGTCTATAGTAGGCGTAATATACTCTAGCGCTTAGTATATATTTAATTAGATACTTAAGCTATATAAGGTTAAGAAAACATTTTACTTAGTTAATTATAATAATATAGCTATACTAGACTATATATAGGCTAGTTAAATTAAGTAAAACCTAGATTATAAAGCTCTATAGCAATTTAATAAAGAGTACGCTACGCGTAGCTCTCTAAGTAGGCTATAGAGTTAGCTAACTATACCTTCTACTATATATATAACCCTACTATTAGCTAGTAACTACTTTAGGAGTTAGATAAAAAACAGGTCTATAATATTCTACGCTCTAAAGAGTACTATAAAGTAGATCTAGTAGATAGTAAGCTAAGTATAGTCTATAGAGGCCTTCTAAAGCTAGCGCTTAGTAAGCTAGACTTAATTACTAAGAGTACTATATTAAATACCTCTTTATCTTCCGTAAGGACTATATATTACTAATAGAGTATAATAAGACTCCTATTACCTTTAGAGGCTCTAAGAACTACTACTTTCTAGTACTATAAGGTACTATAGTATACTCTAATTTAGTTTAACTAGCTTTTACTATCTAATAACTAGCCGCTTTATATAAGGATACCTATATAACTTAACTATATATAGCTTAGAGTAGTAAGTTAACTAAAGAGGTTAAAGACCTCGCTTGTTAACTATAGGCTTAGAAAGAGGTCCTATAGGCTACTATAGAGTAGAGGCGCTAGAGAGCTAAAAATAATCTATCTAGTAAAGAATATTATAACTATTAATACTATATTACCTCTATAGAGGCTAACTAAGTAGCTTAATCTTATAGATAAAGAAATTAAGGGCCTTATTAAAAGTAGCTAAAGTACTTCTTTAATAAAGACTATATACTATATTATAATAATAATAAGGCTAGTATAGAGTTTATGTAGTATACCTTTAAATAGTATAAAAAAAGGCTCTTCCTATACTACTATAAGATTAGAGAGCTTAATCTATCTATAAGAGTCTTTATAGTTAAAATAACGTTAGTACTTACTATAAAGCTCGTTAATTACTAAAGGATTAAATAGAGCGCCTTAGTATCTACTTCCTTAATATATAATATGCCTTAGAATAGCCCCCTAGGAAAAGGGGCTAGAATTACGTACTTAGGCCGTAGCGCCTATACTATAAAGACTTTACTACTCGCCTATAAGTAGTATAATTAAAGTAGTAAGTAGCGCTATCTTAGACTAACTATTTAGTCGAGACGCCTCCTTATACTACGAGATATCTAGCTTTAGGTATTCTATATTAATATACTAGCCTATTTACTAGACTTCTACCCTTATAAATATCTATATAAGCTTTAAACAAAGGCTCTCTTAAGTATTAGCTTAGTATAAGGAGTATTTTAAAAGTAATAAAGGGTAAAGTAATTACTAAAGCTTAGCGTATATAGTACTTCGATATAGATTTCGACTACTATATTAAATAATATATAAAGATTAGCTATTTTTAAGGTCTGTTTAAAAGAATAAAGGCTATAGATCTACCCTATAGCAATAGATATAAAGATAGTATATAGATAAAGTAATAATATCTTTATAAAGTTAATCTACCTTAGCTTAGAGGCTTAGTTAACCCCTAGTAGCTAACCTTACTTGCCTTAGGTACTATTAATTCTCTACTACTACTCTACTATTACTTTACTCTTTTAGAGGCTACCTTATATTTATATAGATAAATTACTAGAATTTGTTTTAGTAGTTAAATATAAGGCTACTTCTAAATAGTAGAGCCTTAGTAGAGAACTAGTAGAGAGTTAATAGTATATAAGACAAGTAAGGTTAGCTACTAGGGGTTAACTAAGCCTTAGCAATATTATTTTAAGGAGATTATATATAAAGATTTATAAGTAATAGAAAACTTACTATATATAGATACTATATTACTTATTATTTATTAAGCTTTTGCTCTACTAGCGTTGTAATAACACTATAACTTATTACTCTATCTATAGACAAGCTTTATATTAAAACCTTAGGAATTTCTTTTTACTTTTAGCTTAGATTTAATTGTTTAAATCTTAGTTTACTCTAATAAAATCCTAAGTATTCTATATATAAATAGTGTTTTACATCTATTTAAAAGTATAACTCTCTATATTATAAAAGTTTAACTATTATAAAAAGTTTTAGTAATAAATTTAGAAATCTTAGCTATTTAATTAATATAGACATATTCTTTAATATCTATATATTATTAAGCAAAGATGTATAAAGCTAGAAGCTACTATTAATAAAGATAAGCACCTAATAAAGGTAGGAGGTCTTGTAAAGCTAGATTCGGCTATACTAACTTTACGTTTATACCGCGCCTTAGGCTAGTATGCTGTAGTAGAGCAATAATATTATGCTTAGTAGCTCCTATAGTCTATGCCCGGGTAGTTCTTAATAAGTACCGATCTAGTTACTACAACCGATACATAACTCGTACTTAGCAGAAGGTAGTGCGATAGAGACAAATACATAGAAAGGCTAGTACAAGCGACGCAAGTACTAAGAGAAAGACATACGCGACTTAATCGATTAGTTACGCTAGTACCTTAGCCCTCGAGCCGCTAACATCGAGACGACTACCGATTGCCTTAGAAGAGAAGGATTAGCGCATAAACGGGGCAGCCGTGTTATAGACAGGTATTATCGCAAAGAAGAGTACTTACTCTACCTACGGCATAACGATATTACGTATATATAGGCTACACCTCTACTAAACCTACGTCGGGTACTAAACGAGCGTATCCTTTACTAGTAGAAGGCTCGTTTCTTCCTCTTATAAGTCTAGCCCTAGAAGACTTACTAACTATTTTGTAGATTTAGTTATAGCTCTAGGACGAGAATATACTAAGAAGTCGTAAACTTTAATCTTTGCTTAAATTAGAGAGCTCCTTTTGTAGTATCGACTAGCTACTAACTATATATAATTGTAAGGATCTTAATTAACGGGAAAGCCTACGCGTAGAAGCCTTTATTAACGCTATCTTACATCTTTACTCCTTTATTTAAGAGAATAGGCTGTCCTTAGATAAATGTGCCTTAGCTTATCGTATACTTTACAATAAGCTAGAGAAAGAACTACTAGATTCTATTGCTAATTCGTTAGACTAAGCTAGTAAAAAGAGTATCCTACGATATAGAGACGACTATAGAACAAAGATAAGAGTAGAAGATCTTTAGTATAATACTAGTCGCAACGACCTAGACAATTCTAGCTTAGTAGTAGACACTACCTCGTAGGGACCTCGTATATATACTACAAAGGAGGTGTTATAGAATACTATAGCATATACTCGTTCCTCTTTAATATCTAAGGCGAATTATACTATCTACTAGTTATTAAATCTATATATAACGTTAGGATAGGCTATAGTAAAAGCACGAGATACTGCTTGTATAACGTTGCTAGCTTTTCTAAATAACTACGGTAGCTCTTAGTATACTACCTCTACCGACTATAGCGCCTAGGATAGTATATCTATATTATAGATTGCACAACTGTCTAATGCTATCTTTATAAAACCTCTACTAGTTTTATTAAAGAGGGACGCTAGTCTTACTAGAACCTAGATAGAGTATAGGGTAGGTACTATCTTTACAAATCCTCTACTAGTCTTATTAAAGATAGACACTAGTCTTACTCGAATATAGATAGAGCATAGGGTAGATACTATCTTTACGAGACCTATACTAGTTTTATCGAAGATAGATGCTAGTCTTACTAGAACCTAGACAGAGTATAGGGCGGATGCTATCTTTACGAATCTTCTATTAGTTTTATCGAAGATAGACGCTAGTCTTACTCGAATATAGATAGAGTATAGGGCGGATGCTATCTTTACGAGACCTATACTAGTTTTATCGAAGATAGATACTAGTCTTACTAGAACCTAGACAGAGTATAGGGCGGATACTATCTTTACGAATCCTCTACTAGTTTTATCGAAGATAGACGCTAGTCTTATTTAAATATAGACAGAGTATAGGGCGGATACTATCTTTACGAAACCTCCGCTATTTTTAATAAAAAGGGACGCTAGTCTTACTTAAATATAGATAGAGCGTGTAGCGGATACGACTTCTATAAAACCTTCGCTATTTTTAATAAAAAGGGACGGCGGTCTTGCTAAACCCTACTCTATATACTCTTCTAGATGTTATAGCGCTAGCGTAGCGGAATCTAAGTCTACACATCCGCCTTATAATAGTTTAGACGATTCTCTCCTAGGATTTACTAAGAATACTGTCGATCTCGCTAAAGAATACTCTGCTAGGTCTTTTAATTCTACTATAATAGTAGTTTTAATTTCGTCTAGAGTTACGCCTTCTATAAGTTTAGACATAGAAAAGTCTACGCTATATCCTTATAGAGATAAGACTCTCTTCTAAAACGAATTATTTAGAGCACCTACCGTAGAATAACAAGTCGCTAGAGTTCTATAACTAGATAAGGACGATATTAATTCCCGTAAGCGTCGCCGTACTAAGATAGAAGCGTAGCTACGAGAGGGCTAAATAGATGCTATAGTTCTATAGCGGGACAGATCTAATATATATAATTAGACGTATTGCTATACGGAGATAGAAGACTAACCTCGAGAAGAGTATATAGAAGTTAAATTTCTATAGCTAGACAGATCTAATATAAACCCTTAGAAGCGACGCTATCCTAAGACAAAAGACTAGTCTAGGGTAGAAAGAGATAAATAGGGGTTTCTAGGAATAGACATAGGCAAAGCTACTATTAGGAAAGGCAACTACTTACTAGAATATAGTCTACCTTTATTAGAGTAGGCTCGTTTGTCTAACTACCCTAGCTCTATAGCAAAGTAGACGTACTACCTCCTACTAGGCTATATATATAGGGAGTAGTATTGTTAAGACAATACGGCAAGCTATTAGAATATATCTAAGGTTACCTTAGATACGATAACAGGCACGATTAGTCTACGACAGGGAGGTAAACACATAATTTTCCTAGGATATAATTAAGGGTAGAAGTTATCGGCTATAGACTAAGGAGAGTTTTATATTTTTCTAGGTAAGGCGAAACGCTCCCGTTAATAAGTATTAGCCTAGGCAAGTTAGCGAGAATTAGGAGCACTAGCTATAAGCAAGCTAGATTATATAAGGTATATTTAGAGGTAAACGCTACCTTACTAAGTCGAACGAAAGACTAGATATATGCGAGATACGCTACCTCGCCCTACTAAAAAGAGGAATATATTGTTTTTCGAGGAGCCTACTAATAGAACGGAACTCCTACCTAGACCCTCTATACTAAACCCTCCTCCTAAAAATTTTAGGCGTGTATATCTCTAACTAAGACCCTTAATTCTTACTAAGAGTTAACTAATATTATAACCCTAGATAGCAAAGATAATTTTAAAACGTAATTAAGAATAGGAGTAGTTAGGGATGCTTCTATATATTAGGTTTAGTCGCACTTACGTCGAATAGAAACTCGGTTACTTTAGAGAGTGTTTATAAGACAGATCGATACCGATACTCCTAAGATATACTACAATACGTGTTGTGTCTAAGTAGACGTAACGTAGATCTTAGCTTTAAATAATAGTCGGAGCTTCTAATTATATCTATTCGGAATACTACTATAACTCGGCGACGTTATAGTAAAGGAGCGCTAGACTACAACTACGCTCGTACTCTCCTAGAGTATATTAAGTATATAGTACGAGAATACGCTTCCGTAACTCTACTATAAAGGGATGCGGACTTAGTAGGATTTAAATGTCCCTATTATAGAGCGGATATAGTAACGGACAGGTATTTCGGACGTAATTATATTAATAAGGCTAAGAAGGACTCTTATCTAAAGGCATAGGTTTCGAAGATTAGCGGCGTATCTAGTAGAGAGTAGGCTACGCATTTCTAGCTAAGATACGTAACTACTATCCGTTTCTATATAAATAGAATGTATAATTATAAGCTAGGTATTATATTTGTTTAACATTTAGTATTACCGTAGTTTTATAATATTAATATCTTTCTATAAAATTAGACGTCTCCCCCTCCCCCTTAGATAGTATCTAACTCTAAAGAAATTAACGCCCCTCTTCGCGAGGGTAGTATCTACCTTCGAGGAAACTAGCACCCTCCTCTATAAGAATAGTATCTGCCTTTAAAGAAATTAATACCTCTCTTCGCGAGGATAGCATCTACCTTTAAAGAAACTAGCGCCCCTCTCCGCGAGGATAGTATTCGCCTTTAAGGAGACTAGTACCCTCCTCCGCGAGGATAGTATCTACCTTTAAAGAAACCCGCGCCCCCCTCCGCGAGGATAGTATCCGCCTTCGAGGAAATTAGTACCCCCCTCCGCGAGGATAGTATTAGCCTTTAAGGAAAGAGGTATACCTCTTCCGCAAGACTAGCATCCGACTCTATAGAAACTAGTATACCTCTTCCGCAAGACTACTATCCGACTCCGTAGAAACTAGTATACCTCTTCTATAAGACTAGTATCTAACTCTACGGAAACTAGTATACCTCTTCTATAAGACTACTATCCGACTCTACGGAAACTAGTATACCTCTTCCGTAAGACTAGTATCCGACTCTACGGAAACTAGTATACCTCTTCCGTAAGACTAGTATCCGCCTCTATAGAAACTAGTATACCTCTTCTGCGAGTATAGTATTCGACTCTAGGGAAACTAGTATACCTCTTCCGTAAAATTAGTATTCGACTCTACTATACCTCTTCCGTAAAATTAGCATCCGACTCTACGAAAACTAGTATACCTCTTCCGTAAAATTAGCATCCGAATTTAAGGAAACCGGCCTACGTCTTTTGTAAAACTATAGCTATATATTCTTCTTTTACTCTAATTCGACATCCTTATCTACTACGCTAGTATTCTTTCTATTCGAGTTTAGTATCCTTATTTACGACGTTAGTAACTCTCCTACTCGGATTTAGCATCTTTATCTACGACATTAGTAACTCTCCTACTTAGATTTAGTATCTTTATCTACGACGTTAGTAACTTACCTACTCGGATTAGTAACCTTATTTGTAATAGTCTTTAGTAATATAACGCTATAGCTGTCGCTAAAAGAATATAAATATAATATAGGTAGTATGTTAGCTTAAACGCAAGTAGAAATTAACCTTAGTTTATATTGCTTACGTACTACTTCGCTACTCGCCCGCGCACCTTCCTTACCTTCTACGCTTTCCTCGTATAAATAATAATACCTCTCTCTCTCCCTCTCTCTCTCTCTCTCTCTCCTTGTTACAAACGCCGACTAACAAATATACTACCGACCTTTCTATAATAGCTACATCGTAGTAGCATTATTGTAACGATTATTATTATTGTTATTAACTTAGCTTCTAATACTATATAGCCGCGTCCTCTAGAGTTAAGTGCTAGTTATAGTACTATTAACTATTATAGCAACCCCGTAGCCCTAGGAGAGGAAGACTAGCTTTAATAACTTTATAGCCTAAGACTATAAGGACTTTTCGTCTAAGGAGAAAAACTTCTCTTAAAAGAAGATAACGACGTTAGGCGTTAACTAAAGCAAATTAGATAATACTTGCAAGGAGGTATAGAAAGAGATCTAGAGAAGGAATATAAAGAAAAGGGGGCTAAAGCGCCTAGTTAAGGGCGAAATTAAAGACCTAAATACTAGGTAGTAGGCTAAGGATGTTAAAGCGGTAGTCTAGCTCCTCCTTCTATATTATCTAAACGTACTACTAATAGGTAGTCCTAACGATTTTAAAAAATAGGTATAGATAATAATTGTTAAAGGGCTTTGCTACCCCCCTTGTAGGACTAAGAGGGAGGAGGAGGAGCGGATAGTATCCCCTCCGAGAGACTCCGCTACTTTAATCCCGTATTATAAGTAGAAACAATCCCTTAACCCGCTACTACTTAATAAAGACTGCTACTATAAGGATGTTAAGTATAAATCTAACGAAGATATAGATAGTCCCCCTAACTCGCAACTAGTACTAGAAGTCCTTTATATAAACCCGCCTTTAGATTAGGCGAGTAAAGAGAGTAACGATAAGTCTATTATCGAGCTAGGTAGTATACTCGTTTAGTACGTGTTAAGAGTAGATAATAAGCGGCTAGATAGCGGCGTATATAATCTCGACTATAGCAAATATATTAGTAGAGTCGAAACATAACTCGGATACTATAGTCTCTCTACTAAAGACTACTTACTTCTCTACATATAGCCTAAGAATAGGAAAGTTAGAGAAGTAGCCGATAATAAGTTATTCTCTACTAGTATTATATTATAATATTAGATAGGTCCTACCTATAAAATTAGCTAGGTCTTATTCTTCGCTACGAAAAAGAATATTATAAAGTATACTCGTAGTATATTTGCTATACTCCTAGTTTAGTATTATACTAACTCTTTTGTAGATAAGAATAGGGAGATTAAGAAAGTAGTAAAGTTAGTATATAAAGAGTATATAGATACTTATATACCTCGCCTAAGAAAGAGGCTTACTACGGAAGATCTTCGTAGCACTCCGCTCGGGATTACTAGAGCTAATTAGACTAATCTACCCGTCGAATAGGCTTCTTTAGCGGAGTAGAAGAAGAAAGAGGAGGAGGAGGAGAAGAAGAAGAAAGAGGAGTAGAAGAAAGAAGAAGAAAAGGAGAAGAAGAAGAAGAAGGAAAAGGAGGAGGAGCAGAAGAAAGAAGAAGAGGAGAAGAGGAAGAAGGAGAAGGGAGAAAAGGACTCTAAGTCCGACGATAATAGCAGTTTTGTAGGGGAAATAGATAATAATTTCGGTAAGGTAATTAATACTATAGAGACAAATCCCGAGGATAATAAGAATAATAATAAGAAAGATAAGAACAACATAGAAGGAGGGATTAAAGGGTAAGTTAGCGGTTATATCTAGCACTATCTATAAAGGTTTACTAACTTTAAGCTTAGAATAAAGAACAAATAGAAGACCGACTCTAAGTAGTTACACGAGGAGTAGGCAGACGAGATTATATAGATGTTTAATATTAATCTACTAAGGCTTATTAAATCTAACAACCTAATATAACTTAGACACTAGAAGATCTTACTTCGACCTAATTAGATCTAGGAGGTCGGTTTTCGGTATAGGCGCAATTATATAAGCATTATTACTAGCTATCTAAATAGTAACGATACTAGTACGGGGAAGTCGGTTATAATATAACTACTTATCTAGTACTAATAGGAATTCGTAAAGGCTTATAGAGAGGTAAACCGCTTATTAGATAACAATAAAGGGAAGCACTTAGACCTAGACAATAATAATAACAACGGCTTATAGCTATATCCGAGCTAATCTAGAATAAGCATTAGTTGCCTATATATTAAGAAGAAGTACTAGAGATCCCTTAATCCCCTTAAAGGCGTAATAATAGTATTACCGCTAGCTAGTATAGTATCGGACTTCTATACGAAGTTTTATAACTATGTCGATATTAGTACTACTAGTCTAAAGCTCTAGTGTCTATATAAGTAGACCCTAAAGTAGTAGAAGGCTATAGGTACGCTACTTTAGGAACTTACCGTAGCGGATATTAAGACAATCTAGACTAGCTTTAAGGAATAATACAACTTCGAAGCAAAAAACTATTACTAAATAGTCGAACTAATAGAAATGCTTTAATAATATATTATTGTCTAATCTAAGGAATACTATAAGTCTATACTACCTATTATAGAAAACTAGGTATAGAGAATAAAGCACCCGTTCTACTACTAGTATAAATTCTATTAAGGAACTAAAGCAATTTTTTTCTACCTAGTTTCCCTCGTACTAATTAACAAGATATACGAGACAAAAAATAAGGACACTAGTCTTTTTAATATGCTATATTGCCTTAACTTTAATGTCTATACTAGGGCTAACTATGTGTCTTATACTAGTACTCTATAGGATAATAGGCTTAAAGGTGTTATTATATAGATCGATCTTATTTACTAGTAGAGCGGTAAGGATTTTAGAGGTAATATACTTAAGGACTACCCTTAGAGCGAGTACAACGAGCTATAGTAGTTCTTACCTACACGGCTAAATCTACTCTAGAGCGACTTTAATACTATAAAGAAGACTAGAGAAAATTATCTATCGTTTATAAATATTGTTTAGCGTTTCTAAGAAATTATCCGCTATTTTGTTATTTGTCGCACTTTTAAATCTTAATAGAACGGTTAGGATATCCTCGCGATTGCGAAACCGCTACCTACCCTAGTAATATATCTAATACTAGGGAGGTAGTATAAGTATATTAACGAGCTTATATATAAGCACGCGTAAGATATCGGCGTAGCTTCTTTATAGAACAGAGCCGACGTTTATAAGAAGAGAATTTAAAGGTTCTAGACGCTATACATATACGCCGATTTTCTAGCTTTAATAGACAAGAGTCTTTGTAAGAAGATAACGAAATATATCCTCGAGAATCTAGATTAAGACTAGTTATTAGCTAAGCGCGCTAACTTTAGATTCTAGTAGACTTAGAAGCAAGTAAAGGATATAGGTTAGATAGCGAATCCTAATACCTATCCTTACCGACACTTTATAAGCAATATCGATAATAGAAACGCTAAAATATAGAGAATAAAGGCCGACCTACTTAACTACTTTGCTAACTCGGACGTAGAGGGGAATATAGCGGTTGTGTTAGGCTTTAGCCTACTATATATATATATTGCCTTCTTAGTAAGATAGATTATCCCTCTACTATAGACAAACCCTAGCTAATAGGCTTGTAGTATATAGATAGGGATCTATAGTTGTATAGTAAATGCGAGCACGTCTATTTATTTATAAAGGCATCGGTAAGGTACTAAATCGCGAAAGAGTTCTAGGCAAGCAAGAGGATTAGAATATAATACCTTTTCTCGACGGCTAGGATTCTAGGTAGAGGGATAGACCTTACGCGCGCGAACCTACTAATCCTTCCGTATCTCGATTTTAGTATCGAGTTAGTAACGTAGGTCTATAGGAGAGTATATTAGATAGGTTAGAAAAGGGAAGTCGTAATTTTAAGGTATATCGATAAGAATATAGTAATCGAAGAGGTTATAGCGAACAAGAAGGCTTTAATAGACAAGTTCGATAAGATAGTAAACGAGAAGATTAAGGTTTCGAGAATAGAAGAAGAAGAAGAAGAAGAAGAATAATAATTAGCTAAATTAGTAATAGGGATACTATACTCTTAGACCTTTTTATACTAGCTTTATAATAGTATGTTCTAGCCTCGCTTCTATAGAAACAAAACGTCTACAAATATAGCTTTAAACGATTGCTATAGATCCTACTAAAAACTTAAACATTGCCCCCTATTATATATTTATCTAAAACTAAAGTATTGCCTCTACTATTTAACAACTTAAAACTAGTTGCTTTATAAAAACATAAGATATAAGAGTAGATTGCAAGAAGCTAGCTAAAGTAAGCGATAGAAATCTAAAGAGCGCGCCGGCATAAGTAACGGATCTTATAAAAGGGCGCTAGCGTAAACGATTAAATTATTTATAAGAAGAGTATATAAATGAAAAAGCTAGTCTCTAAAGACGGCGACGGCATAAGCGACTAAACTCTAGGGAGGACGCTAGCGTAGAGGCTAGTTTCTAAAGATAGCGCTATTAGAGACGCTAGTTTCTAAAGAAGGCGCCGTTAGGTATACTAGTTTCTACCGCGGACGCGAATATAGACGCTAGTTTCTAAAGATAGCGCTATTAGAGACGATAGTTTCTACCGTAGATATAAATATAGAGGCTAGTTTCTAAAGACGGCGCTATTAGGGACGCTAGTTTCCGAAGATAGCGCGGCTAGAGACGTCGACTTCTACTATAGACGCGAATATAGAGGCTAGTTTCTAAAGATAGTACTATTAGGGACATCGACTTCTACCGCGGATGCGAATATAGATACTAATTTCTAAAGATAGTGCCGTTAGGGATACTAGTTTCCGCCGTAGACGCGAGCGTAGATGCTAATTTCTAGAAGGTATACTAGTATAGATACTAGTTTCTAGAAGGTATACTAGCGTAGATACTAATTTCTAGAAGGTATACTAGCGTAGATACTAGTTTCTAGAAGGTGTACTAGCGTAGATACTAATTTCTAGAAGGTATACTAGCGTAGATACTAGTTTCTAGAAGGTATGCTAGCGCGGATACTAGTTTCTAGAAGGCGTGCTAGCGCGGGTGCTAATGTCTAGAGGAGATACTAATAATAATACTAGTGTCTAGAGGGAATACTAGTAATAATACAGATTTCTAGAACGTATACTAGGTCGGGTACTAGTGTCTAAAGGCTCTACTAGCGTAATAGTAGTATCTAAAAACGTTGTTTTTTTTTTTATAAAAATTTATATATATACGCTATAAGCGCTACGCGGCCTATCGCGAAGACAGGACTTACTTAGGAAAAACACTCGAAAAAAACCTCTTCTACATTAAGCGTAGGCTCTCTAAAGGAAGGATTCTATATATATACGCTATAAGCGCTATGCGGCCTATCGCGAAGACAGGACTTAAAGCTATTCGTATTAAGCATAGCCTATCGCGGAGACAGGACTTTTAAGGCTATTCGTGTTAAGTACGGCCTATTGCGGAGATAGGACTTAAGGTTGCTATTTGTATTAAGCACAGCCTATCGCGAAGATAGGACTTAAGGCTATTCGTATTAAGTATAGCCTATCGCGGAGACAGGACTTAAGGTTGCTATTTGTATTAAGTATAGCCTATTGCGAAGATAGGACTTAAAGCTATTCGTGTTAAGTACGGCCTATCGCGGAGATAGGACTTTTAAGGCTGTTTGTGTTAAGTATAGCCTATCGCGAAGATAGGACTTAAGGTTACTGTTTGTATTAAGCATAGCCTATCGTAAAGATAAGACTTAAAGCTATTCGTATTAAGTATAGCCTATCGCGAAGATAGGACTTAAGGTTGCTGTTTGTATTAAGTACGGCCTATCGCGAAGACAGGACTTTAGCGACATCGCGGTTCCCTTCTCTTACGAGAGGGGCAATATATCGTAACAGAATTAATTGCGCGGATAGCAAAGCTTATTCGGGTTAAAGTTAGTAGGACTTAGCAGACTTAGCACCTCCGCATCCTTAGATCCTAAACTAGATGCTAGGCTTTAACGGTGTTACTAACGAAACTGCTACTATCGATATAAACGCAAAGCTTATTATCTATGCGAGGCTCTACGCAATTGCAAATTACTACGATATCCCCTCCCTTAAGGATCTTGCCCTCCGGCGATTCTAGGCGCTTACGCAACCTCTCATCCTTGAGGGATTCCTTTACGTCAGGAGAACAATGCAGTTGAGAATCCCAGCTGTTGAACGTTTTCATTTTGTTCTTTTTTCTTTTGAAGTAGGTTCTTCCTCACGTTTTGCACCTGTGCAAGTCCAGCGTCCCGAGGTCGGTCGGAGCTCCATTTTGGTGCCTCAGGTTGCGATTCGGTCCGCGGTCGCCCAACGCCCCGCATTACCTCACCCAGCAGAGAGGAGGGGCAGCTTCACTTTTTTGCGCCCATTGTTTATCATAGGAGTAGTTCCCGTTGAAACACCACTCAAATCTTCAAACCGTTTGCAGATACCAATACACAAATTGCAAACATGTCTCTCTCCAACAAGCTCGCCATCACCGACTGCGACCTGAAGGGCAAGCGCGTCCTGATCCGCGTTGACTTCAACGTGCCCCTCGACAAGGAGACCAACAGCAAGATCACCAACAACCAGCGTATCGTCGGTGCTTTGCCCACGATCAAGTATGCGATTGAGAACGGCGCCAAGGCTGTGGTGCTGATGTCGCACCTCGGCCGTCCAGACGGCAAGCCGACTCCGAAGTACAGCTTGAAGCCTGTCGTGGCCGAGCTTGAGAAGCTGCTGGGCAAGCCGGTGAAGTTCACGGATGACTGCGTGGGCGCAGAGGTTGAGAAGACCGTGAACAGCACGACCGACGGCGGCATCGTATTGCTCGAGAACCTGCGCTTCCACATCGAGGAGGAGGGCTCCAGCAAGGACAAGGATGGCAACAAGGTCAAGGCGGACAAGGCGGACGTTGAGCAGTTCAGGAAGGGTCTGACGGCTCTGGGCGACGTCTACGTCAACGATGCTTTCGGTACGGCACACCGCGCGCACAGCAGTATGGTCGGTGTGGACCTCCCGCAGAAGGCCTCTGGCTTCCTCGTGAAGAAGGAGCTGGACTACTTCGCCCAGGCGCTCGAGAAGCCGGAGCGGCCGTTCCTCGCGATCCTGGGCGGTGCCAAGGTCAGCGACAAGATCCAGCTGATCGACAACCTGCTCGACAAGGTCAACAGCCTGATCATCTGCGGTGGCATGTCCTTCACGTTCAAGAAGGTCCTGGAGAACGTCAACATTGCCAACTCGCTCTTTGACGAGGCCGGCAGCAAGAAGGTGCCGGAACTGATGGAGAAGGCCAAGAAGAACAACGTCAAGATCACCCTGCCTTGCGATTACATCACGGCCGACAAGTTCGATGCCAACGCCAACACTGGCACCGCCGATGACAAGAGCGGCATCCCTGACGGCTGGATGGGTCTCGACTGCGGCGAGAAGAGCATTCAGCTTTACAAGCAGGCCATCGACGAGGCCAAGACAATCCTCTGGAACGGCCCGCCAGGTGTCTTTGAGATGGAGAAGTTCTCCGGCGGCACCAAGGCCACGATGAACTGTGCGGTAGAGGCTGCGCAGAAGGGCAAGATCGTTATCATTGGTGGTGGTGACACTGCCACTGTGGCGGCTAACTACGGCGTCGAGGACAAGCTGAGCCACGTCTCTACCGGCGGTGGTGCTAGCTTGGAGCTGCTCGAGGGCAAGGAGCTGCCTGGCGTTGCTGCCCTGTCCAGTAAGTAAAACCGGGGAACAGTAACGATGCCGAAGACAGCCCACCCTGATGCTTGCAGAAGGCCGTAAAGCTAGGCTTTAGAGATATTGCTTCGTAGTTCAAATGGTATTAGAAACTTCATGATGGATCCCCTCCTAATCAGAATCGTGTCGGTCCTGACCCCGCCTTATCTTCTTCCTCTGTGCGCCGGACGCCGTCGCTGATGCTGCCCTGTATTCATTCCGTGCTCGTCATGGTGGGAACCCTTCACCGCTTGCCTTCCACGTTCTTCAACTGCTCCCTAAACACTCTCGTAAGCTGGCCGCCTCAAAGCTGAAGAGGGGCGGATCCCGCCGATGTACTTACTTCAACTGCACCGCGAAATCATCGCTCGTATCGTCGTCGTCCCAGCTCTCTTCCCACAAATGTGTGTTCCCGGCTTGCTGTCCGACCTCGTCCTCCTTCGCCCAATCTATCATCCCCCCAGTCAGTCGCCCATCTCGTATTCAAACGCCATCCTCGGATTAGATCGCCCTCGGCCTTACCTTCTACCGGAAAATCCTCAAACTCATCGTCCTCTTCCAGTTGCGCGGCGGGCTTCTGCGGCTGCAACGGCTGCGAGTCGTCTTTGGCGTCCTGGGTTGTGGCGTCTTTGTGCTTGTTGAAGTTGGTGTTGCCTTGCGCTGCTCCGGACATGGTGAAGGTGTTTGCGGGGAAAAATTCGGGGTCTATTTCTCGATGATGTCGGTTGGAGAGAGTGGGTGTGTTGGTGTATTGCGTGGTTTACCGAAGGCCAGAAGCTCGAGCCTCACTGACGCTGGCTGTCCATCATGCCTGAGCTCGCTGGAGCCGCATCGCCGGGGTCTTGGCGCATTCTTGCCTCAGGCACGACCGTGACAGCCGTTCCTTTTTCAGAGATGACCTCGAAAGAACACGACATATTGGATTAACGAGGTTGTCCGTAATATAGATTTGCGCTATTCTAGGCTAGTCTAGACTATGAAGTTATTCACGGCGTTGTGATGATGTTATCCGCTCAAAGCCAAGCACGCGTCCACTGCTCTTCCCACATTGCCTTCTTGAGCCCGCGTCACGTCCTGGATGACCTCCTTGTCGAGGTTGGGAAACATACTCTGAAGCGTTCTGTAGAGCATCAGTATAGGCTCATGATAAGTAATCAAAGGCACAACTTACTCTACAACCACATGGTACTCTCTCCTTCGCATGTTCTGGGCTTGGGCGACTTCGGAGCCTACCTGCCTTGCAGCAGATTGTTCTCTTCGCGCACTTTGTTGGCGTTCGGGCGAAGGTCTCTGTCGTCGGCCATCGCCGCTTGGTCTCCTGTCTAACTGCGGCGTGGGACTTAGCGTTCTAGGTGTGGAGGTCGGCTGCGGAGTCGCCATCGGTCTGTTGTCATCTGAGAACATTCGGCCGATACTGCTGAGCGGTTTCTGAATAGTCTTGAGCAATCCGGTTACGGCATCATTGTCGTCTTCATTGCCCGGGCCCTGAGTATACTGAGAACCTGGCTGGTTACGGTCGCTTAGTCGCTGGCTAGCATTCCGTTTCGGACTGGACTGCTCAGCTTCCATACTGTTCCTTGGTGTAACTTCTGGCCTGCTTAGGGCGCTTTTCTCGCTGAGATGTTGAAGAGACGAACGGGACGCGTGAGCTTTAGCCTCGTACTCTTCCTCCTTGTTCTTTTCAGCAATCGCACTGACAGCCTGTTCAACGTTTCTTTCGAATTCCTCGTCCGAGATGGTAAGGTTCGTGCGATCGAGAGTCTCAATGAAGCTGACTACGCCCATCAAAGAGGACATGTAGTATCCAGCTTCGCCGCCCAGTTTGTCCTGGTTTCGGAATCGCCAGATGTACTGAACGTTGCTTACCAGATGTTCCGGCTTGGCACGCAACACGGTGTAGATGAGCAAGGGGATGAACGCATCGGCGGATTGATCTGACTTGGTGTTTTTCAGGTAACCGAATATGACCTTGCAGCAATTCAGAACACAGATGACTTTGTCGCGTGGTGCTCGGTAGGTATTGATCTTGAGCAGCTCTTGTTGCGCTAATCCCAGGAATTTTTTGCCCTTGTCACCAATGGGTTTGATGTCAAGGTGGTCCTCCGAGATCCATCCGTAGATACGCAGCTTCTGCGCAATCACCTCGTCACGCTCGACATCTTCTTGGTGCTGTCCTCGCCGGCCGGGGCCACTCGGATTCGCGTTGTCGGCCTGTGACCTGCCATCCTTTCCAGGCTTCCTCGAGTTATTAGATGCAGGTGGAATCAATGGTGAGAATGTTTGATTGTAGAGGCGATTCATGACAAGCTTTTCCATGCCTTCTCTGGCGTTGTCGAACTCGGCATCGGACACAGTACGCCAGACTTCGCACTGTGCCATTCTTTTCGAAATAAACTCAAGAAAATCCGAGATTATCTTTACTTGCTCGTGAACCATCCATTGTTTTTTGCCGAACTCGCTGAGGAACGACCGCAGAAATCGGGCCACGGGGTCAGCCGTTCTGTGTCGCAGCTGCTCCAGGAATCGATGGAAGTCAAAAGGTAGAGCTGGCTCCGGTTCTGGTGAAGGGGGAGGCGGCTGAAAGATTGATCCTGCTCTGGCACTCGAAATTGACTCGCTGTCATCTGATTTCACCTGGTGTATACCACTGCCGGGGGTTGAAGATTGTCTCGCTGCCTGTTCACCACTGCGCTCGGAGGATATGCTCTGGCCTGTCGCCTGTGGGCTCATAGTATGCGATTCTTTCGGTTCAAGACTCGATGTACGTGGAGGCAGCACAAGCATGGGCTGTTGTCTCTCAAAGCGCGGCGACATGATCTCCTGTTCGCCCAGTCCACCCATGCCTTGTCGAAATTGATCCATGATGGTTTGGATTTCTTCGCCAGTGGCCTCCGTGGTTCCCTGCGGCGCTTCTGGTACTTCACTCTGCGGCTCATCACTAGGGGGGTGCTTTTCGTCGTACTCTTGGTCGGCGACAGATCCAGGATTGGCAACTTCTCCCAAGGCTATTTGCATGGATGGTTTTCTTTGCAACCGCTTCTCTTCAGTTGCGGGTTTGTCATTCGCAGTCTCATCTGCCGCACTCGAACCTCCCGTTAGGTCCATCTCTGCAGCTCGCCGCGCTAGATGCTCACTTGCTTCCTTTTCAACTTCCTCTGTTTCTGCTTTGCGACTCCCTTCGACATGGCTCTCTCGCGAGGTGCTGTGTTCTACCGGCATCGCAGCCTCGCTCGCAGTGTCCGGATTTAGAGCGTCGCCCTGAGATGACTTGTTGACTTCCTCATGTTGCGAATCCTTTGGGTGTCCTTCTACACCTCCCTTGCCTTCAGTCGGCATGTTCTCAGCCTCTATCTCTTGGCCATTCTCCTCTTTTGTCATGTGTCCATCCCCGGGTAGCTTGTCCTGTTGCTCTGGTCCATGTAATCCGGACATGGACGTTGTGCCCTATTGGAAAGTCGAGGTCGAAAGATTCCCGAGTTGCAAGGTCGGCATTCCGAGCTGGTATAGATCCTAGTGCTCTATCATAGGTCAAGGTACTTGTCCGCAATTCTATGAATTAATAGGGTCTAAGCGTGGCCAGGCTCGCCAGATCCATGAAGGATGCATGTGACGTTTATGCCACGTTCGGCTCTTCGGCTGTGCCCTAGGTAGTCCTACGCGCTAGGACATGACACGGTCTCCTCGCCTCTCGCGTGTCCACAGCGGCTGTGTACCTACACAGCAGTCCTACAGCATCTTGAGACCACAATAGATATGCGATAAAACACAGATGAACTGCTCATCTGGTCACCACAATCGGCAGGACGCTATGATTGTTGTTGTTCAGCTACCATGACCGCAACCTTGCTTTCCAGCGAGCTTTCGACTCTTATTTCGGATTCCAAGCGAAAGAACACAGATCTCAGAAATGCTGCAGAACGATCGCTGCAAGAGCTCAGGGCTCTTCCAGCGACCTCCGAGCAGCAGATAGCCGCAGGTAAGACTGGTGTATGCATGACTCCAATGAACGGAACACTGACTGACACGAGACCTCAGCCGGCATCCCGCCTTCGTTGATGCCTTCTTGATCGCCTGTGAGACGAAGAACGCAAAGTTCGCAGCAAGTGGCATAAACTGCCTTCAGCGTCTTGTGATTTGTAGAGGATTGCCAAAAGTCAAGCTCAAAGAAGCGCTCGATGCGTTCAATGCCAGCACGGCCCTTGGGCTTGACGTTCAGTTGAAAGTGTTACAAGCACTGCCGTCTTTGCTACAAAATTACGCGGACGACTTAAAAGACGACCTACTAGCAGGGGCTTTGCAGGTATGCGCCTCTTTGCAGGGTGCCAAGGTCCAGACCATCAGTGGCGTGGCCGCAGCTACGTTACAGCAATTGGTCACAGCGGTCTTTGAGAAGGTCAGTGATGAAGATAAGAGGGCAGCCCAAATACCAGCCACTCATCATGTTCCGGGTGATGGTGAGCCCATCACGCTTCGTCCCGCCGCCTTCGATGCCCACAGGGTCTTTCGAGACCTTGCACTAGCAGCGGAAGAAAGACCGACAAAGTTCGTCCAATTGAGCAGTTTGTCACCGGAGTCAAGCTTGGAATTAGTTTACTCCTGCATGACGAGCAACGGGAGGCTTTTTGTCTCTCATCCCGAGCTCCTGTCAACCATCAGATCAAATTTGCTTCCGCTGGCGACAAGAGCATTGTCTGAAAAGCATGGATTTCCCATGACTGTTCGTTGTCTCCGCATACTGAATCTTATTCTCACAAGATACTTTCAGAGATTCTCAGGCGAGTGCGAAGTGGCTCTTGGGCTACTCACGCACAGCCTTGATGCCGACACCTCCACGCCATGGAAGCGAGCAATGTCTGCGGAGGTCACGCGAAACTTCTTTGTAGCTGGTGCGCTCGTTATTGAAGCCTATGCCGAATTTGACCAGGCCGATGGTGGCAAGCCAGTTGTGCAAGATTTACTAGCAACCTTCGTCCGACTTTCTTCAGAGAAGCCTGCCATCATTGGTCTTGGACAGCAAAGTAGCATTCCGATTGGGCCAACTCCTGGCGGTGACGGCTCTGATCCAGCTGCAATGGAGGCAGCGGGCGGTGTTGCAGGTGTTATCAGCTCTGCCTTGGGCGTTGCCGAAGCAAGCGTTTCTGGCATCAGTTCTCAGTGGAGTCTACCAAAGACCAGTTGTCTAGATCAACTGGATAAGGCTGAGGGACCTACAATACCCGACACTTACATCTATACTATGGTTCTTGATTGTCTGAACAGTCTGTCAGACAGCCTCGCCCGCGTCGTCCTTCCACTTACTGTACGTGAAGATCGATCGGACGCTGTGCCTTCAGAGTCACATCAAGCAGATGACCAGAGTCAGTCGAGCCGCAGGTCGCGTGTACAGAGATCGCAATCTTTTCGAACGCGAGCTGTACCTGCGAACCCTTTGGCTATCGACGACAACGACATTGCCCCGAAACTTCGTGCTGTCGCTGGAATCATCGATCGCTGCTGGCCGGCTTTTCTCGCAACTGCATCGACGTTCCTTAATGCTGCTCTGGAAGAGCAATACTACCGCAACTTGATCAAAGGATTCCAGCGCTTCACCCAGGTGGCAGGCCTTTTGCGGCTCAATACGCCTCGAGATGCATTACTAACGACATTATCCAAGTCCGCTGTGCCGCCGCATGTTCTCAGTGCTGCCAGCGGTGGTGGCACAAAATCACCCTCTACTGATAGCCCAAGAAGCTTTTCAAATCCTAGGAATTTGCTGAGCGTGGACAGTCTTGTCAGTCAAGCGACATCTCTCTCAGGCGACAGGGACCGCCGGTCGTCCATTGAGCCCGCACATCCTATGCTGACCACACGCAACTTGTTGTGTCTTCGCGCTCTGCTGAACCTCGCCATTGCTCTGGGCCCAACACTCGGAGTGGCATTCACTGTAGTGGTTGACACCTTGCGTCAGGCAGACTTGATCTTGAGTAATGGTTCAGCACAGCAGCTGGTGCGTCAAAACCTTAGCGGCAAAGGCCACGATACAGCTGCAGCTGTGCAGGCATTCAGCGCTGAAGTGGCAGCCGTGGAGAATGCAGTATCTCGCCTACTCGAAAGCACAGCAGACTATCCAAGCGAAGCTTTCGTTACCGTCCTCGAAGCTTTTACCCGTCTCCTGGGTGCAAAGCCCTTGGACCTGCCTTCACCCACGCCGACGCAGGCATCGCCACCTCCAACCCCAACCACAAGTCGCCGAAACTTCTCAGGTCTCCCTGGCATCAGTACATTCGCGGAAATGCAAGCTCGCGACTACAAATTCGTCATACCAAAGCTAGGGAACCTCGCCGAGATGAACATTCCCCGGTTTGTCTCCAATGATGCCAAAGAAAGCGGTTGGGCTCACTTGGTGGACGAATTGCTGCAAGTCGCTGTATCTTCGTCTCGTCCACGTGAGGCTAGACGCGCAGCAGGTGATGTCCTTTGCAAAGCCGCAGCTGGCGTCGTTCTTGAAGTTGTCGAGGAAAGTGACGACGTCAGGGGGCCCATTCAGCGGAATGGACTTGGTATCTTGTTACAAGTTGTCGACGGCATATACTCAGAGGACGAGGGGCTGACTGCGACCGACCTCGAGATTCAAGCTCTCGTGCTAGACGCCTTGAAAGCAATCCTTGAAAGATGTGGGGACTCGCTCGTCGCTGGCTGGGACAAGACGTTGGCAGTCATTGGCAGCGCTTTTGAACGAACTGCAGATGCTCCAACATTCCGACAGGGAGACACTGATACTTCCGTCGAGTGGCAATATGTCACAGAAGACTTTGTTTCCCTGCCAATGGGGCGCGCCGCATTCTCAGCGTTGCAGCTCGTTTGTTCAGACTTCCTATCAATGCTACCGACGACGGTCGTTCCACCTTTATTGGAGCTCCTTCATCGCTTCATCGGCCAACCAGAAGATCTCAATCTGGCATTGACGTCTGTGACCATTTCTTGGAACGTATCAAATCACCTACTGAGCTCGAATGTTGGCGAGGACCTGGACGTACTAGCCACGGAACTTTTCGAGTCAGAAGAGAAAGAACATCGCATGCGAGATATGGCTAGGGAATCAAAAGCTGCGCAAGTCATATTGCTTTTGCGGCACATCCGCCATGCTGTCTCCGAAACTCAGAAGGAAGTACGCAATGCTTCTTACCAGATCTTGTGCAGCATCTTCAAGAGCCACGGAAGCGAATTTGGACAGCCGACATGGGACTTGATGCTCCGAGCTGTAGTGTTTCCCGTGGCATCCGAGGATGTCAACAAATACCGGCAAGGGTCGGAAAAGAACAGATCACGGACAATGGCTCCCGACGTAGATTCCTCCCGAACGATAATCGGCGGCACTGCAGACATAGTCTGCCAACATATCAGAATCATTGAAGGTTTGGAGACATTACCGGCCTTATGGGAGATCTTTCTATCGACGATGGAAAGGTATCTGAACTGTGGGAATCACGCCCTCAACACGGCTGTGTACCAGGCTGTGTCAAAAATTCTGTCGCACATGGAGACGGGGTCGTCGCTCTGGGCGAGACCAATCTCACGCACGGTGGATGTTTGGCTCAGATGTATCCCTGGGCAAGCAGGAGATTCCAGTGAAGCCAGAAGCAACCAGGACGCTTACAGCGCTTACCTTGATACGGCTGCAGAGCTCTATCGCCTCACCAAAAATGACATGAGCCTACCGCAGAGCCGGGATTTTATCGCCAACATCTGCGAATGTATTCGCTCTTCAGACGGACCTCAGCATGGAGCTGACGTGAACGTGCTCAGTGCGGTGCAAGGCAAAGCGCTTGGCTTTCTGAAACAAATGAGGGTGGACGTCGCTGGCTTGCCGCCTCGGTTAATCACCGCCGCTGCGGAGCTATGTCTGCTTTACCACAATGTTTCAACTGCCAATCAATCCAGGCAAGGTCCTACATTCGTGGCGGTATCCAGCGAGGCTGTAGCCTGGCTACAAGTCTTGGTGAAGGACCATCTAGCCGAGTCAGAAGTGATTGAAGGTGGAGCATTACATGCAGCTGTACGAAGCTTACAACAGTTAGTCGCTGCAAAGTATCAGCTGCCTATCCAGCACAAGGGTGTGCCGCTATGGCAACAGGCTACCTCGGCGGCACTCGCTATCTGCCCTGCAGTACTCCGACGCACCAGTGTCTGCGAAGAAAGCACGGCAAATGGATTGTGGAGCCTGTTTGCGAGCCTCGCCGCGGGAGTAGTTGGTTGCGGAGGTCTGGAAGATGTCAAGGACGAATCTGTGCTGAAAGCTGATGAGCTTTTCGACGTTGAGAGCTTCAAAACGCTGCGAAAGCTCCTCATACCGCAACTTGGCCGCATCGAGCTCAACGACGGCACACGGCAGATTTACTGTCTAGCAATGTTTGAGTCCTCTATCATACATCGGCCGGAAGAAGGCGAAGTCTTGGATCCCGTCCATTCGCCCCTCGACAAGCTAAGCGAAATCCGAAGAGGCCGTGTGAAGCGCGTTCCATACTCTCAAAGAGAGCGCATGAGCTATCTCTGCTTTGAGGAACTTGTGGCTCTGGCCTCGCTAGACGATGATTCAGACGAAGCGACCAAGCTTGCCCAAGCCGCTGCACCGCTTCTTATTCTGCGACTAGCCATTCCTATTAGGGCCTACATCGCAGATCAGCCGCTTAGAGGCCGTCGACCACAGCCCTTGTCGGAACTCGAGGAGCTACTATTCTGCTTCGACAAAATCAAGACGCTCAAACTACATCCCTCGGCGTTGGCCCACGATCTTGTGGCGGCAGGAAAGGTCGGAACGTATCAGCACCTGCATTTCTTGTACCCACTGCTGGCCCAGGCGGTTGCTACTGCAGGTGATCCGTGGTCGGGGTCTGAGGAGGTCTTGATGCCACTGCAATCGACTTTGGCAGCGATATCTGTTCCCGTTCCATAGAAATAGCGAGCGCACCATGTGGTGCTTAGTCCTGATACTCCCAAATGTACGTCCGTTCGTCTGTTTTCAGAATAGTATAGCTTTCGCCTCTGAAAGATGTCGCGCTCGCGCTGAACCAAGTTTCCTTTGAAGCTTTCAACACTGCCACGAGAACCTTGTGAATAAAGTGGTTCGGCAGCAAGCCGTGCCAACGTAGTCTCGTGAGGGTCTTGACTTCGCGGCTGTTGTCATTTTGTGGTTCCTCATTGCCCTGCGGAACGGAGTAGCGGGTTAGGTACTTGTCGATCCCATCGCCCCGCTGTAGTCGAGGAGAAAGATTGTTGGCCATCGTGATCCACTCGAGAATTTCTGTTGCGTCTTCCTCGTTGCTAAGGTCCTGCTCTCCTGCGAACCTGGGCAGAAAGGCATCATCGAGCTGGTCTAGACTTGCCTCGACGCTCTGCACTAGGGGATGAAAGTCCATGATTGGTCCTTGAACGGCTCCTATCGAACGTAAGTCGCAGAAGAGCCATGTGACGGCCTGGTCGAACACATTTCGGCAGGCCCACAGAATCCTCTCGAAGCCTTTGTGGCCGCGCACCATGGACGGCTGGCGGAGGTTGATATCGATTGCTGTGTGACATTAGTTAGTCTGCAATAAGTATTGGCAGATAAGGATCTTACCGAAACGAGCCTTGACATGTTTACGCCCCTCGTTCGGAAGAGGTATCCCCTGCAGACCCGCCCGTTCGTACGTAGGTTTGTTGACTTCCAGCCGGAGGTTACCTTCGTGCAGGGAAAAGACATTATCTACCCCAGGACGACCCTCGGATAGCATGACTATATTGCCTGATCAAATACCGTCAGAGACTCCGAGGCGTGCAGGGATAAGAACGACACATACCCGTCTTGACATATTGCGAGAAGAAGTCACCGCTGAGGAGATCAATTAATTTCATGTTGACCTTCGCATACTGAAGGGCACCGCAGTTCGCTAGCGCTTGTTGGATGGCATTTCCCTGATCCGCTGCGCATAAGACATCCAGCTAAGGGATGTCAGTACTTGGGTATCTGTTCTGGAACACTTCTCCTCACCGTATGATTGTAGACTTGACCAAGCACGGTGGAAAACGGCTTCTGTTTTGTCGGAGGCTGTTCATGGTCAACGAATGTGGGCAAAGTTGCCTGAGTAAAATGGCACTTCGGCCTCGGCCGCTCGTTATCGCCTATGTCGAGTACCATGTCGAACAGCCGCCAATTGTTCGTGCTTATTTGAGTGAAGACAGGCCCGAGAGAAAGAGAGTCGGCGAGGCTGCAGCGCACCGCAACGCTTAACCCAACAAGGCAAGCGATGGAACTTCAACGTACCCTAGCTAACCCTAGATGTGCACAGTGAACAGTGAAAGTTCCGTCTACATTAAGGAACGGAAACGGCGAATGAAACGAAGGAGGCAGAGACATGAGGATAAAAGTAGTTTCAGCGATGCTACCTCTACAAGTACAAGTGCCACACTCGCACCTAATATGTTTTTTGCGAAGATCCCTTTCCTCCCCAGGCCTTCGAAGGGAAAACGCCACGCCAATGTACGCTCGCCGGCGCATGTATCTCTCATGCAAGACCACAAAAACTAATTGAAGCTGCGTATCACGCAGGTTAAAAAAAAAAAAAAAAACACAGCTGGAACGCCATTTTTGGGGGGAGAAAGAATACATCAAGAAACTCCCTTTCCCTTCCTCGCTCTCCCTTTATGCATCGCTAAATTTCCTCTTCATGAAAACAAAAACCTTGTTACAGCAATTGACCCCCCCTTCCAGCCAGGCTTTTTTTTAGGGCTGCAAACTCGCATCCATCAAACTTTCCAGAAACGCGACATTTATGGTATTCATATTGCCAGACACTGGGGGCGTAAAGATGTACACTGC
The DNA here is from genome assembly GCA_022701445.1 of Hortaea sp. C3G1500-4. Classification (NCBI taxonomy): domain Eukaryota; kingdom Fungi; phylum Ascomycota; class Dothideomycetes; order Mycosphaerellales; family Teratosphaeriaceae; genus Hortaea; species Hortaea sp. C3G1500-4. The sequence goes on from JAJVDI010000010.1 coordinate 955,359, forward strand.
GTCCGGGGGGATGCCGGAAAGTGGTTGCAAAAATCTATTCGGGCTTTGCTTCGCCACTGGTCTCCACTGGAGTCTCTGAAGTCGACGTCTTTGCACCCTCCTCTTTTACCGCTGGCGGCTCGGATTTGACATCCTCCATCTTGACATCGGCAGGTGACGATCGGCTCTTCTCTTCCTTAGTCTCTTTGTCGTCCTTCACACCCTCAGCCTTTCCATTCGCAACGCCGGCAGGGTCACCTGGCGGCGAAGCCTTCTTGACCTGCGGAGATGTTGTAGCGTTTTTACCGGCGATCTTCTTGTACATGGCCTTCAACTTGTCGCCGGACACCCGCTTATCAGCCTGCTTTGATTGGGGCCAGTAATAGTTGGAGACGTAATCCCAGATCTTAAGCTCTAATTTGGCAGCTTCACCACCTTCACGGACCTTGGTGCCGATGTGATTGCCAATAGCCACGAGGCCTTGCTTAATCATCTTCAGGCGGGTGTCATCGTCCGGAATTTTCTTCTTTGTTGCGCCGTTGACCTTGATGAGCTGCGCAGCGATCGGATCAAGGATGAAGCGGATCCTGACAGAGTCCTCGTCGAGTGGCTTGGGCTCGCCATTGGGCATGAGCGCAGGGGAGCTGCCATGGCGATGCATCCCCGGCTTTCGATCCTCGGAATGCCGGCTCTTGATGCGGTGGTGATCACCGAGTGAGTTACGATGCCCGTTCGGCGAGCCACGCGATCCAGTTCTACGGTCGATGGAATTCCGAATGTCGGACTGATGCAAACGGCGATGGTCAGATTTACCTGGCACAGGACTAGCGGATGATCCGTGCGTCGGGGTGGCAAGACGGCCATGGAATTGACCCATGTGCTTGCGATTGTTGCGGTGGTGGTTCTCAAGGGCGCGCTTCGCGGCAATGTTAGTACCGTTGCTTGTCTTATCCTTCAGTACGCTGAGCAGATAGTTCGCTCGGCGGACGAGGTGGACCGCACCAGGAGAGCGAGGCTGCTTGCTCTCCTCCTTGCTTCGGTTATCTTTGTTGGCTACGCGATGCTCTTCCAGGAAGAACTTGTCGCCCATTTCGAGATCTGGGTCTTCACGAATATCGACCCATGCGCCAAATCCATGTCTCGCCATGCCAACAATGAGCATGCCATCCTCCCTCGCACCCCACTTTGCGGTGTACGAAGCTGTTTTGGACGCCTCAGGTACTCTGAAGTTGCGCCAGTCGGACACACTGTCGACCACGGCGCGAATCATACGCATCTCCTTTGGCCTCTCCACCAGTGTCTCTGCGTTATTACGCTTGACCCCGCGGTAGTCGAACAGCACAGCTTTCCTGTCTTTCTTCGTGACTGGCTTGTTGGTGTCTCGTTCCAGCTTGGCCACCCTGTCTTCTTCTTCTGCCAGGAGACGCTCAGCAGTATCGACTATCTCCTGAAGCGTGCTTCGAACCACCTCAACGTCTCGACCGATCAATCTTGCGACCCTGATAATGTCGTCCTGCTTCTCGGCGAAAGAACCGAACCTTTCGTATGCGCCAATAAGAAGTCTCACTTCCTTCTCACCAAGCGGGCGCTTAGGATCTCGGCTCGTATCAGATTCCATGTCATCCCCAGAACCTTCCGCAGCAGCTTCAGCAGCCAGATCACGTGCTCGCTTCTTCGCTGCCCGCTGCTCACGTGTTTCGTCTGTATTTGCCTTGCGCTTGCGTGGCTGACTTTGTTCGATCTGACTCTGGAGGTACTCCTCTTCTTTCTTCTTTTCTTCTTCGGCCTTCATCTTCTCAAGCTGGTCCTTCGGGATAATTTCATCCCATTCCAGATCGATCTTAACATCAGTGTATTCGAAGCTTCTCAAGAATTCCTCACCACCGTCAGTGGTCATGCCTTGAGGTTGTTCGGTCTGGTGCTCTTCAGCGTTCTCCAACACAGCGTCAATGTCCAGTTCCTCAAGCTTGCGCTGATTGCCTGACTGCTCGAACATCTTTTGGCCACGCTTCTTAAGGATACGTGAAATGTCGTCGGAACTTGTTGGCTCGGCAGTCAGGGCACCGGCCTTTGAGAAGCGCTCGCCTAGCTCGCGGGCATCCTTGTCGGTAACACCGCGTTGAATGGTAATGAACTCAAGCATGAGCTTGTTCCGTGCACGCTCCAGCACCTCTTCCTCAACTGTATCCTTCGAGACGAGACGGTAGATGGTGACTGGGTTCTTCTGGCCAATGCGGTGAGCACGCGCCATCGCTTGGAGATCGGCTTGCGGGTTCCAGTCAGAGTCGAAGAGAATCACGGTGTCGGCTGTCATGAGGTTAATACCAAGACCGCCAGCACGGGTGGACAGCAAGAAGCAAAAGTCCTGGCTCTCATTTGCGTTAAAATGGTCGATAGCCATGCGACGGGTGCCAGATGATATTGTGCCATCCAGCCGTTGAAATTGGTGGCCACGGAGCTGGAGATAGTCGCCGAGAATGTCGAGCATCTTCACCATTTGCGAGAAGATCAGGACACGGTGGCCGTCTTTCTTCATCTTGGTCAGAAGCTGGTCAATAAGCATCATCTTACCAGAACTGGTGATGAGTGCTTTCAACTGGTCTTCTCGGCTTTCTCTGCCCTCTAGGAACCGCTCCTCAGCATTCGGAAACATGAAAGGGTGGTTGCTAGCTTTCTTCAGCTCCATCATGATGTTGAGCAGAGAAGTCTTGCTACCCTTCGACCCAGCATTAAGGGCAGTGTAGTTACGCGTGAGAATGTTCTTGTAGTACTCGAGTTGAACGTCAGAAAGCTCAACTCGAATGATTTTCTCGGTTTTAGGAGGGAGGTCATTCTCCACCTTTTGCTTGGTCCGGCGAATCATGTAGGGTGAGATAGCGTCAGTGAGTTCCGCAAGCTTCTTACTGGCATCTTCGGCTGTCAAGTCGATGGACTCTTCAACATGGATCTTGCCAGGCATTAGAAAGTCCATCAGTGCAGAGAGCTCGCTCAAGGTGTTTTGCATCGGAGTACCCGTGATGAGCAATCGACTGGGTGCGCCGAAGTCCATGAGCTTGGCGTACAATTGAGACTCGCGATTCTTCAACCGATGTGCTTCGTCGACGGCCATGAATTGCCACTTTAGTTGTGAGAGGAAGGTCGCGTCCGCTAGAATGTACTCGTAAGTCGTGAGCAAGACGTTGAACTTGACCTTTTTCGGGTTGTTGTTGACAAGTAATTCATATTCCCGAATCACTTTGCGTGCCGCCTCGTTGCCGTTGTAGACAACGTAGTTCATGTCCGGCGTCCAGTTGTCAAAGGTATCTGCCCAGGCAGGCATAGTTGATAGAGGCACCACAACAATGAACGGCCCTTGCTGACCACGCTCGTGCCTCAACCAGTCCATGAAGGAGACTGTCTGAACAGTTTTGCCCAGACCCATTTCATCTGCCAGGATCACATTATTGCCTTTGCACCAATGGTGAGCCAGGAAGTTCAATCCGTGAATTTGGAACTCGCGAAGCTCTCCACCCTTGATGTAATCAGGTTGCTGTCGGAAAGGTTTGTAGTCCGATCGCGTGTTCAGGTTGGCTTCCTTCTGATTCGTCACTGGAAGATTGCTCGTTCGGTTGAGGTACTTGTCAATCTCTGTCTGAGCGAGTTCACCAACCAGGTTCGCATCTTCCCAAGTGCATGAATCGTAGTAAAGGCCTCTCCACTTGACGAAGTATTGCGCTTCGCCATCCTCTTCGCGCATGCCGATGACACGTTCGACTTGCATGTAATCGTTCAGTGACTCAAGATACGCTTCGCGGTCCAGGTTCCACTTCTCACGATCCTCAATGGGGATGTCAGGGTCAAGAGTTACCTCTTGGTCGATCTTGACTATCTTGCGGTAGTAGTTCTCTAACCGCCGGAAGCCTTTGTACGTGCTAAGAGTCGACCATGGTTCCCATGTTGCATGATAGTGCGCCTGGCCTTGCCACTTGATCTGTGGAATACTGTGTCAGTTCTAGACATGAAGACACCTCGCACTAGGGACACTTACGAAGAACTCATAGTCTTGCTTATCGGGGCTCGTCGGATCTACACAGCTGTTAACACTCGAAGCGTTCAAAAAGTCTGATGAACATACCTGCGCCCTCCCTCAACCTAAAATTGAGCACCTGGTCGATGGCAGGGCTTTCGTCTTCGTACGTATAGTAATAGCTAGGCGTCGTCTCTTCCATGTCGTCTTCGCTGATGCCAAGGTTGTCATCCTCATTGTAGTTTGTCACCTTCGCAGACCGCCTTGTCGAGAACCGGACTTCGCTCATATTGGGAGTATCACCCCCTGAGGCGGCAGCCTGTAGGGCACGTCGTTGCTTCTTGGCAAAGGCACGACCCTTCTGACCACCGTAGGTATCGTCTTCCTCGGATTCGGACTCGGGCGACGAAGGCTGTTCTAAGGACTCCTCACGCGCAGGTTCTATCAACCAAAGTTAGCAGGGTGTGAATGCGGGTCATGACCTGAGGGTCTGTGCGTACTTGACCTGCCGTTGGTGACTTTTCGCCGTTTCCGTCTGCTGCCGGTGTTCACGTCGTCTTCGTCTTCCTCATCGTCGTCAGAGGACTCCATCTATAGCCAGGTGTCAGCTCCGAGTGCGATATGTCCTAAAAAGGGGTGCACGTACCACTCGACGGGTAGGTCTCGCTCGTCCCTGTAGGCAACATGTAAGCGAATTGCGAAGAGAAGCGCGGTGCAAGGTACGTACGCTGCGACGTAGGCCGTACAGTTCCGGATTCTGCTTCATGTACTCTTCGTCGTCTACCTCCGGCTTCCGCTTCCCAGACCTCACATCTTCTTCCGATGATGATGATGATGATGATGACCTGTCGCGTTGCATCTCGTCTGCGGCCTCGTGCGCAGGCGACGCCATTTCGTAGTCTGCGTCTTCCTCGCCGGGCGCGTCTTCATCTTCATCGTCATCCATCTCGGAGGTAGCCATGTCGTGTATCGCATCATCGTCTGAATGCGCCTGTTGCGGTCCAGTTTGGGCGGGAGGAGCGTCATTGAGGTCTGAAAGATCGCTCTCGCTTCGCTGCGGTTGGGCCGACGGCTCCCGGCCATCGTCGACAGAATCGTCTACATGTCCATTCGGTACAGACATGTCGGTTATTGGGTGTGAGGAGGTGGGGAGGAGTACCGGGCCAGCTACAGGATGAAGATGTCAGCACTGTATCTCGACTCCCACTGATCGCAGCAGTCCCAGATTTTGCGCACGCCTACAACGAGCATACGCGACCGGTTTCCCCACTCAAACGAGGCCGATTGAGGTCCAGAAACAGGGTAGCGCAAGTCCGACCGTGAAATGAGACCCCCGGGCGGATGATGGGCGAGGGGACTGCAGACAGCTCCAGCGGCTCCGGCGGCTCCAGCAACGTTGCGTATCGTTCTACGGCGCCCATATACCCTAGAGCAGCTGCGATTGGTCTTCCGGAGCGGGCATGAGATGAAGGGTGATGGAATATAATAGGTCTCGAGGGTCGTGATGGCAGACGGGACGGCGGGAGTCGAACGCGTTTTGCAGGGCCCAGCGAGGAGATCAAATAAATTGGATAGCGAAGATCGACTTACACGCCATGTCACATCTGCGCCCGGTCAGAACAAGAGTCGGATTGGGGGTGGGATGGTGGAAGCAGTTGGTGCTGGGTGGACGAGTCTGAAGATGGATGCAGCCCACAGCCAGCAGGCAGGTAGGCACGGGCAGTACTTCGCAGTAAGGTCCGCCAGCAGCAGATCCGCGGCCGGGCTTGGCGCTTTCTGCCCACGCTTTCACGCTTTGGCCTGGCGAACCCCACCCACCAATCGCCGGCTGCCCTCACTTTGCTGACTGGCCCTCCATGGTGGGGTTCTGCTGTTTTTTGAACAACCGCGTATACCCAATATAAATCCTCTATACCGCTCCCCCGGTCACCCATACCTGCTCGTTCACCTTCGGTCTCTGGCGACGACAACGAGCCACGGCCGCCGCGTGATTGCATTCTGATCTATCCAAGCACACCATCTGCCAATCGTATTGTCCTCTCCCCACATCGCCTGAGACCCGAGGACAATCGCAATCATGGGCGACAAATTGACTCGGTGAGTCAAGCCTGCACCCGCGAATGCGATGCGCAACGATGGACGACGATCCAACTAACCCTCCCGCAGTATCGCCATCGTTAACAGCGACAAGTGCAAGCCGAAGAAATGCAGACAGGAATGCAAGAAGTCGTGCCCCGTCGTCCGCACGGGTAAGCTCTGTATCGAAGTCGACCCCAACAGCAAGATCGCCTTCATTTCCGAGCGGCTATGTATCGGGTGCGGTATCTGTCCCAAGAAGTGCCCCTTTGACGCCATCAACATCATCAACTTGCCCACCAACCTCGAGACGCAGGTCTCGCACCGATACAGCGCCAACAGCTTCAAGCTGCACCGTCTGCCTATGCCGAGAGCCGGCCAGGTGTTGGGTTTGGTGGGGACAAACGGTATTGGCAAGAGTACAGCGTTGAAGGTGTTGGCGGGCAAGCTGAAGCCCAACTTGGGCCGCTACGAGAACCCACCGGACTGGGAGGAGATCCTGAAGTACTACAGAGGGTCTGATCTACAGAGTAAGGGAGACAGAAAACATCGTGGGAAAGGAAGAGAAAGACTGACGGAGGAACAGACTACTTCACCAAGATTCTCGAAGACGATCTCAAGGCCGTCACCAAGCCTCAGTATGTCGATCAGATCCCGAAAGCCATCAAGGGGGTCGAGAACCGGACGGTGGGCTTCCAGATGGAGCAACGTTCCCAAGTCGATGAGGCTCGCCTCAACGAGATCGCCGACGTACTGGAGCTCAAGCAGGTCTGGAACCGCGACATCGACCTCCTGTCCGGAGGTGAGCTGCAACGTTTCGCTATCGGTATGGTCTGCATCCAAAAGGCCGATGTCTACATGTTCGACGAGCCGTCCTCCTTCTTGGATGTCAAGCAGCGTCTGGCAGCTGGTCGGATGATCCGCAGTCTGCTGCGCCCTGACTGCTATGTCATTGTCGTCGAGCACGACTTGTCTATCCTGGACTACCTGTCAGACTACGTCTGCGTCTTGTACGGTAAGCCCGCCGTCTACGGTGTGGTAACCGCTCCCTTCTCTGTACGTGAAGGTATCAACATTTTCCTGGATGGTCATGTCCCGACCGAGAACTTGCGCTTCCGTGACGAGAGCTTGCAGTTCCGTGTCGGTGAGGTAGGCGAGGAATTCCTCATCGACAAGTCCCGTGGTTTCGGCTACCCCCAGATGTCCAAGACGCTCGGCACGTTCCAGCTGGACATTGAGCCTGGCGCGTTCACGGACTCTGAGATTCTTGTCATGATGGGTGAGAACGGTACAGGTAAGACGACATTCTGTAAAATGCTCGCTGGTGCCGAGAAGCCGGACGGCGACCAGAAGGTCCCGCAGATGCATATTTCGATGAAGCCGCAGAAGATCACACCAAAGTTCCAGGGTACCGTTCGTCAGCTCTTCTTCAAGAAGATCAAGGCCGCCTTCATCTCGCCTCAATTTCAGACGGACGTCTACAAGCCACTGAAGATTGACGACTTCATCGACCAGGAAGTCCAGAACCTTTCTGGTGGTGAGCTGCAGCGTGTTGCCATCGTGCTGGCCCTGGGTATGCCAGCAGACATCTATGTCATCGACGAGCCGTCTGCCTATCTGGACTCCGAGCAGCGTATTATCGCCGCCCGCGTGATCAAGCGCTTCATCATGCACGCCAAGAAGACCGCCTTCGTCGTCGAGCACGACTTCATCATGGCCACCTACCTTGCCGACCGTGTCATCGTCTTCGACGGTCAGCCCTCCAAGAAGGCTCACGCCAACCCGCCTGAGGCTCTGGTCACTGGCTGCAACCGCTTCCTGAAGAGCCTGGACGTCACGTTCCGCCGCGACCCCAACACGTACCGTCCGCGTATCAACAAGCAGTTCAGTCAGCTGGACGCGGAGCAGAAGGCTGCCGGGCAGCACTTCTTCCTGGAGGAAGAGTCTTGAAAGGCGTTATAGAGGGCTTTATCAAACATGCCTCGGCCACGATGGCTGGAGGCCACTGGTCCCGCAAGGGTGACAAGCGACGCCGCGCCGTGAAGAGCGGCGCCGATGAGCTGCTCGAGGAGGAGGGAGACGAGGAGGACGACGATGAGGAAGAGATTCTTACCGATGAGAAGAAAGAGTCCCGCATTGTCCGTCTTCGTGAGCCTGGAGCCTGACCTCCTTCTGCAAACGTGATCACGATGTGACGGGGCGATGAATTAATGAGCTGCGAATAGTCAGGCGATTTATGCTGCAAAGCACTCGCGACTATGAGTAGAAAACCAAAAGCAAATGGCTTACCAGATTGCGATTTTAAAACGTCGACGTAAGAACGCGCGACGGGAAAGGTTAAGGGAGGGAAAAGCTACGGTCAGAGCGGATCGTTTCTGAATAGAAAAAAAAAAAAAAAAAAAAACTTCACAGCGCATGCGAAGAAACATACCAACAAGCCATTCATTTAGCAAGCAATCACTTCCTTATGATCAGCTTCCATGTCAGTTCTTTTTTCACGCTCACGATATGTTGCTGCTAATCGCTTTAGTGATACAATCGATTTAAGGTCCTTATTGCTAATGACAACGTACGCCGTGAGAACCATTATTCCCTATTGCCACGAGCTACCGATGCAGTAGCGCTGAGCATGGAAAATCCTGCCACTAAAGCACTAAAGCTCGTGCATGACGGCTTTTCTAGTAGAGCTTGCAAGTCGTTCGAGAAGCAAGGAGTAGACCTGCTTTGCGGGTGCCTTTTAGCCGCCTTGGAATTTTTGCTGAGATGATGAAGACGGAGAGACTCTACTGCCCTCTTACCCATGTCGGCTTGGGGAAATTTCCCACAATCATCACTCCAAACTAGAACCTCCGCGGAATTTTTCCTCCGTAAACAATTTGACTGCACTTTCTTTAGCGAAATGTCCGGACTTCTCACCAATACTCCTCTTCAGAATGATATAGTTGCTCTTTGCCTGAAAAGAGTTCGGCCTGATCCACGCTGCAGATCTGGATGTTCCGGGCTTCCTTCGAAGCTTGCGACGTGCTCGTAGTGTTTCACAGCTCTTGTCGAGTAGAAACATCCTAGACCTCTTCAATCTCACCCTCCTCACTGCCCGACTGCAACGCTGGTGGCTCCTCCTTAAGCAAGTGTTCGGCTTCGGCATCGCGTTTCGGACGCTAAAAGCAGTGTTAGTATGGCACTCACTACGACGGGACAGCTGCGCAATTATGGCAAGACTTACCTTCTTATCCCGAGCCGTAGCGTTGCTGGTCTCGCTCTCCCTCCTCTTCCTCACCGATCCCGGACGTGAACCGACAGCGTCCTCATCACCGTAATCCAGCGTGCGACCCTTGTCGCGCGGATCAGCGCGCGAGACGTAGTTGCGTTCCCTTTCCATCTCGCGCTCTCTGCGTTCACGGTCGTAGATACTCTCGGCGCGGTCCAGCCTTCTGCGATCGTCATAGGCGCGGTCATCGCGACGGTCGCGAGGGGGTGGCGTGAGGCCGAAGCTCGCCTTACGGTATGATCGCTCCCGGGCCTCCTGAGCTCGGCGGCGATCAGCCTCGTAGGCGTCGATTTCAGGGGTGCGAGTGCGGTGTCTGCGGTCGCGGTCATCGCGTTCGCGGCGTGAACCATTCCTCGCATCCCTTTCGGCTCTTCTAGCCCTCTCCCGCTCCATGTCTTCTTCTTTCTCCTTAAGTCTCTTCATGTGCTTCTCGAATGCACTCTTCCTGGCTTCCTCATCTTCCACATCGGCAAATTCGGGCTCTCGCTCGATTCTCACACGAACCTCCTCCCATGTGTCTCCGAGTCTGACAGGTGGTTCAAGGTGCTTGATGGCACTCCTCAGCGCATCGACCGCCTTGCGCTGTGCGCGCTCAGCGTGCGCCTTGTCATCTTCAGCTCTTCGGATCACCTTCTCCATCAGGCGATCGAAGATAAGCTGCATCTCGTCACTCGTTACGTTGTTCATACGCGGGTCGTTACCAACAATAGCCACGAAGTCCTGAACAGTATGTGAAGTCTTCATCTCCCAGCGCTGCTCCTCCAGCACATCAAGAGCAGTGTTGCGCTTGGTACGCAGCTTGCGCTCCTCGTCCTCTACCACATCCCAAAACATGTCGAGAGGACCGGAGCCAGGGTTACCAAGGAGGGCCTGATATCGTTCGTCATCCTTAATAAGCGGATGAAAGTCCTTCCACTTAGTGCCAGCCTTAATGTGGCCTTCATTCAAGTGCTGAGCAAGCATGGCTCTGTAGGCCTCGCGTATCTTTCGCTCACGCCGAGTGTGAAGACGCCTGTCTTTCTGTTTCGCTTCGTGACGCGCGCGATCGAGGTCTCGCATGTGACTGTCGAAGGCGGAGAGTAGGTCAACAGTGTTGAGGGAGCGAAAGAGTTCGTTCGACGCGAATCGTTCGTTCTTCGTAATTGCCTCTTGTGCCTCACTCCACTTTGTGTCCGCATCCACGATCATCGCCTGCAGGAGCCCTTGGAGTTCCTGCATAGCCACTGTGTGCTTCTCCTTTTCCTCCTCCGCGTGCCTACGCTTGAGCTCGACGATGTACTCTTCGAAGAGACTTCTGCGCTCGTCCTCGTCGCCGGCTTGCTTGAAAACCGCCTCTCGCTCGATCATGGGCCGTGCAGTCTTCCAACGTGTGTACTGCTTGATTTCATCATGAGTCTTCAGCATCTGCCTAAATTCCTCCCGCAGTCTCTCGCGCCTTTCTTTCTCTTTGCCCTTCTCCTGCGCACGGACTTCGAGGCAGTATTTCTCAAACGCCTGGCGTCTCTCCTTCGGATCTTTAAGCGCACGGTATTCCTTGTCCTTGATCACCAATCGCAGAGCATCCTCCCACGCCGTATCAGGGGTAACATTGTTCCTCTTCAACAACTTGAAAAACGCGTCCTCTGCCTGCTCTGGGTTGGAATATTCCGGCTCGTCAGCTTTGGCCGGCATCGGTCCGCGGAATCCCGAGTTCTCCTGGGACCTTTCCCAGGGCGTCCCTCCGCCGCCACGCCTGTCGTCGAAGCTCGGCTTCTGAGGCAGGCTGTGGTCTCTGTCATCCCTTCTGCCCATGCGTCTGTCGCGAGGCGGCGCGTCAAAGTCATCTCCTCCGCCAAAGCCAGGTCTGCTTCCCGCGACAAATGATGGGCCAGTCGGAGCCGTGTTCTGCTGCTGTTTTAGGAAGGCCTCTGGCGGCTCCCAGCGGGTTTCCTTCGTGATCGCATTGTAGTAATATGATTTGCCGCCATTGGCCTTGGCTTCTCGCCATGAAGCGTCGATGGTTGCTGGATCGGCGGACGGGGTAGCAGGGGTCGCCGGGACAGAGTCGAAATCCTCTGGCTTATCCCATCGGGTCTGTTTGGTCTGGGTGTTCCAGTAGTAGACGCGGCCGTCGCCAGCCTTAGCCTCTTGCCAGACACTCATGGTTTCAGCAAGATGGTGATGAGGCTGGATATGAAGCGATGGCGACTTGGCGACAGAGACGCCGCAGTGAACGCAAGGACTGAGGTGGTCGGTACAAGAAGCTGTCGAAGTTGTCTTGAAAGATTCCGGAGCTTTGCTGCGCACTGACTCGGGCAGGGCTCGCTGGGGGCTTGGCGTTCTGAAGCTTTGGATCGCGACCAAAGAGAAACAAGTACTTTCACATGTAAACAATCCAAACTCTTGCGCTGCCTTTTACTTGCTACAATAGCAATTTGTAATCAGAGTTGCATCTTCTCCCCACAGCTCAACGGGCAGCAGGACACTCCTGTAGTCTGAGAGGATCATGTCGCTCAATGCCTATATGAACAGTAAGCCTGCCCCCTCCACAGCTCTGACATGAAGCTGGCTTACAGTCCTGTCACAGTACTGACATGTCGAAACTGTAGAGAAGGTGTGCATCATCACGGTCGACGGACGCACACTTACTGGCACCCTGGTGTCATGTGATCAAGTTACCAATCTCGTCATGAAAGACACCATAGAGAGGATTATCCGACCCGCCGACGATGAAGAAGCGAGTATGGAGCAACCGCATGGCTTATATCTGGTCAGAGGAGACAATGTGGTAGTCTGTGGGCTCGTCGACGAGGAGCTTGACAACAGCATTGACTGGACGAAGGTACGAGGCGAGGTAATCGGGAGCACAAAGCACGTATGAGCAGCGAGCAGGACAAGCAAAGCGAAAAAGAATAGAAGGAGGCAGCATATGGTGCACCCTCGGTGTCCGTCGGATCAAGGATGGCGAGGAAGCCGAGACGACAGGATTTTGCCAGGCCCTACTGGCCGACGGTAATCCGCAATGCGGCTTAAAGGACCCATGCGCAGCACAGTGGAAACGGACAACAGCGTGAAGCCCGTCTCGCGCATCCGTACCCAAGCCTCCTGTAAGTCTGGCCTGCTGGCATCCACTATGGACATTGTCAATTCCCAGGTACCAACAGATGATGGCTATCTACATGATCGCCTTCTTGGGAAAATTGCACTTCCAGAATAGGTCAGAGCGACGAGAAAGACTCCAATGTTGCGTGGGTCGCCCGGAGCGACAGACACTGGGTCGTTGCCTTGTCAAGCGCATCGTTATAGCTTCGCGGGCTGAAGATCACAAGGGGCCTTTTGATAGCAGCCAACATCTACAAAATGATCACGGACCAAATTTGCCGGTGGCCTGCATACTACATTCATAAGTACAGTCTCATAGAGAATCTACAATGCAACCTAGTGGGTCCACTCGCCACCGTCTTTCTCTCGATCCCCGGCCACTTCAGTAATCTTGTCATTCGGCTCATTTGCTTCCCCATCGACATCCTTTGCTAATATCTCTTGCTCTTCTGCTACCAACTGCATGTTGACACCGACTCCGGCCATAGTTCCGTGAAACATTGCAGTAGTAACCTGCTTGAACGGCGTTCCTGCATCTCCCGCGACAAAGACTCCTTTGATATTGGACTCTCCAAACGGCTCGTCACGCCTCAGCATCTCGTCCCCAAACGTGGCATCTCTCGAGATCTCAAGTCCCAAGTCTCTGGCGATATGAGCGGCATTTAGCTCCGTAGGTGGTTTGTCGAGAAGAAAGCCGATGTGCGCTGGCTCCTTCCCACCGACGAAGTGGACCTCCATACCTTCTCCATTGGGAAGGTGCTGGAACCTCTCCACCTTCCTCTCATCCACAACAGCACCTTTCGCTTTGGCTATACTCAGCGCTTTGCGTCTCGCATCATCATTCATCTCGAGTTTCCCGTTTGCGAAGATGGTAACTTGAGGGCATCCCATGTGGAAGAGCATACTAATACCGTGGAGTGTCATTGGCCCGCTGAACCCCAACACGCCGGCAGGGATATGTGCGCGTTCTAGCCCATCGCAGAATAGACACTGTGTTATATCCCTGCCCCAGCACTCACGATAACCTGGTATGGTTGTACGAAGGAGATCGCGAACCCCTGTGGCGAGGATCAGCCGTCGTCCGCGCCATGTCTCGCCCTCAGAGTCCACTATCTGGAAGCTATTCCCGTCGGCGGATTTGGTGGCAGAATTAACAGCACGATCAATGAATTTTGTTGTGCCATAGGCATCTATCTCGTCCCGACCAGCTTGCCGTATCACGGCTGGTGGCGTGTTATCACGGCTTAGGATGGTGTGTGCTCGGTGGGATGAATCGTTCCGGAATTCTGGCGTCGAGAAGACTGCTGCTGTCCTGTTGACACGGCAGAGGGAGATGGCAGCGGATAGGCCGGCCGGCCCAGCACCGAGGATCAGTGCATCGAAGAGATGACTGGGCTCAAGCTTGACCTTGGAATTGTGTACTGGAGGCATCTTGTACTTGTCTGTACTGCACGTGTGGTGATTATTTTCACTGCAGACGTCGCTGGTTACTTTTTCAACTCTAGGGACAGCGTAGATCAGCGCAGATATTGAACGTTCTTATACAACTTCGACACTGGAATGTCTCCGAGATCGTCATTCAACAAGAAGCAAGGCATGTGAAAGCACAAAGGCCCAAACAGGCGAGACCGCAAAATGTCTCCGAGCAATAGTAAACGTTAGTATCGGTGCGAATAATATCCAGGTATGAACTCGTCTCGAATGGGTGACATTACAGATGTCTCCGATGTCTGCGCACACAATAGCAGGCGAAGTGGCGTGCTCACACAGAAAAGGCGAAACTCTGCGAAAAGTCTCCGGATATTGGTAAATTGGGGTATTTATCTTAAGACAATGGGTATTCAAGAGGATTTTGATTTGAAATAAGTATCTGTATCTCGGATGCTGAAAAATGGTGTTGAATTGCTTTGTCTTTCGACGTTGGCAGAGGTCGACATTGAGTACGCTGAGGGAAATCGTCATTCGCCCTTGAATCGTACCTATATCGTCGTATTTACAAACCCTCTTCTGCGTTTTCAGCACATCGTTCAACCAGGTCACAAAGAACAGACGCAAACCCCAGAATCTCTCTTCGTAGTTTTCTAGATGCAAGGCTGCTATGTGACATTTAACGACATGCTTCGATAGCTGTTTCTCTTTCGTCTTTACCACAAGCAGATCTGGCTTTTTTGTGGGCAGAACACACAAAGACAGACAATCCTCACAGTATAGTCATTCCGATGCAATTGGAACCGAAGTGCATAAATTTGCCGTTCTACTGTGTAAGTGGAACTGCACTACTGTACGCATGCCGTGGAGGTCTTGAACAGCCTTAGTAAGCCCGTTGACGTCCCAGATCCTTGCAGTGAATGACGGCACCGGAAGCGGCCCACTCCAGTCGTGGCGCAGGTAACTATGGCTACTATGTATGTCACTGCAATGGTGCTTCTTCTATGTCCTTCTTGGACCCGTCCTCCTTGATATCTATTCTCATCCTTTCCCCGATCCCTTCTAGTCATCCAGTATGGTGCGTCTTGGAAGCCTGCTCGGCGGCAAGGCTGTTTCGACTGCCAGCAAGTCGCTGACCGCGTTGGATGAACCACATGCCTGTACGATCTTTGCGAGTCTCACCTCTGCGCGATGGGTAGCTAATCTTACCCAGTAGAGGACGCTCTCGCAAGCGCTGCATTGATCCTTAACGATGGTATGCGTCCTTCGATCAAACACCATTCGCTGTGCGACAAGTTCAATCTGACGGTTGCATAGATGTCGAGAAGGCAGAGGCGGAGCTCGCGAAGGGCACATCTCCATTTCACAAGCTAGGTCGAGCAACCGCGCTCTTCCTCCAGGCCGCTCTAGGATTCGAGAAGACTATCATGGAACAGGCAGCGACTCGCATCGCAGAAGCAGAAGAGGCGGCATCTGAGCACCAAAGACGAGCTATACGGGACCCTGCGTCTGCACATCAAAGCGCTATATATCCCCCAGGATCGGAATACGCATTGTGTCATGCCGAGACGCAGCTCATGTCTGCTGTGGTAGCTGTACTGAACGAGAGTCTGACGGAATCGCTGAAAGGGTTCTACAAGCTCAAAAAGGCTTTCAACACGCTTTACGAGATTAGCGAGGCGGAGCGAAGATATCTCGCATCTAGAGGTGAAGGCTGGTCTAGCTCTCAGTCCTCGTTGACAAGCCCAGCGTCGAACGATAGTGGCGCTGCGGCTTCAAGCAGCTCTGAAACTCCCGCTCAGAGTTCTGGGGTCCTGACGCCGGGTACGCCTTCGAGAGATGACGCCGATTTGGATTTTGTAGACGCTGAGGAGGCTCGGCAAAATCCCAAGACTCCAGGCGAATATCAAGGCCACTTGGCCCCTCTTGACCTTGCCAATATAAAATTGGACGAAGCCGATGAAAAGCTAAAGGAGACGGAGCCGCCGGCCTACAACCCTTCAGCCGAAGGAGGCAAGGCTACGACGAATGGACCAGTGGAAGAAGCTGATAGCTTTGACTTCCGTACTGTCACGTCAGATCCTATCGACCTTTTCATACATAGCGGCACTTGCTTATGCTATGGCTTGCTACAACTGCTTCTGAGCATGGTCCCACCTGCCTTCGGGAAGCTCTTATCCTTGTTTTCATTCCGTGGCGACCGGGAAACGGGCTTCAGAATGCTGTGGTCTGCGACCAGATTCAAGCACAACATCAACGGCGGATTCGCGGGACTAATCACTCTTGGCTTCCACAATGGAGCGATAGCATTCTGTGACATAATTACCAAAGACGCAATGCCTGTCACGAGGCTTAGAGGTCTTCTAGGTGAGATGCGCGAGTTGTATCCTCAGTCCAGACTATGGCTGCTAGAGGAGGCTAGAATGCTTGCTGCAGACCACAAACTAGAGAAAGCGGTTGAAATCATGAGTCAAGGTGACAAGTCACCATTGAAACAAGTCGAGGCACTACGCACGTTCGAGAAGGCGCTGAACTTGATGTACCTTCACCGCTACGAGGAGTGTGCAGAGACATTCGTCGCTTGTGTTGGCATGAACAACTGGTCGCCCGGCCTTTACTACTACATCGCCGGAGCTTGTCATGTAGAGCTTTACCGCATACATAAGGAGACTGATCCGGCGAAGGCCAAAGAGTCCGCCGCTAAAGCTGACAAGTATTTACATGAGGTCACATCGCATACGGGCAAGAAGCGTTTCATGGCGCGGCAACTACCATTCGATGTCTTCGTGAATCGAAAGATCGCGAAATGGCAACATCGAGCCCAAACGCGCAACATCAGCTTCGTCGAGGCCGTCGGTGTTAGCCCCATCGTCGAAATGTCGTATTTCTGGTCTGGACCGCGACGAATGGGCGAGAAACAGCTTCTGAAGTCGATTGACCGTCTGGACTGGTCGGAAGCCCAGTCCAATTGGCAATCGGAGCCTGCGGACGAAAGAGCAATTCTTGCGCTGCTCAAAGCTACTTGTTTCCGTTTCCTTGGCCGCGTAAGCGATGCAAAGCAGAGTCTGAAGGATGGCGTGCTGGCACAAGATGCTGCTCAAATCAAGGCTTGCGACCACGCCGATAACTGGCCTCCTCCCGTGGGGCATTACGAAATGGCAGTGTGCTTATGGGATGAAGCCGGAGGTCAAGATGGTGATAAGCAAGACCTTGAAACGTGTAGCCAGGAGCTTCTGAAGGTCGAGCGTTGGGAGAGCTTTGACTTGGAAGCTAGAGTAGGATTAAAGGTGGCTACGGCGCGGCAGACGCTCCAGAAATGCGGTGTCAGTGGCACTTAGAATGGCATGACGGACGAGCAGGTCTTCAAAGATCGTAGGCAGCACGCCACAGGCTAAGCCATTTCACGATCACTCAAAAGGTCTCTTGGGTGTGCAAGACACAGCGGCATTGACGGCATATCCTCGTTAGGAAGTCTAACTTGACATCTTTCAAGACCAAGCCGTTACGAGTCGGCAGATCCATCGCAACATACGCAATGTTCTCTGTTTCTGTTTCGCGCGGGTTGCACTCCGTGAATTCTTCTCGCTGTGATATGTTGCGTGCTTCTGTCTTGGGTACCGGCTAGGGTGCAATCAAAGTCTGTCCCCGTCCTGTTGTGCAAGTATGCTTGCGTACTATTACTTGTTTAGCGCTTACACTTTCTCCCTGCCTGGCCGACTACGTTACATTGACGTGTCGCTCAAACTCATGAACGTTGCTGCATTGTGACGCGTTCGCATTCTTCGCGTTCTCGGGGACTTTTAATGCTGAGGTGGTCGCAGCATAATCCAGAGTTATGCGAGTTATGCTGGCGCTCGGATGCGTACGTGGACGTCGATGTGGGCGTACTCCGCACTCGTTCTTCGCACCTGCTGTATTCTGCAAGGAATAATAGCGGCCAGGCGTGCGCCTGTGGAGTTGTAGTGCAATGCCGATCGTCAACTAGTGGTGATCGTAGGAAGTATAAAGGTCTGATCTCCTCCGCCTTCACACG
This sequence comes from Hortaea sp. C3G1500-4, assembly GCA_022701445.1. Lineage (NCBI taxonomy): Eukaryota > Fungi > Ascomycota > Dothideomycetes > Mycosphaerellales > Teratosphaeriaceae > Hortaea > Hortaea sp. C3G1500-4. Next base: position 973,230 of record JAJVDI010000010.1, read on the forward strand.
TAAGATGCCTATTTTTCGTAAGCCTTGTACCTGACAACTCAACCGCTCCTAACCTCACTTGCTGGGCCAGATTCATCAGGCCTGGTATCCTTCCTTTAGAACCACAGGCCATGTCACACGTCGAAGGGCCGGTCAGTCGGCTCCTCGAAAATCTAGATATCTATACAGCTGCTGTGACTTTTACTGCGGCTGCAGCCATCTACTATTTTGGAAAGGCAGTATATGATGTCTACCTTGGACCGTTGTCCAAATTCCCTGGCCCAAAGATCAATGCCTGGTCCAGGATTCCATCTATCCTTACTCTGGTCAGAGGAGACGACAATATCGATATCCCTCGGCTTCATCAGCAGTACGGGCCCATCGTGAGAATCACGCCAGACAGCCTGTCCATGGCCGATGGGGCCGAGTCGTTCAAGCAGGTCTATGGTTTCCGCAAAGCAGGGCAACCAAAGCCGGTCAAGGACATAAAGTTCTACGGCAAGCCTCTCAATGGGGTCCACTCAGTCATCGGGGCCGATGATGCCGGCCACACTCGCCAGCGGAAGATTCTTTCGAATGCCTTTAGCGATAAGGCTCTTAAAGAGCAGACCCCGTTGTTGAAACGCTGGGTCGGTCTGATGAAGAAGAAGCTTGAGGAGCGTGCTGTAGCTGGCACCGAGACCGACATGCTCAAAATCTATAATTGCACCACTTTCGACATAATGGGAGATCTCACCTTCGGCGAAGGGCTTAATATGGTAAGTCGAGGTGCGAGTATTTCGTCGAATACATATTGACTCAAGCCGATTTAGCTTGAAGACTCGGAGTACTCGCCATGGGTCAAAGCCATCTTCGGAGGCATCAAGAATGCCACGTTCTTCCGTGGGATCAAGCTCATAAACGCATTGACTAGCTTCGTCGTGGAAGAGATCATATTCAAGTCAGAGGTTGCGCGCGAAAAGCAATTCGAGCATTGGAATTACTCCAAGGAGAGGGTCGACCGCAGGCTGCAGAGCACCCCTGATAGGCCTGACCTGTGGAGCCGCATTCTGGAGAAGAGCGATGGACCGGGCGGGCTGTCTCTAGAAGAGCACCACTCGAACGCTTCCCTGTTCATGATTGCAGGCACGGAAACGACCGCTACTGCGTTGTCAGGAACGACATTTTACCTCCTTCGCAACCCTGATTCGCTGGCCACCTTAACCAAGGAGATCCGGTCAGCTTTCGAAAGCTTCGATGATCTTGACCTAGATGTCCTGGCGAGGCAGAAGTATCTCATGGCTGTACTCCAGGAAGGCCTCAGGATGTACCCACCCGTCCCAACCACCCTTCCCCGTGTGGTGCCAGAAGGCGGCATGATTATCGATGGGAAGTTCGTCCCGGAAGGTACAACAATCGGCGTTCATCATCTTTCGACATATCGCATGGAATCACACTTCAAGAATGCGAATGAGTGGCACCCGGAGCGCTGGCTTGGAGACCCGGAGTACAAGGACGATCACCTGGATGCTTTGGAGCCGTTCAGTGTCGGTCCACGGAACTGCCTTGGGAAGAGTGAGTCAAATTTGCCACTGTGCTTGAAGAGATATACCAACGCTGACAACCTCACAGACCTGGCTTGGCATGAGATGAGACTGCTGCTGGCGACGGTAGTCCTACACTTTGACCCAAAGCTTCTGCCACAATCCGAGGAATGGAACCAACAGCATGTATACACTGTAAGTTGCAGCAATCTATCAAAAGCATGTCTCGGTCCATGTCCGCTAATAGTCGGAAATAGCTTTGGGAGAAGAAGCCATTATGGTGCTCATTGACCCCGGCCGCGGCCTAGGAACATGGCGAGGCGCCAGGAACGAAATCAGTTTACGAACTCAAACCCTTCTTTTCGAAGGAATTGAATCATTCACTTTGGAGGGACATTGCCATCGTTTGAGTCAAGTAGAATTCTGCAGATCTGACCAAAATCATCATCACATTCATGAAGATCTACCCTATGCTCATAACAAATAAACCCCCTTTTGGAATAGGGGCACCCGCTAACAAATGCAAATGCAACTCCGACTCCATCAACCTGCGGACCACGTAGCTCGCAGGGTATCTCTATTTCTATGCCGTCCATCCAAAACTTTCAGACGCCCCCTTCTATGTCCCAAAACGCCTTCTCGTAAATGCATGTCACGAAACTGCATTGTCCTCGTATCCCAATCGTTGCCGCAGAGACGCTAAAACCATCTCCTCAAACCTCACTGCTTTTACTTGCCCACAGCAACCGCATCATTATGACTCTTGACCTCCGAGAACGTCTCCGGCCAGACGAACATGCGCTCGTCCCGCGGCGTAGCATCCACGAATTTCGGCACGGCCGTCTTGGAGCTCGCCTTCCGCCACAAGTTCGCACGCGGGTTGAAGTTGCTCGGCAGACCTTCACCTTTGGTCTTGCGGTCGTCGATCTTGGCAATGTTGATGATCTCCTTCTGGATGTCGGCGAAGGTGTCGTAGGGGTAGTAGGGGATGCGGTGCTGGATGCAGTATTCCTCGAGCGCGAGGCCGCGGCGGGCGAAGAGCGTGTCGGCGTGTTTGGCGGCTGCGAGGTCGCTGACGCCGTCGCCGATGAAGATGATCATGGGCACCGTGCCGTCTTCGCTTTCGAGCTTCAGGGCTTCTTTGTACTCCGTGATGGAGACGTCTTTGTCGTGGCCGGTCGGGCTCTGGTGCTTCCAGATCGGTTTCCAGGCGCGGCCTTCCGGGTCGATCTCGGCGTCGTTGGCGACAATGTCGATGTTGGCGGCGGCTTCCTCGCCGATGAAGTCGTCGAGTACCCGCTTCAGGATGGGCTTCAGACCGGCCGAGATGATATTGAAGGGGATCTTGTTGTTCAGGCAGAAGTCGTGGAAAGCCTTGAAATCCCTGTCCAGCTCCATGTTTTCTGAAATGGCCTTCAATCCGTCGTCGAAGGGGATGTGGAGGGAACCCCATAGGTCATCTGAGATCTCCTTGAAGGAACGCTCGCCCGCCTTGAACTGCCTCTCCAACTCCTCACGACCTGCTGCTCCAAGACCTACTGAGTCGAAGAGGACGTGACCTGAGTCTCCCATGAAAATGGTACCGTCAAAGTCTGGGTCATGTATTAGTGCCTGTAGCCTTTTGTCTCATGTAGCTCTTATGATGTGGACATACCAGAGAAGATCACCAACTTTCTCCTCGTGCCCATGTTCTCTGTAGAGGGGGCATCGCCGCCCTTGGAAGCAAGAGGCATCTGCTTTGCCTGGACGACGGGGTCTGGGTCGACTGCGCTTGGTGCCATGATGAATCTGTTCCCAGCTTTTGCTGCTCTTGTTGTAGTGTATTGGAACCAAACAATCCGAAACAGAGGGCGGGGGAGGGGTATCCAAAGTGTCAAGATGAAGTAGAAGTGACGAGGGTAGAGGGAGGGGGGGAGGCTAGAAGTAATTAAAAGCAGACGCAGGCAGGTTCGGCAATGGGTAAGCCGTCAACAATCGGCAAGCCGTCAAGCCGTCAAGCAAAAAGGGCAACAAAGAAAAAAACATAGGTCACTTCAGACTGATGTCAGAAAGGCCATAGCCCACCTTTTCCTTCTGATCAGAGAGGGCAATCACCTCATAGCGTCCTCTTGCCATCTGGGGTAGCGGCAACGAGACAGCTTCACACGAGGATGTCCCGCTAGCATCATCAATTCATCATTGTCCAGCAGGAGGTGAAGGGGAGTCCACTGCGTGCGTGTTTCAAGGTGCCCGCCGTAAAAGACCCAATAGACGAGTCGTTGGAGCACTGCTTGCCGCGCTTATCAAAGTGTGCTTGTCCATACTTTAGCCACTCGAGTACTCCCTCAGAAAGGAAACGATTGTTGTGACGCGAAAACCAGAAAATCACCCAGATCGCGATGCTGATACCATCGCGAAGTCTAGTTCGCGTTGCGCTGGTCTGTGGTCGTAAGTAGCGCGTGGGTCCGGATAACCTCACCAGTGGGTCCATCCATCGTCAGAGCGTCGCAACGGTCGGCCTCTCGAAGACTGCAGGTGGACAACGAAAGAAAATGGGAAAGGCACGTTCCACTCTTCGCCCGATCGGCGCGCGGCCATTTCATCCGTACACTCATGCCGTTGCCACCCGGCCCGAAGACTACCGGCTTCATCGTGAGAAGATGTCGATGGGGGAGAATTTACGCATCTTTGCTCTCATTCATAAGACCTGGTGGCAAACGAAAAAACCATCCCTGTACTTTTCAATATCACTTTTCCAGTATGAGGCTGAATCAAAGTTCCAGGAACCAAGACATACAGGATTTGAACGAGCAGGGAAAAAAGAAGAAGAAAAAGCTTGGTTGTGAACCTTGCCCTGATTTGATGATGATCGATGAGATCGGTTATAGACAGACGTGGATGGACATGGACCGGGACCGATGGCTGCCCGATTCAGCTCCGGAGCTCGTGCCTGAGGCATTTCCATATCCGAACCTCTGAAGATCGGTCCACGACGCCATGGGATCGACGGTGCTCGGCTCGATGGAAGAATGCGTTGGCAAATTGGGTAGCATTGACAACTGACTGTGCTGGAGGAAGAGGGAAGGTTGACTCAGGTAGGTGGGGTCTTTTTGGGCAGTCATACAGCTCGCCTAAGCTGGAGATGAATTTTATATACAAAAGTAATTGGTTAAAGTACATGGATCGCGGAATAATTATTGCACATTCTTTCCCGTGCTCTTCGTTGAGATTCTCCTTCCGATGCTGTCCCATTGGAGCTACTGATGCTGCCTTACAGCTGCGGTCGCCTCAATTCCATCGCAGCTGTGTTTCGAGGAGCCGCGGAAAGATAATCCGGTGATATCTCACGATCGACCCTTAGGCTTGACAGAGCGATTGTAGGCTTCCTATCACTGATCCTTTACTAGGTCCAGCTCCTCGCGACAGAGAAGGCGGAAAGGTCGTGTCTCTGTGTAGTAGAGCTTTTGCATGACTGGGCTCGTGGCATTAGCATGGATAGCCAGGCGAGCGTGGCGCCTTCTGCTCCTGTTCGTCTTTGCAGTGCCCGTCGTGCTCTTACAGCGGCACGACATCGTCTTTCCTGCGCCGCATAGCCCGAACAGCAGCCCAACACTGCGTCTTGAAGCCTGCCTCAGCCTTCTCAGCCCTGAGAGCCAGCATACTGCGCGGGATGAAGTTCCCAACCCGGGGCAGAGAATCCCACGAAAGCCTGCCACAGAGGGGTGAACAACACCGTCTCATCATCAACCCTCTCTCACCTCCTCGCTTCCCTCCCCTGCATTCTTCCTCGTAAGATGAACTCCCCACCCGACACCACCTACAATCCCACCAAGATGCCCCGCATGATCCACCATAGTCCTCCAACCTTTAAACGCAGCCAACACCTCACCCGCCCCAAACACGGCCAGGAAAACCCACGCGGCAATGGGGATCTCATACCCCATAACCTTGATTTCGCCGTTCGGTCTCAACGCACAACTAGCGCCCACCACTCCCAACACACCTCCAGACGATCCGAACATGTATGTCATCCACTGCTTCCGGAGGACGTTATACGACAAGCTCGCGAACCCGCCGAGAGCGGAGCTGGAGAAGAAAATAGCGAGAAAGGTTCCCCGGCCTACGCCCTCGTGCAGCATGAGCCCAAAGAGCCAGAGACTCAGGATGTTGGTGGCGAGGTGGGTGAAGGTATCGTGGCGGAAAGTCGCGCCTAGGAGGGAGAAAGCCTGGGGTTTGGCGGGGATGAGCGTGAAGTACTTGCTGAGGATTCCCCATAAGGGCGGGAGACGGGAGAGAATGAACGCGGTCCCCAGCAAGGCGGTCAGCGTTGTGAGGGTTGCTACGGCGGGTGGCGTGTCGGGCCATAGCCGCGCGGAGGCCGGTGGTGGGGTGTAGTTTTCTGACAGGAAGGTGGAGAGGCCGAGGACAGCGAGGAGCAGGAGGAAGCTGGGTCCGAGACGGCCCCAGAGCGTGATTTGAGGGAGGAGGTTGGTTTTGATGGTTTGGGCTTGGTCTTCGTAGTACTTCACCCAGGGTTTCCTTTCCACCGGCGCGAGCCAGGCGCTGCGGGGTCCGGAGTTGATGGTGACTCCGTCAGGACCGGTTGTGGTGAGTGCCACGCTGGGTTGGACGCCGCCGCCCAGTTCGAGGGGTCCGCGTTGGGAGTGCAGAGTTGCGAGCTCTTCGGCTTCCTTGCGGGCTTGGAGCTCGGCTTGTTCTTTCTCCCACTGGGCTTCACGTTCGAGGCGGTGACGCTGGAGTGCGGATTCTTTGCTTCGCTCACGCCCGTAATCCGTGCCCTGTTGGGATTCCATCTCGTCTTCCTCGTCCACCTCATCAGCCGGGTCCCGTTTGTAGATTCCTAGCTTGATGCTGCGCTCCCTGATCTCATCTTGAAGACGTAGACTTTCCTCCTCGGCCCATCGCTGCCCGGCTTCCTGCTCGTCAAAACCGGGAGTAAGGGTGCGGATGTACTGTAGACCTTTCAATGCTTGGTCGCGCGAAACTCGGCTTCGTTTGGGGAAGTCCAGTCCCGAGTCGATCAATGCGCCGGACATTCTGCGCCAGTACATGACGCTGAGGATGTAGTTGCCTGTATCTGCGTCCATATCTTGCTCGCCAAATATCGCATTGATTTCGGAGCGTGATCGATCGCCGTCGGGTAGAGGCATGCCGCCTTCGGGATCGTAGTCACGCCATGTCAGACCACTGTCGTCCTCCTCTACGGATAGGCCTTCAGAATGGGAAGCGACTGTGGGAGCTTCTCCTAAGCCGGAATCGGGGAGGGTGTTTCTCGCATCTGCATCAGGTTTCGGCGGCGTCGAGGTTCGTGGAGGAGGCGGGTGTGCACGATTTGATGCAGCCCGCGCTGGCGATGAGGTCGAGAAGAGTCGACTTGGGCATGGCCATCTCGCTGAAGCATACCCATGCGTCTGATTCCTCCCAATGCATTTCCATCGACTGTTGCTCTGTGCACTATACTGCACTCGCTGCGATCGCGCATAGCCGGAGAAGAGCTGCAGGAGGGGCTTCGCTCGCGTTTGCCCACACGGCGCCCGGAAGGCTATCGACGTCCATACATTATTCATGGCCGCCCCGCCAAGTAGGAAAGAACTCAAGACCAATAGGTGGGAAAATAGTAGTTGAACTTCACTACGACTTCCACCGGGGAAAGCAATCGCGCCGCCCGCGGAGGTGCTCAGGCCATCCACCTCTTCCATTCCATCATCAGCAACCCCACCATCCCGCACTTTCACATGCTAAAGCATAACCACATCTTGTCAAACATCAATCATCACTACCGCTCCAACTAATTATACCCAACTCCCACCAAACCACCCACATCACACCAACCCCCCATCATCCTCCCACCATGTCCGACTCAACTACAACCACCAACCCCATCGACCCCGCCCGCTTCGCCCTCGCCCTCGAATCCCTCCCCATCGACTCCCTGCACGCCAAAGCCGCCGAGATCCAAAACTCCATCGCCCATCTCCGCTCCTCCAACGAGCAAATGCTGCCCTTTGCCGAGGAACAGGACGACCAGGACTGCAAGGAAGCCATGTTCGAGAACCTGACGGTGATTGGACGGATGAACGAGCGGATTCGGCTGTTGAAGGCGGAAGTGGAGAGGAGGGGGTTGCCGTGGGCTCCCGAGGGGGAAGGGGAGAATGGTGTTGGTGCTGCGGGGAATGTGGATGGAGAAGGGGAGGCGGTGGTGGTTGTTAATGGGGATGGGTCTCATGGTGGTGAGGGACGGCAGGGTGGTGCTGGGACCGTGAATAGTGCGGTTGGTGGGGAGACGACGCAGCCGAGGGCTCCTTCGGGGCGATTGACGGATGAGGAGTTGAGACGGCAGCTTGAGGCGCAGATGGATGGGGATGGGGACGCGGGCGAGGAAGGTGTGCATCTTTGAGACGAGAGAGGGGAGAATGGTTCTCGTTTCCTCGAGTGCCTGAGGTGCTTGAGTCTCTGTCAACGCGCGCTTGGACAGAGATCCCTCCTCATGCGGGATGCCAAACCCTTCCATCTGGAATGACACTTCAGCCTGGACACTTGGTTTCCCGACCGAAAACAACCAAAGGAAAGTCCCCAGACGACATACTCCTTGGAAGTCTATGCCATGGTCGTCTACCGCGAATAATAAAAACGTGCAATTCAGGGAGACACCAAGTCCTTGGAAGATTTGATTCAAGAACAGCAAAGCGCCAAATGACTGGAAACCCCGCCGAGAAGGTTCTCGTATCGCCAGACATCTTCTCCTCCCATCCAGCACGCAAGGTTTTCGTAGCGGGCGTAAACCTTAAGACACAGTGTCCAACCAATCTTCGACATTGCAGCGGCATGAAAGAGCGCCGCTTCTTTCTCCCAACTGTGCTAATGCCATTACTTCTGCATGCCAGACAAGGCGGGCGAGCCTGATTCAGACTCCTACGCTCCTACTTTGGACTTCTGAAACGCATAGCTTCAGAGTCCAGCTGGATGTCAAAAAGGAAGGAAGGAAGGGATACGGGAGAAGAAGGAAAGAATATGGCTCGGTGGGACTAGATAGGGATGGAGAGGATCGAGGAGGAAGAATTGAGGGCAAAGGGAATGGTGTGCATTTAGCAGCCGAATATTCCCCCCTTCGCGTAGATAATGGTCCTCAAGGCTGATCCGCAGTCTTCTGTTCACCGTCTCACTCGTCTGGTGTCGAACACACCGGGGCGAAAAGAAGACTCAAGCATTCCCTTCTCCAAATGAGTGCTCGCCCAAGAAGCAATATGCGTACCATCTTCAACCTTCTCACCTCACCTTTCCTGTCTTCCCTCTTCCTGAAGGACCTCATTGAAAGCCTCTATAAGAATTCCGGAATTGAGTGTAGAGCCGTTGCAGTTTGAAAACCTTCAAAGAATGGACAAAAGAAGGGGGAAAAACTGGGAAGAGAGAAGGAAAAGAAAGGGACGAACCTCCTTCCCGCTTCTACTTTAGTCCCCGCAAATCCTTCTTGGAATGAATACTCGAATGAGGGATTCCTCTTATCACTTCGCTTGATCTAAAGTGCACCATGAAAACGCTGGAAGGGCTCACGATGCTTCACTCGAAGGACCAGATGTAGAATTCATCACGAGAAGCAGCAAGGAAGCACTCTAGTCCCGTTGAACCTTTCCGAATGCTTTAACCATCCCTAAAAAACAAATAATGTTGGGGTTTACAAGGTAGCAGATGATTCTAAACTTGAAAATCGAATTTCTGAATTGAATTGAATTTTCTTTTTTTCCTTGTCCCTTTTTCTCTTCTTGCCTTCCCCTCACTAATCCTCCTCTCCACATCCCAAAATCACCAAAATCTATCACTTCATTCCGTTTTTTTTTTTTTTCTCCTCGCCTCCCCCTTTTTTCGCCTACTAGTGACCTTTTATGCTTCAGATCAGGGGCAACAGACATCCCAACCATCTTGCCCAAATGTTGTCTAGAAATGAAGAAGAAGAGGAAGAACAAGAACAAAACAATTTCCTTTCTTTCCTTTTTCCCTTACAATTTTTTTTTTAAAAAAAAGAAAAAATCACCCAAAAGCCCCAACATCCAACGGAACACTACTCCCTCTCCCCGCTCTATACCTCTTCGCCCCACCCATCAGCGGCCGCGGCATCGGTAGTTGGCTATCGTCCTGGAATTTCCAGCGTCGGTCTTCGACCGGTTCGGGTCGGCCTCCTGCTGCGCCTCCTCCTCCTCCTCCTCCGCTGAATCCACCTAGGGCGTTCGCGCTCGAGTTCCCTCGTGATCTCCCCCCGCCGGAGGCTGGAAGGCCGGAGGAGGAGCCGTTGGTTAGGGTGTAGCTGCTTGCGTCCATCATGTAGGAGGCTCCGTACCCGTTTCCGCCCTGTTGGGCTGGTTGGCCTTGGGAGGCGGAGCCCAGGCTTTTGCCGCCTGCGGTTGGGATGCCGCCTCCGCTGGCTGGAGGTGGAGGTGGCGGTGGTGGGGGTGCTGGAGCGCTGGGCGGAGGTTCGGGACTAGGTGCTTTAGGTGGCGCGCTGGGCGGGGGTGGTGGTGGGGCTGCTGCGGGGATGGGACTCGGTGCTGCAGGGGCTGGAGCGGGTGGTGGTGGGGGAGGTGGTGCTGAAGGGGTTGCGCTTCGGCTGCCGTTGGGGAGAGAAGGGGCGGAAGGTGGAGGTGGCGGACTTCGGCCGGTCGGTGGGGGTGGTGCGCTTGGTGGAGGAGGTGGCGCGGATGATGGAGCGGGACTGACGCTTCGTGGTGGCGCAGGAGGTTGACCTGAAGGTTTTCGTGAGGCTGGTGGGGGCATAGGCGGTTTCTTGCCTATTGGTGGTGGGGGTTTCGGTTTCGGTGTTGCTGTGCCTGGGGTAGGTGGTGGAGGTGGAGCTGCAGCTGATGGAGGGGGAGGTGGTGCGCCTCCTGGTGGTTTGGGTGCTGCGCTGGTCGGTCGTGGGGGTGGTGCTGAGGGACCTCCACTTGAACTTGGTCGTCGATTGCTTTCGCCGTCGGAGTCGTACATGTTGACCCCTCCACCTGTTTTTCGTAGTTTTGGCATACCCACGCCGGCAAATAGACCACCTAATTGGGGCGCTGATTCTGTGCCAGTGGTGGTGTTGCCGCCGCCTTGTTCGCTATTACTCCTCGCTCGGTTCCCACCACCTCCCGGAGGTTGTAAGCCAGGAACTGGAGGAGCACCACCAACTGGAGGGCCACCGCCTCCTCCGCCTGACGATCCACCAACGATGGGTGCTGAGCGATCATTGGTCTGGGCTTTCTTTAATTGGCGGCCTTTTTGAATGTCGCCTAGCAAGGCTCCCTGTTATCATTGCCTCGATCAGCCTGATTCTTCGTCCTGTTCGCGATGTACGAGTCGCGCGATCCATGGTCGAGTAGGGTCGAACATACTCTGTCTTTGACTTCTTTCGCGGCAGGTCGTTGGGGTAAGTTGCCTGGTGGGGGTGGAGGTGGTGGAGGCGGAGGTCCTGAAATATGTCAGCGATCTGGTCTACCTCATCTTCACATGTCTATCGCCTCTACTACACATACCTCCAGCGGCACCCGGGGGCGGTGGCGGCGGCGGGGGTGGTGGCGGAGCAGGCATATCGTGATTGATGCCGTGTCCTGTACTATCTGGGGTCGCGGCTCTGTTGGGTTCGTCGTCTATGCAATGTCTCGATTGAGCTTCGTGTCGACTTCATGCAGTCGACCGAGCAGAGGGAGAAGGAGGTGTGTCGAGACGGTCAAGTAATATGGCAGCCTAAAGTTGATTGCTTTGACTTTGACGCATGCGCCGAGATGGGAGGAGGATATGGATGCCACCGATGCAAGCGATGGATGGATCCCATGTTCGTCACTGCGTCACAGCCACAGTGGAACGCCACACACGGTGCTCCGAAGAATCCGGGGTACATCGCAGACATCGCAGACATCCATGGATCCTACATACAGTACCTAGGTAGGAAATACCGTAGAAATCAATCGGATCCGGTCCACCCACACCCAGGAAGACTTCCCGGAGACTCATACCCAAACATGGAATTACGAAGGACCGCCATCTGTCATGAATGCCTCAACCTCCTCCGCCGTCCCAAGCGCACCACCCGATCCCCCCTCCTCGCCCCCATCCACCACCAGACGAACCGCCGTCCCATCTCCGCCAAAGCCCACAACGAGCGTTTAAGAGCCAATGCGAAGGCGAGTCCGAAGCCGAGCGGTCAATTTACTACACCCGTCCTCGACTCATTATTTCTGGCCGCCCGCACCGCCAATTACACCGTTTCCTCCCAAGACCTCAATGCCCTGCACCGTCGCATTCTCGACCTGTCCGAGTCGGCCTTACAATCCGACGCCGGGAAGCTCCCCGATGAGCAAAGGCTGCTTTACGTCCTCGAACAGTTCGAAGCGCTGGCACAAACCCTGATCGACGGCCATACCGCCGAATCCCTCAAAAACGCCAGCAATGGCACTCAGAACAACCCAACCGACCCCACCGCGGCCAAAAAATCAACCTCGCAATCCGAAGATTCCATGAGCGCAACATCCGCCCTCCTCGGCTCAGTCAACTCCCGCTCCTACCCGGCCTTCATCACCAAAGCCGCCGTCCTCCACCTCATCTCCGAAAAAGCCGAATCCCTCCTCCGCCACCCGCACGTCTTCATCACCCCTGCCCTCCTCAAAGCCTACGTCCACCTGCAATCTCTCCTACACCAACCTGCCAGCTTCCCGGACATCTTCGACCTCTACGCCCACAAACCGATCCCCGTCCCGGGCGGCGGATCCAACCCGGCCAAGAACCAACCCTCCATCACCTTCAAACCCGCTCGTCCCACCAACCCCTCCGCCGCAATCCCGACCCCGACCGCCTCCCTCGCCCTCACCACCGCCATAACCTCCCACTCCCTCCCCCTCTCCCTCTCCATAATCAACACCACCTTCTCGACCCCGGCCTACCGCCGCGCCAAAACCCTCCAACACCTCCTCCTCCCGGGCTCCCTCCTCACCGTCTCCCCCTTAGCAGCCTACACCCTCTCCTCCCACTTCTCCTCCTGGCAGAACACCATGGACCCTACCTACGCAACCGGCGTCGCGTTCGCGGGGATCTGCACGTACGTCGCCAGTGTGTGCTCGATAGGGTACGTGGCGATCACGACCGCGAACGATCAGATGCAGCGGGTTACCTGGGCGCAGGGGGTTCCGCTTTGGGAGAGGTGGGTGAGGGAGGAGGAGCGCGCGGCGTTGGATCGGGTGGCGTTGGCGTGGGGGTTTGAGGGGTTGGAGAGGAGAGGGGAGGAGGTGGGTTGGGAGTGGGAGGTTCTGAGGGAGGAGGTGGGATTGAGGGGGTGTGTGTTGGATCGGAGTGAGCTTATGGAGGGGATGGAGTGAGCGCATTCTTCCTCTCGCTCGCTGGGGAGGTTCGGTGTCTTTTTCTTTTCCTTTCTTTTCCCCGCTCCTCTTTGCCGCATTCTCTGAAGAGTGGTGGGCAAGTTTCTTGGAGGAATCTGAGTGAGAGACAGCGTCGTCTGCTAGCGTGGGATACTTCAATGAGGGGGGGGGGGGGGGCCGGGGTTCCCAGAAACTTGGGGTCATATGAGAAGACGTTGTAATCCTCTAATCTTTCGATAGGGGTTTTGGTGGAGGCGGAAAGCGATGAACGGTTTTATGGGAATGTGAAGGCTCCTTCCTCCAGTTCTGTACAAAAATGGGATGGAAGAGGATTTACCTATTATGACATAAAGCGGGCCCTTCTAGGACGAAGCGGTTGTAGATGGGGTACGAGACTGATTTGGAACGAAATGCTTCCCAAAACGAAGATGTCTTCACTTTCTATCCTTTTTTTTTAATTTTTTTTTTTTTCTCTCGCGGTTTAGGAAGTTGAGTCTCTTACCTCAGGGAGGCTCTAGCAAGCTCATACCTGTCACGACCGCCTTTGGACAGAGTCTACATCTTCTCAAGAATCACGAGGAGTCGCTTGGGGTTTTGCGCACATCATGTCCTGGGATTGGTTTTGAACCATTGCTTACCACAACCTCACCGAAAATCGCTCGAGTTGCTAACATGTAATGAACAAACCTTTGCTTTCTCTCTTTCTTGTCTTTGGATTTCGTGTTTCAGTGATTGATGGATATTTGGAAAGAGAGGGACAGAGAAAGCATGAAGGCAATCGAATCATAACCACAATCAGTTGAGGTGTCGAGCTAATACTGAACCCCCTGTTCTTCCACCAGCATGCCTCTCCAACGGGCAGCTGGGTTTGTGTTGTAAGCACTGGTACGGACCGATTGAAGAGTGCCTTTTGCGATCGTGCCCTTTTGGGACTGTGCAGAGGATTTGCGTGCCCAATCAATCCAATTTCGATTGATGGGGCGAGATTTCTACTCGATGTCTGTGCGTGGTGTGGAAAATGAGGATCGGTTCTCCTGGCTGGGTAAGTCATCTATGGGTGCCATCAACGCCATTCACTGGGACAGGAGGGTATTTTGGTCGGACTGTTCTAGCATAGAATAACGGGACTATGTAGATAGACGCGATGAGAGAAGGGCAACGCGTCTCAATTTCCAAGTCGACGCGTTTCCAGCCGGTTTTACTAGCTGGAAGTTTCGGGGGGCTCGGGGCGGGTTCATCGGCGATAGTTGCTAAGCGACGCCGTCTCGCCCCGCCCAAGTAAACATTCCAGGTCAACCTGAGGGACCTTGGTAGCCACCTAGGTACTATTATTGATGGGCGGTGGCGTCAATGTGGATGGTCAGTGTCAATGCGGTCAGGCTAATTCAGTCTCGTTACAGTACAGAGTGTTAGTGCTCGTGCTGGAGCATCCGTCTTCGCTTGTCTATTGGCCTTGTTTGACTAGTCCTTCACTACACCTTTGCTGTTCTTCGGCTGCGTGACGGTTGGCATCTTTGTATAGTATTGCTGCTGCCGTTCGATCTTGCATCTTATTTGGCATACTTTTTTAATCTTCACTCGCTTCATCACCGCATTCCGAGCCTAGTCCGCATTCCACTTCGCCGACCGAGCAACAGGTGACCGACACAGGATCACCATCATGTACAAAGGCAAAGACCGGCCACCGCCGAGTCCATCATACATGTCTGAAGAGCAGATGGGTCAGCATCACCATTATTATTACTATCACCTCCCCACCTCTCATCCATATATTCCAGCACGGCGATCAAGACTGAGAGAAAGCATCTCCATTACAGAAGCTGACTTGCAAGATGATCACCCAGCCCAGTACCTCCGTGACCTCAGACAGCGGCGAGATAACCGACCATCCGGATCCCGACCGCCTCCGCCGTCCAAGTTTGCGAGCTTACGAAGAAGCGAGACGGCACCAATCGATGAGCAACCGAAAGATGAGACCAACACACGTCCGCCTCTTCCATCCACCAACAGTCTTCCTTCCATTCCAGCCCGCCAGCCCTCGCAGTCATCTCTGGAAACCGCTCCACGGATACGAAGCCCGTTTGCCGGACGTCCGCTGGCCAGACCACCCTCTGCCCTGAGGACCGAAAGCTCAACTCCCTCATTAGCAACCCAGAAAGAGCCAAAGGAGACGGATGTCCCGTACATCGAGAATGGCAGGCGGTGGATGGAGAAAGAGGAAGCCCGATCACTTCGCGCTGCGCTACAGGATATGGATCTGGAGAAGGAACGTAAGATTCACGCCGCGGCACAAGAGGAGGCTGCTGAGTTGGTCTTCAAACATAAGAACCCAGACTCGCCGTACGCGAACCCGGATGCGCCTTATTCAAACCCAGACAGGCAGGATGGTGGACACAAGGATTACCGCGCTCATCTGAAACGAGGGAGTTATCAGAGGAGTCATAGCAGAGAACCGCCACCTGCGCAAGAGGGCCAGACATCGTCTGAGCATGTAGAGCATTCGATGGATGTGCCAACGATGCGGAGGGCTGAGGACAAATATCCTCAGCGGAAAGTCAGTCCATCTGCCGGGAGTATTTTCTCCCGCAAGACACGGACGCCTTCTGGGAAAAGCTACGGTGGGCTTGCAGAAGCGGTGGCGAATGATATCAAAAAGGCACAGCGACGCACCAGCAGCGGCAGCAAGCGGATCCTGAGTGGGGAGAAGAAGCCATTCATGAACAAGAACGATAAGATCTGGGAAGATCCCCAGGACCGACCTGAGTCACCTGCGGCTCTGCCAACGGTAGAGGAGACGACGAAACCGAGGCCTGCCCCCACTGCAGTACAGCCTCCCGCGTCGATCAGGAAGAACCCTTTCGCTCGGGTAAGAATGCAACAAGACAGGCTGGCGCATTCCAACTCAGCACCGGTGTTGCCAGTGCAGAAGCACAATCGTGTGGAGATTCAGAAAAATCCGCCAAGTCAGAGCAGAAACGCTTTCTACATGTCGAATCCGCCTCTCCCACCAACGCCACCTACAGCGAAAGACGGACAGGGAGATGAAGTGGAGCCGAAAAGTACTCCAACAAAAGACGGACTTGAAATCCGGAGCGATGATATTCGAGCGGCGACAAGTAAGCAGCGGAAGGACCGTAGTGTCAACTTACCCCAGCCGACGATGGTGAGCGATAAGCCTGGTCGTCCAATTGTCAGCTTCAAGGATCGACCGACCGAGAAGGTCCTGGAGGAAGTACACACTACCGCTCTTGAGCCGTCAACTATGGACGGTGGCAGAGGACAGTCACCTCTCAAAGAGCCTTTGGCTTCACCATTCTGTCGAGGTCCTTCACCCGCGCCCGATACAAGACCACCGATACCGAAGATCAATGCCCCGGATGAGCCTCGGGGGAGAGGGAAGAATATGCCTCCTGTTCCCATCCTCAATTTGCCAGATGACGATGAGGGCCCGTCAGTCACTCTCCCCGAGGAACCGACAATGTCCCCATCACCAACTTCAGCCCGGGGCAGGCTAAGCATGAATCCTGGCACCCCATCCATCAGCACCAACGCACCGGACTGGACTCCTCCATCCATCAAGAAACCCTCCCCACGCCCACTCCCCAACCCTCAAGCCCACCCAACAAGACCCTCCCCCCACCATGCCGCAACCTCCCCCTTACCACGATCAACCCCCCACCTGACCCCCACGGTCCGCCAATCCGGCGCCCTCTGCGCCCACTGCGCCCTGCCCATCACCGGCCGCATCCTCAGCGCCGCCGGCGAACGTTTCCACCCAACCTGCTTCATCTGCTACCAATGCCACACGAACCTCGAACTCGTCGCCTTCTACCCGGAACCGGACACCCAACGCCACGATCGCCTATCCCGCATCCACGCCCGCCAAGCTGGCCTCCCCGCACCTCTCCCCTCCTCCGAAACCACAACCCCCGAAGACCTCGCGCACCTGGAACAAGCCGACGGTTTCGACGACTCCCCGAGATTCTACTGCCACCTCGACTACCACGAGCTCTTCTCCCCGCGCTGCAAAACCTGTCGCACGCCCATCGAAGGGCACGTCGTCGTCGCCTGCGGCTCCTCCTACCACGAGGGTCATTTCTTCTGTGCCGCCTGCGGCGATCCCTTCGACGCTTCCACCCCTTTCGTGGAAAAAGACGATTATGCCTGGTGTGTCGGGTGTCATACCCATCGGTATAGTGCGAAGTGTAGGAAGTGTCGGAAGCCGGTTACGGAGGTTGTGGTTAGGGCGTTGGGAGCGGAGTGGCATGAGGGGTGTTTTGTTTGTTTGGTATGTTCATTTTCCCTTTTTTATTTCCCCTCCCCTCTGACCATTGCTTATTTGCGCTTTTTGGGTGGGAGGGGGGGGGGGGGGGGGGGGGGGGGGGGGGGGGGGAGGTTTATCTCGGTTCTTTCTTTCCTTTCGTGTTGTTTTTTTTTTTTTTCTCCTTTTTTTTCTTCAGTTGCGTTCAAAGTGTCGTTTTCGTTTTTCTTTCTTTTATCTCTCTATTTATAATCGCTAACCTTTTCTGGTTTGGTAATATAGGAATGCAATGGCGATTTCGTCGATGGACGATATTTCCTCCGCGGCGAATCTGAGGATCCCGTCTGTGTGAGGTGTGAGGAGCGGCGGTTGAAGGCTTGAGACAGCTTGAAATGGCTTGAGATAGGGGAGGAGATGGGAAGGGGAAGAGCAATAAGAAAGAAAGAGAGAGAGAGAGAGAGAGAGAGAGAGAGAGAGAGAGAGAGAGAGAGAGAGAGAGAGAGAGAGAGAGAGAGAGAGAGAGAGAGAGAGAGAGAGAGAGAGAGAGAGAGAGAGAGAGAGAGAGAGAGAGAGAGAGAGAGAGAGAGAGCGGGGGGGTGGGAAGAGGAAACATATATCACTCGAAAGTGGTATATTCCCTGCCCGCCTTTCTTTTCCCTTTCCAAATTTCCAAGCCCGCTTCTCCGTTTCTACACTGGTACGCTCTTCGGGGATTCAGGAGCTCGATGGGGGATAAGTGTGGATGAAAATTTGGTGTGAAGGTTGGAGGGATGGGGACGGTAGGGTAGTGGGAGGGAGGGAGATGTGTATGATCTAATCGATGAATGTTGGTTTTTGGCAGAGTCTTGATCTTCCTCGTTCCAACTTCCTCTCTTTTGCACTACGAATTCTTCTTCTTCTTCTTCTCAATCCCTTTGATGTCTTTCCCTACCAACCTTTCGGATTTTCTTCATTTTCCCGTCTGATGTGCAGTAGGAGAACCCTAGCAGCTTGTTCACCATCTGGGGAGTTTTTGGTTTGGCTGTTCCTTTGTTTTGTTTTGTTTTGTTTTTTTTTTTTTTTTTTTTTTCGTTGTCAAATCGCCCTCTCAAAAGGAACCTTACTCAATAGGATCGACATAGCGGTCTGATACCCCAGCAGTAGCCAAGGTCGTCTTCTTCTCTCAATAGAGTTCATTGGGCGAATGAGTGAGTCATGTTCAATACCCTGGAAAGCGTTTCCTGTCGTTTGGTTGGGAGACGAGCGAGTAAGAAGGCATATACAGTACATCCTTGTGTGACAGCGCAAACGGCCCAAGGGTTTCGACTAGCGTTTCATAGTCTTGACCCTTTTTCTCTTTCATTACTTCTTTCTTTTTTGTCTTTGTAGGAGAGGACCGTGAAGATCAGGCCTCTCAACTTCCTACATGGTTCGTATCGTCTGCCTCTTGGTACTAAGATTCCAAGAAAGAGGGGTAAAGAAGGATGTACAGGAGGGGCGGGGGCGTCTAAATAGCATTGTCCGTCTCATGACGAGGACATCATCTCGTCACGTATCTTGAACATCATTCGTGCGTGGACAGGCCACATGCAATTCTCC
This sequence comes from Hortaea sp. C3G1500-4, assembly GCA_022701445.1. Lineage (NCBI taxonomy): Eukaryota > Fungi > Ascomycota > Dothideomycetes > Mycosphaerellales > Teratosphaeriaceae > Hortaea > Hortaea sp. C3G1500-4. The sequence continues at coordinate 991,910 of JAJVDI010000010.1, forward strand.
CATGGAAGAGATTGTACATCTTCATCTTGGGCATTGTGTTACACCTCGTGTTGTTCAGACACATCTCAATCTGCTGGCCGTTTGACAGAGCGCGCTAGTTGGCCTAGGCAGAGTGGGTCCTATGTGGCGTTTGTACCTAGGTAGGCTTGGGATTCTTGGGGATACAAACCATCGTGTTGTATTGTGAGTGGTACCGAGGTACAGTATGGAGGTCACATGGGGGGGGGGGATGAGATGGAGAATCTCCCTTAGACACGGAATTCGTGCAGTGTATGCGTAGCGTGAGACAGCACGTTGGTCATTGTTATGCCATCTCGCTCCATTAGCCACAGTCCTCTCGGGTTGATCCTCGTCCCGAATTGGAATTGGGATGTCGCCATTCGCTAAGCACGTGGCACCATTCATGTGACCCGGCCGGCCGGCACCTCAGCGCCGGGATGCCGCTGCCCATGTGGAGTAGTAGGGCCACTACAGTACCAAGTTGGTACTAGCAAGTGGACCCTCCTCGAATCCTGAGCCTGTGTATTGCCTGTGTGTGTGCTTGTGGCAGATACAGAGAGGGTCCACGTCCTTTTAGGCGAATGCCCTCGTCCCGACTCTCCTACTGTGCCCCTCTTCCTCCTCGCCCGAAGCCTGTCCCATCTCATCCTCTTCTTCCCACTTCCACGACACCCACGGCCTAGTCGGCCATTCACCCCAGCAGCCAGACCATTCATCCCATTTCCACCATAAAGGATGACCGGTACGCTAGCTATGGATCGGGTCGGGTATTGAACGTTGGCAACTTGGATGTTTATTACCTCGCGGCGTGGTATAACCCCCCGGATAGAGTTTGATTAAACCCCGAACCGTACACAACGCCGATCCGCTCTCAACTGCTAGCGAGGCGGGGCATTATTCACTACCCCAAGAAATCCCACCCAGGTGCCCCGGAACGTGTTTAACGTCTTCGCAATCGTGCCTACCGTCTATTAGCACAAGTCGCTGTGGTGACTGCTATAGGACACGACAACAACCCCCGACACAACAGTGGTTGCGCATAAGGGCAGGTGCGACTGCGAAGGAAAGGGCTGGTCCAGAACCCGAGCAACATACATTCACCAGGGAAGCTGGACTTCTGTGAGCCACTGCGAACAACAAGCACAACGCCGAGTCACTTCCATGTCAACGACGAATTTCATTATGCATTTCGACCAGCAGTTATAGGCCAACAGACGCTGTGAGGGATTGATCTGTGTCGCATTTCGCACTCAGAAGAAAGACAGAACTATAAACAATCACAAACCCTAGCCGACCCGCTTTGGGAACCAACACGTCCCGGGAGCGCTTGCGAGCGCCTGCATCAGCAAGCACCCGAGGATGTCAGTATGGCGCGGCTTACAATCCGCAATCTTCTACTATGTCTCCTGCGCGCCCTGCGCCGAAGCGAGCTATCGTAAGAAGCGCAAGCGGGATGCGATTCGCGGGCGAGCCGAGCGCGTGGAGCTGGAGCGGGAAATGGGCGCGCGACTGTATAGGCACCCGTCGCCTTCTTCCACGAACCCGCACTGGGCTACCGAGATTGCCAATGGACCGACTATGACGAGAGGGAAGCGGAAGGGCCATGCGACGGGACAGCAGGACGACAGTCTGAAGAGTAGAGATTCAGGCGGCACACAGAGTACTGCCGGCGCCAGTAGGAGCAATCTGGCTAGCAGTGTGGATTTGCTGCCCAAGGCTGAAAGCAGGAGTGGTAGTCAACTGAAGATCAACCCGTCACAGCGGGAAGACGAGGAGCTGTGGGGTTCTAGTGGAAGTGATCCTCCTCTACGGAGTCATCTGGATGGGTCAAGCGCAACTCATGCTCCGATGCGCCCACCTGCTGCGCGCACGAAGGATTCCTCATCATCGTCTGTCTATCACTGCTATCGCAATCCGCCTGTGAACGAGAAACATCCTGCCATAGCGAGAAAAGTGCATTCTCGAGAGGAGGTGGCATGGATGTTGCAGCCGCCACCTAGTCCGGACGTTATGAAGGGTAAAGTGCAGCCGCGCAAGTCTGGTAGTGGCAGCGCTGGGAGCAAGTCGAGGACTACCAGTGCTGGGAGTGGGACGCTGTCTCGACCCATGAGCAATGAGGCCACTGAGCAGGGCTCTCGTAGCCGTGTCACGTCAGATGTCAGCCTCCCTCTTCCAGCTGTCGCCTTCCATCCAGATCACCCAATCGACCGACCGCGTGGAATGAGCAGTGGCAGTCCTAAGACCGATAGAATTGACTTTGCGAGCGCACCCGTCAAGCGCGAGAAGCGCAAGCCATCGCCGCTGCAATTACAGCCTTCAGAAGACTCGGATGGATCGACAACCACCGTCATCCGAAAACGCCATCTTTCATTAGATGATGCGCGAATACGCGGTCCGAAGAAGACTGCCTCACGTCCCCAACTCTCGACCATCGTGTCCGATAGTACCATCCCCACCGAAACCGACATCGAATTCTACACCCCGGCTTCGACCCCAAAGGAGAACAGTATCCCAGAAGTCACCACCGTCAGAGGCCAAGGGGAAGATTCCTCCGGGAGCTACGACCCCGATCGTCGGCGCTCCGCCCTCGTCGTCAAAGACGGCACCAAGCTACTCCCCGACGAGAGACCCCCCGCGACCAAACACATCACCTTCAACACTACCATCTTCACCGCCAGTCCTGGTGGAGGCGGGGCCTTGAAACGCCACTCGAACCTGTCCTCAGGCCGACAGCCCGTCTCGCATCCTCCTCAGGACCTCGATGGTGAAATCGACTCCAGTCGCCATGGCAGCGGCGGCTCCTCGTTCTCCGGCCCCGAAATGTTCGATAGTTGGTATACGCCGGATTTCGAGCTCGGGCGCTGGGTCCATGAGCATACGAAGCGGGAGGTTAGTCAGCGGTGGTCCATGGATCTCTAGGGAAATTCGGATTCTCTGATCGTTCGTCGCTGGCGGATCTCTGCTGGGGTAGAGTCGCTGCACGAGTTGTTCGACGGTCTGGATTGTTTAGTCGTTGAGGGGATTGGAACGAATTTCTTTTGTTGTTCAGTTTTGCTTGAGCGTTCGTAGCTTGGCGCTTTGGATTGGGAGGGCTACTTGTTTTTTTTTTTTTTTTTTCGCTTTTTAGATTTCGCATCGCCTTCAATGGAGTAGACCACGGATCGGGATGGGATAGGATGGTCGAGAATGCTTTCAGATTACCTGCTATATACATAGCCAATTGCATCTGCAAACATTTGGTGTTTTCAAACCCACCATCGTAATCGTACACCAGTACATTTCCTGTCGTCTGGATGCTCCTCCGGAGCGGAGCCGGGTCTTGTACGCCGGACCGTTCGTTCCTTCCGTTTTCGGACCTCCGGCCGCACAACCTCGGTCCGGTGGTTACGCCCAGCCGCGCTACAGGCTTCTAGTTCTACACTTACCTCAGCGAGACCCGCGAACCATCAAACGACAGCAACGGCATTTCTTTCTTTACGGCCGCTATGCTCGCCCAAAGACACGCGTACCGTCTCGTCTTTTCCTCCCCGCCGGCTTTGCGCTCGGAGATTGTTCGGCGCGCCTTTTCCACCTCGTCTTACCATTCGCCGCGACTGTTGCATACGGCCGGAGGCTCTCGCTGCAGAATCCCCATAAACAACCAGATACGCTCCCAGTCCACCACCTCTGCAACATCAACACCGCTCCACCACGCTCCCGACCACCCCGAACCCCACCCGGACTCCACCGCTCCCTCTCCCCCTCGCCGCCTCAGACGCTTCCTCCTCACCACCACCCTCGTCCTCCTCTTCTCCACCGCCGGCTTCGCCATGTCCGCCGCCCCAGCCGCCGACACCATCAACGGGTTCGTGAACCCACCCACGGACGCCGAATCCCTCACCCTCTACCACGCCACCACCCCCACCGAACACGCCATCAACGACCACATCCTCACCCACCCTCTCTCCGTCCGTCTGCGCGCCCAGGAAGGGATGACGGAATCCCGGCCCCACCTGAAAATCCCGGAGACCATGCGGCCCCATAACCTCACCGGCGGGACGCTCTTGGGGGACGACAAGATCGTCGTCCCGCCCCTCATGTTCGCGGATAAAGACGCCGCCTTACCGACTCTGACCTCGATCTCCTACCTGGGTCCCGCATTGTGCGGACACCCGGGGATCGTGCACGGAGGACTACTCGCGACGATGTTAGACGAAGGGCTCGCGCGGGCGTGTTTCCCTGCCCTGCCGAACAAAGTCGGGGTTACGGCGAGTTTGAAGATCGATTATCGGGTTCCGTGTCCTGCGGAGAGCTATGTGGTGCTTAAGGCGCAGACGACGAAGGTCGAGGGGAGGAAGGCGTGGGTTAAGGGGTGGATTGAGTTGTTAGGGGAAGGGGATGTGGAAGGGACGAAGTTGGTTGAGGCGGAGGCGTTGTTTATTGAGCCGAAGAATGCGGCGAGTATGGCGAGGGTGTATAGTACGCAGTAGATTTGGGGTATGGGGGGAGATTGTGGGGAAGTTTGAAGGTCTGTTTCGACAGCGGGATCTTGGATAATTTTAGATATAGATGCGAGGAACGAATTTTTTTACTTTCTTGGTTTGACTCTCTGTGGCTTCTCTTATTCTTCTTCTCTCTGTGGTTCACCCACTCACATTCAGCTGCACCCTGCGTATTTGCGCTCCGCTAATCACCACCACTCGTCTTCTTCCTGTCTGATGCTTGAACGCTAGCATTTGTAAAACTCCGCTCAACTCCTTTGGCTATGCTCAATACTTCATCTCGCACGGCGCCAAAGATCGGACTCATTGGCTTCTGTTCACCAAAAGTCGAATTCTTCTGACACCGGCTGCCGCACCCACTCTTCTCATCCTTAACCATGGCGGATGCTCCTCTTCTCTTCTGCTGTGCTTCAGTGCCTTAGAACTTCCTCTTGTGTACACCTGAGCAATCTTAAAAGTTCGTGCCTTCTGCTGGCTGCGGCAGCTTCTTGTTCGCAGGCGCAGCCATGTATCGTCGCAGCTCGATCAGAATCGTTTCCATCGTGAAGTCGCGCTTCCAGACACTCAGTGTAGGTAGCTTGCTCAGATCGGCCTGCAGTAAAGTCCGGCATATCAGTATTGGACTTCAGACTTTGCGATCGTACACTGCGGAAGGGATTTTTTTTTTTAAGGTCCATCCACACGTACCTTGCCAGTCTTCTGGTCCACACATGGCAGGTTCACCTTGCTGATGAAAGTCACCTCTGGCGGCGCATCAGGGTAGTCGGTGCCGCACTTGATCTTGACGGAGTAGATCCGGTTCTCGTGCACACTCTAGCACACGCGATCGTTTCCGTCAGCCTCCTTGAATTCTCGCCTATCCCCTCTTTCATCTTTTGCGACGGGTCTTGGCAAAACTCACATGCGGCGGGCCCAAAATCGTCCCGTTCCAGTTCGTCATCAGCAGGTCGTCGCCCTCGTCCAGTCCGTATGAGCATGCCTCTGCAATCGTGGCCCTTGTTATTAGCTACCAATCTCTGTGTTCACGCAGATGCACTCATGCAGATTTTGTGCTTTCTGCTTACCCGCGCCTAGTCCCTTCTCTCCTTTCTCCAACTCCTCCAGTAGTCGGAAGTTGCGTGGGACTTTGGCACCCATGGTCGTGTGACTATCGTGTGTATGTGTGATCTCGTTACGTCGTGAAGCTTTGAGGAGACTCGTAGATCCTTTCTCCGTTCGTTCGTCGCCAGCGACGTTTCGTTCCTGGGTGGAAGGTGGTTGGTGTGTTATCGGGTGGTGGTTTTGGTCGTTTGAGTCGCTTGATGGTCAAAGGTGGGGCTGAGGGGCAGTGAAAGACGCCCGCTCTGGCCTGAGGCTGCTAGCGTCGGAGGACGGGAGAGCCGCGCCGAGCGCCAGCAAGTTTTCTACGAATTCATTCTCCAGTCTCTTCCATCCTCACCATCGATGCCGCGCATCTCAGCAACTCACGCGTACTCTTCCATGCCAAGATGGTATTTGGCGGATATGTACCAGTGAGCTGCTGGTAGGACTCATCTCAGCAAAGGTCTCCGAGCTCTCAAAAAGGTACGAATCCTCCGCCTCCGGGTGACCTAACATGATGCACTTTACACGAACAATCCAAATCCTATAGCGTCGTGCAGGATACACAAAAGACTCTAGAATTACTCTGATATTCATTACTCAAAACGATATCTTATCGCGCGTCACAGGGCGACCAATGCTAATAGCCTCCCACAGGTAGGTTATCTATTCAAAGCTCCACGAACGCGCATGCCATGCCTCGAGCTGGCTTCAGGCCTGCTTCATCTCTTTCAAATGGTATGCATCTCTCGCTTCCTTCTCCCCTGTGCTCTGATGATATTGTGACAAACGGCATTCCTCGAACCGAAACGCCATGTCGAATTTTGTCAAAAAATAAGTTTCAGCCTTGTCTGATTTGCACTTCATACATCGCTACTTTGCTGCACTACAATGTCAGTTCATAAGCTAACATCGACGCTCAGGTATGCCAAATCACCATCTCAGCAAGCAACTATGCTTCCCACCTTGCATGATGAACTCCTCAACGCAACGGGCGGACATACTGTGCACTCTCTGCCTGCCACTCATCAAAAGTGAGGACGTACAATCCTTGCGAGGGGTAGCGTGGGGAAGTGCTTGTTGAGAACGCGTTTCCTGATTTCGACTTCATGCACCCTCTGGTCTTGCGTGCTTTTGCTGAGCTCCACTAACAGCGATTCACGCAGGTATGATCGCACTCAATTCCTTCTCCCCTTGCTCTGCAATGATGAACACTATTCACACTGTTTGAACGGCCTTCGTGTAACGAGCGTCGGTCGTGGTGAACGTTCTATACACTGAAAATTCTGATTTAATGAGGTAAGCTAGCCAAAATTCGCATGATGAGAGACAGCCGCTGATTGGAAATAGCCTGATTGCAGATCATTCTTATGCTCTTTTCGCTTCGATATGGTTGCCATTGAGCATAGGCTGACCGTGTTATCTTAGACCTTTTCCAAACTTGATGCTTGATAGTTTCTTGTCGTGGTAAGTATGCTTCCCCAGAGCTATGAGACTTGCGTGATGCCAAACATTTAGCGGATTCCACTGCAATTCCTTTGAAGACTTTACAAACACACACGAAAATCAAAATCTCTGATCAAGACGAGTCACCGAATTTTTTCGGCATCTCAGCATTTGACCAAGCTGCTGACGGCTTCGAATAGTATTTCCAGTTCTTCGTGTCAACATTTCTGTTAGTTGTCTGCATCAATGCAAATTGAAGCAGTCTGTCACCGTCCCTGTAAGTACTCGACAATTTTTCTCGCATGCTCTGATGAACAACAAATATTTCGCTGTGTTCTTACCGAATATCATTGACGAAACTATTCAATCACCTTGGAGACCTGATCAACGCTGCGGCTTGTGCTTCTGCATCAATGCTCTGTTTGTACCAAAGAGCTTCGACTGACTGGTGTTAGCATCTTTTCGTAGCGCTTGTCCATTGGGACCATCTTTCTATCGCAAGCACGACGTTGTTGCGACCGCCTGTCGATGTGAGAGGTAGCCTTGAGTATTACGTTGATTACTATTATCTACTATGTATTTATCAAGCCTGCTGGGTATCAAGAAGCCGTACCAATTTAAACTCGTGGTTTTCAATCGCATTCTCCTTTCTGCTTCACGCTTTCACCCACTTCTTCCCTTCCGTGATATCGCCCATGTTCTTGAGCATGTAGTCTTTGCCCTTGATCATGCTCACAGCAAATCCAGGCATCTGCCATCCGTTGAAAGCGCCAACACCCGTCTTTGGCCCCACAGGCACAAGCTGTGTTTCCCCATCCTTACGAACGTAGCTCTTCTCCGGCACAGCGCCCAACCCGGCTTCAGAGAGCAAATCGTGACTGACATTGGCCCCGAGCACCGGTATAGAGCTGTACAGGTTCAGCACGCCGCCCTTATCGACAGCGGAAACATCGCCAGCAGCGTAGACCCGCGGTCCTGCAGCATCTACCCGCAGCGTCTTGCCGTTCGTCGCCACATACCCCCCGCTGCCTTTGAGCTTCTCCGGCAGGAACTCGGTATTGGGCTGCACGCCAAAGGCGGGGATATACACGTCTGCGGCGATCTTCTCGCCGTTGTCGAGCTGGACTTCGGTCTTCCCCTCCTCCTCGGAAGTCGAGTCTGCTCCGGTGACTTTGGTGCCGAATTTCACTTTCACGCCGAGTTTTTCCAGCTGTCTTTGCGCTTTGTCCGAGAGGCTTTTGCGGAGCACGGGCAGGAGTTTGTCGGATCCGGCTATGAGGGTGATGTTGGCTTTGCCGCCTAGATGGGTCCCGATTTCGCCGGCGGTTTCGACACCGACGGGTCCGCCGCCGCTGATCACGATTTCTTTCGCTGAGGCGAGTTTGGCGTTCATTTCCTCCAGTGCCTGCTGCGAGGTCGTGTAGTTCCCTTGCAGCGTGGTCAGTGGCGTGGGGGACCGGACGCCTGTGGCAATGACCAGCGCGTAGTAGTCTACCGTCTCGGACCCGCCTTCGTGCTTGTCGATGGAGACATTCCGGGCTTCGGTGTCGAGTGCGGTTGCGGTCCCGTGGTGGAAAGTGATCGCGTCCTTGAAGTTGGAGTATTGCTTAAAACAGTCCATCGTCGGCACGAAGCAATCGCTATGCTTCATCTCCTTCACCGAGACGATCTCGCGCGGTGCCCCAATGTGCCACCAGAAATGGTCTGATGGGTCGACTAGGTGGAGTGCGTACTTGACATCTTTCGCCTGTTGGAGTTTGGGGAAGGTGTGCTTGAGTAAATAGTGTGCGATGCTCAGGCCGCCGAAGGATGTGCCGAGCACGACTATGTTGCGCGTCTCGGACATGGTTCTTTTCCTTTCCGGTAGGTCGATTGGAGTACAGCACAGGCAAAGGGGTTGTCAGATTGCTCGCTTTTCAGGACCCTGTGCGCAAGAGGCCGGAAAAGGCTGACGAAGGATAAACCCTCACACTGAGAGAGAGCTGGTAAAAGTATTTGTAGCCTTCCAAGGAGTGATGCTGACAATTATTTGAAGTGACTCGATTGACAATCAAAACGAAAGAGAGTCGTGTAATGAGGAAGGCCAAAGGACCCTTAAAAGGACGAAGGGAGGGCAAAATTGGAAGCCGTTAAGTTTTTGGACGTTGGAAAATGTGTCGCTAAATGAGACGTTTCGAGATGTGAGTTTCATAGATGTGTCGCACGGAGCTCCGGGGGTCTTGCTTCCGAGATCTGCGAGTCGCTGCTACGGTCCGTCGCGCCAACTCGTTCCTACAGATCCGCCAGATCAAAATGATACAGTCTAGGTATCTACCTAGGTATGTATACATTTTGTAGCACACAGCGTCTTTCCACGGTTCAGCCTACATGTAGATAGCGAAGCGCATTCTCCAGTCATCAAGGGCGAGTTGAACTTCTCCCTCCACTTGACTGGCGCGTTTTTGCTAGAGATATGTTGCTAGGGACATGGCCGTGAAGCGGTGGACGTCCTGTTCTTTCTAATGCGACATGAAATGTAAGCCGTTGGTTGCCCAATCTATCATTGTACACCGAAAAGATAGCCTGGCGAAGATTCAATTTCCATATCTCAGTCGATGCCTATATTCTCTGCTTATCATGGTAAATCACGCTCTCAACATGAAACTTGGGCCCTTGTCATCGGCAAGCTAAACCCTGACCTGCCAGATATGCACACACACTTGAGACACTGCAGTAATAATTGTGCACGCATCACAACCCATCACGTAGTAGACGACGTATGCTGCCCGCCTGGGTATCAGTAGTGAGCTCTTTCCTTTCCCGTGAGCAAGGGTTGCTTGTCTGATAGGCCGAGCAGGGGTGCTATCGGGCAGGACAAACGGTGCAAGCTATAGGCATGAATCTCACTGTCAGACCACTTTGTCAACTCTTTTTCTTCTGGTGCTCCTACACAGTATCTGCTTCTCGCTGATTGCAAAACAGACACGCTTCTCTAAGTGCGATTCTGGTTCGAGACCGGGAGTCGAAATGGCGAATCGTCTCGTACAGTCTATCCATCGGCCTACTGATGACTCGGACCGACTGAGAACACCTCATCAAAGGCGAAACGACACGAGTTGGTGACACACTTCACGCAGGAGCTAGAAAGCATGTGGCCTGGCAACGAGAATGAGTAACTACATACATACTTAAGGCACGCGCCCAGAATTTTGTCAGCAACATCGAGTCACAGAGTGTCCAAGTCGTTCGATCGGGGTTTTCGCCCTCATCAAGGTCCCGATGCCCTATCCCCGACACCAAAGGCGGAATATGGCCGTCATGATCGACGCCACTTGCATCCTGCCCTGGGATGGCGCCAGTGTTTTTCCAATGGTTTGGATTGACAGCGAGCCCGGCATTAAGGAATGTTCGAATCGGACAAGTCTCAATATCTTTCAGACGATTTGAGACGTTGGTGCCATGCGATACGAAAAGGCATGCTGTCATCAATTGCCGCTCTGAAGCAGAAGAAAAAAAGCCATGATCATGTCCGCATCACTGCTTCTTCTCCCCTCCAAATTGATGATGAAAGTTTTCGGCACGCGGTCGGCTATGATCTGCGTCGGCGTTAAAAGGACTTTGGGAACTCCTCTTTCTCCCTGCCGGGTTTTCAAGACGACGTGCCGGATAGCCGTTTGGTGGGTTTCTAAACACGCGTTTGACTGGTTGGGATCGCTGGCTAGAACGGAAGGGTCAAGTATTGCGGTCGCACCTGTTTTCCTCATCTACTGCTTCCCTACCTTGATTCTCTCCTTTTGCGAGGTTGCTCTGAGTGAGGTGAAGGTGCTTGCGACGGGAAGGTTGGTCACATGTATCATACCACAGTCATACTCGTACCGAGGCTTTAGAACAGACAAGAGGAAGAACGAAGATACAACAGCCACAATCACAAGAGACAACATGGAGTCCCTAGAACGCATCCTCTCCCGCCCAGTCGCCAAACCCTACCGCACCCGCAACGTCAAAGACGAATCCCCACCCCACCTGAACGACCAAGGCCTCCTCGATTTCTCTCCCAACGACATCGAAAACCCGAAGAACTGGTCCCAGACGCGCCGCTGGTACATCACCTTCATCGCCGTCTTCCTCGTCGTCAATGCCACCTTCGCCTCCTCCTCCCCCTCGGGTTGTCTCGAGTCCATATCGCAGGAATTGCACGTGAGTAGGGAAGCGGCGGGACTGGTCATCACGCTGTTCTTGCTAGGATACTGCGCTGGACCCTTGATCTGGGCGCCGCTTTCGGAGTTCTATGGCAGGAGATGGATCTTCTACGGGACCTTTCTGTGCTATTTCGCTTTCAACTTCCTCTGCGCTTTCACGCCTAATTTCGGTGGTTTGCTTGTGGGACGATTCTTGACGGGGACGTTCGCTTCGGCCGCTCTGTCCAATGCCCCCGGTGTTTTGGCTGATATCTGGGGTCCGATCGAGCGTGGTAATGCCATGGCGCTGTTCAGTATGATGACTTTTATCGGGCCTGCGCTGGGTCCCGTCATCTCTGGGTTTTTGGAGCTGAAGAAGGACTGGCGGTGGAATTTCTACGTCTTGCTTTGGCTTGCTGCGGGTACGATCCTCATCATGTGGTCCCTGCCCGAAACGCTTCCTTCGATTGTTCTGCTTAACAAGGCGCGTCGGATTAGAAGGGCGAAGATCCCGGGTTACGAGAACGTCAAGGCTCCAGTCGAAGTCACGGATCGCACTCTCCTGGGTATCTTCCGTGTGGCGCTCACGCGCCCCTGGATCATCCTCTTCGATCCCATCTCGTTCCTCGTCGCCATCTACCTCAGCATGGTCTACATGCTCCTCTACATGCTCTTCACCATCTACCCGTTTGTCTTCCAGCGCAAGCGCGGCTGGAACGCCGGCGTGGGCGAGCTGCCTCTGATCGGCACCGTCATCGGCGCTTGTATCGGCGGCGCTTACGTCTTCTGGAACAGCAACCAGGAGAAAAAGAAAACCCTCGCGGGCATTACTCGGACTCCGGAAGATCGACTCTCCGTCGCTATGATCGGGGGTATCCTGTTCCCCGTCACAATGTTCTGGTTCGCGTGGACGGGCCAGTATAATTCCATCCACTGGATCGTGCCGACCATCGCCGGCGTCTTCCTCAGTAGTTCCATCCTGCTCATTTTCGTCGCCTACCTCAACTACCTCACCGACTCGTACCTGATGTACGCCGCGTCCGCACTGGCCGCCAACACGGTGGCGCGTTCGGCCTGTGGCGCTGCCGCCCCGCTCTTCACCGAGTTCATGTTCCAATCGCTTGGCGTCGGAGGAGGTGGGTCGTTGATCGCCGGCGTGGCGTGCTTGTTGGCTCCTATCCCGTTCATTTTTAAGAAATACGGTAAGCCGATCCGGGAGAGATCGAAGTTCGCTCCTACGGCTCCACCGACTGCGCAGCAGCAGGACCAGGGGGAGAAACAGCAGGAAAGGCAGGGGAGTCAAAGTGACAGAGATAATGAGGAGGCTTTGGATGAGGAAATGGGGGTGCCGGATCAACGTGAACTGTCGCATGACGTGGAGAAGGAACGTTCTGGTTCTAGCTCGGGAGGATCGAGTAGTGGGCACGACAGGAATGCGGATCGGTATATTGATGCCTCTGGGATGGAGAAGGCAGAGTGAAAAAGGATCTGTACTTTGGGTTTGCATTGTGAGAGCGATTTTAGCGAATATCTTATTGTATCATTAAGCGTAACTTGTGGTGTCTTGCATCACTTTTGGAATGTATCTCCTGTGGCTCTTCTATGTCGAATGCTGATACTTGCTGGTCGATCCATCACAATCGATCAGCTCACTGGCCTCTGTGGCGATATTTCTTCAAATAAGTAACCAAGTGCCAGTATCTTTCATCCATCCTCGTCTCTGTCCGTCAATTTGGCTGAGGTACAGAAGTCAGGAAACTCTGTCCGTGGTCTACTCTCCGCCCCTGTCGTGGTTCCGGCCTGAAGATGCCGCAGGCGCAGCCAAAACGAGCAGTCAAGGGCTCTATGGCCGGCCTTACAACCGGCCCTGGAACGCCCAAAAACTCCGCGCTTGATACCGAATCGAACCGCAGTATCAACCGAAGGTTTGTGGTGTTGGTGGCGCCCGATGGTATTCGTTGAGGCAAACCTTTCTCGTTCGGCATCTGGGGAATGCCAGGTATGTGAGCTGCGTGATCTGGGCTGTGCAAGCGGAGTATGGCTGCGATTTGACAAGGCTATCTGTCGCAGGCGTCTTTCAACGCAGCTTTCAGTGCAGCGATCTCCTGGGCTTCGCGCCTGTTGTGGTGGTTGTCCATGAAATGCGGTCCGCCACTCGCTCAAGGAGTATCGCCCTGGCTACCGTCCTCGCGGGCTCGTCGTCTCTCCAAAGCCTGTACCACCACATCACTGGGTTTCTCTGGCTCCTTCTTCTCAAACCCCATCATCTGTCCGACGAGTCCACTGGGCTTTGGAACTGGACATTCCCGCGGGGGTCTCGACGCGTCCAGCGTGGTCAAAACCTCTTCCTTCTTGCTTTCTTCTTCTTCTTCCACCGGCTTCTGTCTTCGCCTCCTTCGTTTGATCGTTCCGTCCGGCATCTCGATCGTGTCTGCGTAGCCGCGTCGGTCCACAGGACATGGGAGCATATGCGGGAGTGCCACCACTAGGAATGACACTGCTAATGTGGCGGTAAAGAGCGTGCCCGTCTGGCGGGAGCGAGGGTGTAGATAGTGCATTGCTGTGTGCTTTACTATCGGCGCATGACTTGAAGTCCAGTGAATGCAGAGAGAGGTAATAAGGACGAGCGATCGGAAAATGTCGCCAGGGTCCTCCAGATGGATCTAAGACGCGGAGCACTGACCATCCTTGGTTTCATGAGTCGGGCGGAGGTCTTGTCCGCTCACCGCTTGGCAGAATCGAGTCGAGCTGGCCTTCATGTGGGATTGAAGTTCCAAAGTCAAGACGCGACTGCAGCCAAGTAGACGGCCGACATTACTTCTAACCCTCCACCCCTCGTCAACCCCAATTAATACAGAGAACCAGTTCCTATCACAGCGCGACATTTGTGGAGACTGGTACATTCCAAAAAGAAATCATGGCCGAAGTGGCTGTTCAATCAGAGCCAGCCTTCCCGGCGCAATTCAATCAGCAGAATATTTCTCCAGAGACAAGTGAACACGCACACAAAGCAGTCCGTCATTCAGCGAAACGTACCCGTGAAGTCTTTGCCGCAGATTTCGGACAGCCTTCTGCTCTGTCGAAACCGCCGCAGCCCGAGGTCGCGCCAACCGATCCTTCACCGTCCGATCTTGCGCAGAAGGCCAGCGTGAGCGCGAGAATACGAAATGAATACGATCACGTGAGAGAATTGCCTGTCGCTCTAGCACAGAAGCAAGCAAATGCGCAAGCAGGATTAGCGGCGAGAAGAAAGAAGCCTAAAACCCAAGAAGAAACCGCAAGCGACCCTGCCATGGCGAAGATGATCGAGGACGCTTCAGCTTCGAAGTCCGGACAACAGACCAATGGTCAACCGCAGAGTATGGCCCTGACGAGGATACAAGGCACAGCGGGTGCTAAGGAACCTCCCAACGCCCACGGCCCTACACCACAGCGCAACCTGCCTTCATCAAGCCTAGTAAGACGAGACACTGTACGACAACAAAAACCGCAATGGCACCCGCCATGGAAGCTTTTCCGAGTCATTTCCGGCCATCTAGGCTGGGTCCGCGCGCTCGCCATGGAACCCGGAAACCAATGGTTCGCGTCCGGCGCCGGCGACCGCACAATCAAGATCTGGGATCTTGCCACAGGCACTCTCAAAGTGACCTTGACCGGCCACATCTCCACCGTCCGCGGCCTAGCCGTCTCCCCGCGCCACCCCTACCTCTTCTCCTGCGGCGAGGACAAGATGGTCAAATGCTGGGATTTAGAGACCAACAAAGTGATCCGGCACTACCACGGCCACCTCAGCGGCGTCTACACCCTCGCCCTGCACCCAACCCTCGACGTGCTCATGACCGGCGGCCGCGACGGCGTCGTCCGCGTCTGGGACATGCGTACCCGCAGCAACATCCACGTGCTGTCCGGCCACAACGGCACCGTCTCCTCCATCCTGCCCCAGAGCACCGACCCCCAAGTCATCTCCTCCTCCCTCGACAGTACCGTCCGCATGTACGACCTCGCGGCCGGCAAAACCATGGGCGTCCTGACCCACCACAAAAAGGGCGTCCGCTCCCTCGCCGCCCACCCGACCGAATGGACGTTTTCCTCCTCCTCTCCCGGCCAGATCAAGCAGTGGTTACTGCCCAAAGGCGACTTTATGCAGAATTTCGAGGGACATAACTCGGTTATTAATACGTTGGCTGTCAACGAGGATAACGTCATGTTCTCCGGTGGGGATAACGGGAGTGTAGGGTTCTGGGACTGGAAGACGGGCCATAGGTTCCAGTATGAGGACTCTGTCGCGCAGCCGGGGAGTTTGGATGCTGAGGCGGGGATTATGAGTTCGACTTTTGATTTGACGGGACTGAGATTGATTACTGGTAAGTTTTTCCGTTCCACTCGTGCCCCGCTATGCTCCTTTTTTTTTTTTTCTTGTCTGTGGAAGTCGTTATGTGGTGTGCTTGGAAGTATTCTACGGGTGCAGTATGTGGCTAACATTCGATTTACCTGCAGGTGAGGCGGATAAGACGATCAAATTGTGGCGACCGGATGAGAACGCGACGGAGGAGACGCATCCACTGCAGTGGGCGCCGACTTTGGGCAGGAATAAGTTCTAGAGATCTCTTCTTGGCCAATCGAGAACGTGGTGAGATGAAATGGGCACTTGAGAACACTGGGATATGGAGAACTCGTTCTCTGCACGCGTAGTCGAAGTTGTTGCAGCAAGCCTCATGTACAAAAGATACCCGCTACCATACTGTACTATTTGCTGAAAGCGATTAACGAAGCGGCGGCAGCAGCAGCTGAATCCTTGAAAGCAATGGTCAACGCGCGCCTCTACGATCTCGACTTTGCTGTCCTTGACCGAACCCCTTTACTTCACTCTTGTAGGCTTAAGCAATCTGCATCCCACCCAGAAGATCTTCGTCCTCCTCTTCTGTCTCGGCTTTCAACTTCGCGATCATAGCCTCGATCTGTCCAAGGTTGTCCATAAGCTGGCTCCAACCTACATCTTCATTCTCGCTGGCCTCAGACCCGATATCGGCTGGGAACCACGTAGCCATTTCGCCTTTCCATCCTACGCCCTGGCCGACAGGCAGCCTCTCGTTCTCATTGAAGAGTTTGCCCCATTCCTCGCGATAGACGCTCAAACCCCATCGCGGCTCAGAGATATCAGGTTCAGCGCGGGAAGATGCATGTGCTGCGTTTTTGGGTGCCGCCATGGAAGGGCGAGGGTGATGAACGCGGTTTTGGAAACGAGAGATTTCGAGGTTGAACTCCGAGTTGGCGATCACGTACCTGTAACAGGTACGCTCTTGCACATGGACCAAGTTGCTCAGCGCATTGTAACGTAGGACGAAGGGATCCTTTGTTTTAAGTTTCGCTGCGGGGACAGCATCAACCCGGACGCTATTGGCGAAATTCTGCAGCGTGTTGGGCACTTTCCTTGCGTCTACAGGCTGCGAAGCAAGTATGTCGAACTGCCAGGCCCAGCCTGAGTTGAGGTCAGTAAGGTTGATGTCCAGTAAGGGGGTGGCGTTGCCAGAGTCGCGCTCGAAGCGTGTCCACTTCCTTTCCATTTCTACAAACTCGACGTTTTCTGAATTCCTATGTTCAAGTGCTGCGTGCCACTCAATTTTTAGGCAAAGATCACCTGCGCTATCGTGGAACGTGAACTCCGCAAAAAATGTCGGCCTGACTTCATGGAGTTTGGATAGCATAGAGTCCAAAGGAGATAGAAGGCTTCCTGCATGATGCTGTACGTAATCAATAAGCCGTTCTTCAGTCGCTTTGTCGCCGAGCCTGCGTCGGTGCGTTAGTGATATGGATGATCTTGGTGGACGGGGTCATACTTACTCTTGAGTGACTCCAGCTTGAAATTGCGATTCATCTGCCATTCGCTCGTACTCGTCCAAATCGTAGAGGTCGTCTGTTGGGGGCTTATACTGTTTCAACAACAAAGTACCGAGACGAATGCGCATTTGAATGCTCCCGCGGAAGTAGTGAAGCTTGTCGAGCATGCTGATGATCATGTTGCGCACACGCCTCGTATTGACTGCTGTCTCCATTGCAGCACGCGCTGGACGCGCATCTTCTTCCAAGTACTCTCCACGAGGCGAGCGACCGTGCTTTTGAAGTGGCATACCGTTGTTAGTCAAGCTGACGGGATGGTCATATTGCTCCAGATAGAGGTAGGCCGGCACGGTCTCTTGTGGCCAGCGAAGCAGGTACTTTCTTACTGGCAAGACCTGTCTCGCGGTGATCTGAAAGCACGTTAGGAGCAATCGACGCAGACCGGCTTTTACTTGCGATGCTGTACCCGCGACGCTGAAGACACCAAGTCCGGCGTGAAAGGTGATGTGGCAGGAGCAGTCCATACGGATCGGATCTAGTGCTTCGTAGTTGCTTCCAAGTATCTCATCTGGTCTGCATTCATCGATTGGCCAGTGAAAGCTGCCTATGGCCTGGAAACGCTTATTTGGCGGGGGGTCCTGACGATATGTCTGTCTTCGAACCTCCCGGCGCCATTCCCGTTCATCATCTTCATGCTCCTCAGGTTTTCGGCTGGCAACCTTGGCAAACCTTTTGGCAGCTCGGCGTCTCGTTTCTGAAGTTGCCGCCTCTATCCAGGCGTCTATCTCTTGCACTGTCTGCGCAACTGCTGCTTTTGCTGCGTCTGCTTCTTTTTCGGTCCAGATGCCGAATACCATCTCACCGTCAATGCTTTGCTTATTGCGGCTGAAGACGAAGGTCCCGCAGCGACGAGCAATTGCCTTGTATTGCCCGGCCGAGGATGCGAGGAACTCAGGAATGCGAAATTCTCCTGCTGGTTTTTTGCGAGCACGCCATAGTGCTTCGCCTGGCCCATCATCCGAAATTGGGAATTTAGAAGGTCGGAGCTGCTGTTGTGGTGGCTTGACTGTGCCTTCATTCTGCCATTCCTCTAGCAAGGCTCCAGATTGACTGACTGGTGGCTGCCGCCGACGCCCTGTTCCGTGTGGCTGTCGCAACTCGCGACGAGAGTCTTGCTGAGCTGATTGTGGCAGCGGTGAGGCCGGCTGATGTTCAGGTTTGGAGGCTCTTTTCTTGTTCACAACCTCTTGCAACCCGTCTTCAGCATCCGGTTTGCTTGCAGGCGCGTATTCAGAATCCCATTCGGCAGTGTTGCTGAGTTCGTAATCTGCCATGATTCGTGAAGATAGCCCGACGAGGCTTCTGTGACGTCGTAGAGCACGTCCAGATGTCGATTCTCACAAAAGATGGTGATCACGCCGACAAGCTCGCAGATGCAGTGCGTATTGAACTTCTTGATCTCTTGAACCGACGAAAATGTTGCCTTGGAGAGTTTGGAGACAGTTGCAAGTCGCAAGGAGTTGAGGTGTCCAGCAAACGAAACCACCTGCAGGTTGCAAACGGAAAGAGCAACCTTGGCCGCACCTACCTTCTGGGTAATGCCATTTCCAGATACGTACTGTAGACTTTCCCGACATTTCATCAGCATTTTTCCCTGAATCATACCCCGACTGTCTTTTTGACGGCAAGAAAACGCCATCGCTAACCCAAAATGACAACTTGAAGGGATGCAAGGAACTGCGTACGACAGTTCTGGCCGAGGTACCTAGACTCGATGGGGAGACCGAGAACTACTGGCAGTGTCTCAATCCACTGGGGCACTGGGGGAGCACATAGCTGCCAATCGCCTCTCCAGACTGTGCGCAATGCAGTGCTCAAAAGACACATTGGTAAATGTGACACTGACGAGCAGGATGTCGGGCATTGCTTATGATTCGCCGTAATCGCCCAGTGCATGTGACGATTCTGCTACTTATGGGCTCAGTGAGAGTCGCGAAGGGATTCACCACGCTCGCGATTAGTGTCGCGCTTATGCTGAACCATGAAGGGTGCAATGTACATATCGATGACAGAGCCAAGTGAAGCTGTGATCTCTGACGTTCCGGTTGCTCCACTCGTGACTGCCGCGTCCTTAGCGTGTCTTGAGGGGTCTGCGCTTTCCGCCACCAAGTCGCGTCTACCTCGCGTGCTCCGCGTCGTGATCTCTTGCCTTCGTGTTCATCTTGTCTCCGCGCAAAAGCGCATCCACACTCTGACCTCCATACCAGCGAACAAACGTTCCCGATTATCATCATGAGCGCCGAAGAAGACCAGTCGCAGACCGGTTACGAGGATGGGCTCGCTGGCGGTCCAGGAGCGCCAACGCCTCTTACTCAACTCGAAGGCATGGCAGGCTTGACGAAGAGGGACATACAGCTGTTCGTGGATGGCGGCTACAACACGGTGGAATCGGTCGCATATACGTAAGAACATCCTATGCATACATTTTGGACGATGTTGACAGGATCCTAGGCCGAAGAAGATCCTCGAGCAGATTAAAGGCATCTCAGAACAGAAAGCGACGAAGATACTCACGGAGGCATCGAAACTGGTACCAATGGGCTTCACAACCGCGACTGAGATGCATGCAAGACGAAGCGAACTTATATCCATCACCACTGGCTCTAAGCAGCTCGATACTTTACTCGCTGGCGGCATTGAGACCGGTTCAATCACGGAGATCTTTGGCGAGTTTCGTACTGGAAAATCACAGATCTGCCACACTCTTGCTGTGACTTGTCAGCTGCCTTTCGATATGGGAGGTGGAGAAGGCAAGTGCCTGTATATCGACACTGAGGGCACATTCAGACCAGTGCGCCTTCTAAGCGTGGCAAATCGATACGGTCTCGCGGGCGAAGAGGTGCTGGACAACGTCGCGTACGCAAGAGCGTATAACTCGGACCACCAGCTACAACTACTTAACCAGGCCGCGCAGATGATGACCGAGACACGCTTCTCATTACTGGTCGTAGACTCTGCAACATCGCTCTACCGAACAGATTTCATGGGAAGAGGTGAGCTGAGCTCAAGACAGACACATCTCGCCAAGTTCATGCGCACTTTGCAAAGGCTCGCAGATGAGTTCGGCATTGCAGTCGTCATCACCAACCAAGTCGTTGCGCAAGTGGATGGTGGGCCAAGCGCAATGTTCAACCCGGATCCCAAGAAGCCAATTGGTGGCAACATCATCGCCCATGCATCGACGACTAGGCTAAGCTTGAAGAAGGGACGAGGAGAGACAAGAATATGCAAGATTTACGACTCACCTTGCTTGCCGGAGAGCGATTGCATGTTCGCAATCAATGAAGACGGAATTGGTGATCCTAGTCCGAAAGACCTGGAAAAGGAGTAGGAGTCAGGGCTGCCATCAACTCTTTCAAAGTGTGTTTCTGGTGTTTCGCAAGTACTGTAAATGTCGTTTCATGATTTACGAAGCATAGCCGTGGCGCTTATGGAGGGCGGGAAATGTTGTTGCTTGAGCAAGGCGTTCTTTTATGGTAGACAGACCTCCAAATGGCACTTTAATGGCTGTAAAGTATGCGCTTACCGCAGTACGTGTGAAGCATTTGATTTCAAGCTCCTTCTTCGTCTCACCACGTTCATCACCAGGAGTAGTACTCCGAAGTACATCGAGCGAGGTACTATGTATTCAACTCCTGCCCCCTCTTTGGGTAAACTTCGGGACAATGCGCGAGCTCGCGTCTTGAACTTTTGCTGGCGCATTGGAGCAACATCACAACAACCCATCTTTCTTCACTCACAACTTCTTTCATTTGCCGTTCGACCTCGCAGCAATGTCGCCGCCTCCGATATTGCATCGCGAAGTTCGCGTTCCGCCTTCACCGACTTCGCCCGCCCTAATTCTCAACATCGATACCGTCG
The DNA here is from genome assembly GCA_022701445.1 of Hortaea sp. C3G1500-4. Lineage (NCBI taxonomy): Eukaryota > Fungi > Ascomycota > Dothideomycetes > Mycosphaerellales > Teratosphaeriaceae > Hortaea > Hortaea sp. C3G1500-4. The sequence goes on from JAJVDI010000010.1 coordinate 1,012,833, forward strand.
GAAGCTCCCAGCAACGAGCCCTCGCCCGCGCCGGCAGCAAACGATCTTTTGACGAGATCAGCAGCGGACTCGATGAAGAAACATATGCGCGAAAGCACCTTGCAACGGAGGGTAGTGTCTTCTTCCGCTCTTCACAGCGAGCTCCAAGAAGCTTCTTATGGCGCACACTGGATGACCGAAGGGTGCTGGAGATTCAGGCTGTCGATATAGTCAATGACAGCTACAGTGGTGAAGGCAATGGCTGGTTGACATATCGCGTGCATTTCCAGGATGCTATCCTGCCAGGGGGTGTCGTGTTAGCAGACCCGGAAGAGACGGATGCTCTGGAGTGCTTCGTCTTCACCGAGAGCAAGGAGCTGTTCACAATCACTTTGAAACGAGACCTTTTAACGAGAGCGACTTTACCCGCCGAGTTCGAGAGCGCGACGTGCGTGAAGAGGTACTCCAGCAGCTTTCTGGGGTTAAGACAGCCGTACCGATTTCATGCTGCCAGCAGCTTAGAGCTCTTGGTTTCGCTCACAGATGGTAGCTTGGTACGCTTGGAGCGTAGAGCAGGCGAGAGTGGGGCGCAATGGCGTGAGACTATATTCTCGGAGGGTGGCTGGAGCGGCTCCTTTTCCTTGAAGAAGATGCTACCTTTCTCGTCTCAGCGGACCGTACGGTATGGCGACTTGGACCTGGATGCAAGCGCCATCGTGGACATGGCTAGGACTCCCGACGGCCGTCATATCTGGACTTTGACCCTAGACCATTGGCTGAAGATGTGGAGCATCAAGACTGGTAAAGTTGTGTCAAAGCTGGACCTTTTGAACGAGGCAAGAGATGAAGCGAAAAAGACGCCATTTGTTATGAGCGCAGAGCAAGGAAAGTTGATGCAGCTTCTGCGCATACCAAGATCGCCGGACAGCCACGAGGTGATGCAGGTGGACGAGGAGCAGGACTGGGCGAGTGCCTATTACCTCGTCGTACAATCGCCCAAAGACCACCAATTCAAATTCTACAAGGTCACGCCTAAATACAGCTCCATTGAGGGACACACTGTGAACGTGGAAGATCAGCACTCACGGAACAAGCTGATACCACCCGTCGATGAGTTGATGAACACGAACGTGTGGCACCTGGAAGACTTTCATGTTCGGCCCGGCTTTGAATGGGTAGACACTATGCTCTGGATACGTGCGCGAAGCGGAACATTGTGCAGAACCTTTGCACTCACTTTCGACTTGCTTCTGTCAGAAGACGGTGAGGCACCGAATACAAGCGCGACATGGCGCAATGCTTGGTCTGCTGTTGATGAAGGTCCACTGAGATCTGAGGAGCTAAAACTGTCTCCTGGATATCCTGGAGAATTGGAGGTGAGAAGTGAGGATGCCTCAACGCCGAGCGAGAAGTGGCTCGCCTTCCTTTTCTATTCCGATCGCTTCAGTCTCGCTTCGCTGGATGCAGCGCTCTACATCTATCGCAAAGGCCGCGGGTTGCCTTCTACGTCATCACGAGGTGTAAAGGCCGCAGAGCAGCCGTTGGAGGAGCGCCTAGCCACTGCGATCACGAGCAAGATCATGCTGAAGCGCTCAGCGAACGACCAGCCAGACTACGTTAGGTATCAGCAAGACATCCAGGAGCAGTGGCAGACCTACTACTCCCTGCTGTCGCATCTCCACAATCGTCGGCATGAACCAATCGGTCTTGCTTTTGACAATGCCAGTGGGCTGGCCTGGAGCATCTGCGCTGATTATGTAGCCCCGATCCGCGAATGTAGCGGCTTGGAGTTGAGGAGCCTCAACACACATCTACTTGAAACCAACGCTACCTTCGATGTGGATCGCAAGCTGCACGGTCTAATCTATCCGGAGAGATTGACGAAGAGCGACGCAAACTCGTATGAAAGCGTGCAGTTGTCCCGCCTTCTTGCCGCAGCTAGAGACTTACGACGCTCGCTCACTGGCCCAGTCCAGGAGAAGATTCGTGAGACGGCCGCCACCGCTGCCTTGGAGACCGCAGATCCGAGCGAAACGGGTGTTAGCGAACCCGGGCGTGCAAGCTCAATCTTCGACATTTGCAATCTTGACTCTGAAGTGACTGACGAGGACTTTGAAGCTTTGAGTCTAGGTGTAGAATCTCTCGGCGGTCTGGGTAGTCTTCAGGACTTTTCCATTCTCGGGATACTCGAATGGATAGATACCGAGGGAAACTTCGCTGGACACGACAGTGGCGCGCAGCTGACGCCCTTTGGGCCTACAGTCCTTACTGCAGGTGTGGAAGAGACACTCCGGCGTTCCGAAAGCATCCTGCTCGACCTCATCACCTTGGTTGTCTTCATGGCCGGTGGACTAGAAGCGGAAGAGCTTGATCCCGAGTTCAACGCTGACCAGATGTATGACGCTTGCGTAGACCGACTAAGAAGAGTCAATCTGTTGCTGTGGCTGGTCGGGCATAAGAGGGAACGGACCATCAGGGTAGGCGAAGCAGAGGTTACTTCTGAAGTCACCCTTTTCGAAGACGTCTTTGTCGGAGACTGGAGAGCGCTACAATCACACAGGCGGGAGACTCAAACCATGTCAGAGCTTTTGACCGTCTGGATCAAAGCATGGATCAGTGGAATCAAGTGCCATGGTCCAGCGTGGGAAGGTACCACCACTCATATCCTGGCCTTCCTAGTGAATCGCAAGGAGAGCGATCTTGCCCTTGACTTCTTGCCGTTCATGACAGCGGAAACGACTTCGTGGTCCTCATACGTCAAGGCTCGCATGTGTGTTGATTTGGGTGACTATGCTCAAGCTAGTCACTACTTCAAAAATGCAGCAGAAGGGTGCGCTGCTGATAAGAACATCGACAGCACAGACACGGCTGAGCTCTTGTCTCCTGATGAGCAGACCTACTTTGGCTCCGGACTTGCCGCTTACCATCAGCACGTCGCAGCGCTTTTCGAGAGGTTGCGTGTGTATTCATACGTGGTCGATTTTGCTCGCCTAGCGCTGCGGCAAACGGAGCGGATACCAGACTTTGCGGCGGCCATGGCACGGCTAGATCGCAAGAAGCAAGTGCATGACAGTCCCGCGCGCGACAGGATCAGCGTGGCGCAGGAAGAGCAAAGGTTATTGAAGATCAAGGAAGCCAGAGATGATATTCTGAACCGACTCTTCAACGCACTGGTCCAGACGGGCAGATGGTCAGAAGCGTATGAGGCATTGAAGGAGATTGAAGATCAACCCATGAAGAGAGCCGACCTAAGACGACTGCTAGAAAGCTGCGTAAAAAGCCGCGCGGTGCCAGAGCTCCTTGCACTTCCCTTCGAAGGAGAACTCGGCATCGAAGCCGACAAAGCCTTGCTAGGCATGGCCAAGAAAGACCTGGCCTCGGGAACATCCAAAGTCGCCATCCCCACCTACCAAGTCCTCTATGCTTTCCGCACGCAACGGCAGGACTTCCGCGGCGCTGCCGAGATTCTCTACGAGCACCTTGAGCGACTGCGACATACTCCCTACCACCACCCTGCACATGACCCGGAAGACGAGATGCTGGTGAATGTCTATGTGCTTCTAATCAACACGCTCGCGTGCTGCGGCGAAGAGGATGCGTGGTTGTTGGCTGAGCCTATCCAGGGTGTTCACCGGGAGGGGAGCAAGAGGAAGCTGGTGACGTTGGCGGATCTGAGGAGGGAGTACACTGCTGAGTTGGACAAGCGTAGCGATATGTTACATGGACGCTTCGCGTTGGTTGGCGGTGAGGAGGATGCGGCTATGGATGTGCTTTGATCCTCCAGATGGGGTGCTTGAGGAAATGTTTGTAGGATAGCCTTCTTTAAATGGTTGCATGACTTCTGGGCCCAAACTTATGATTGATTCTATTGAAAGCATTCCCTCTCCAATCACTCTGATACTTGGCAAACGTCCGCCTGATTCTGGTCTTTTGAGTACTTATCCCTTCAAGCGCCACATCCCTTTCACCTCCGTATCGTTCATTCGAGACTGTACCGGGCCGGATTTTGTCCTAAGAAGGTCGTCATTGGCCCGCTTCGAAGTACGTCATGCAATCGATGTGGTGGCGGACTTTACCAACATAGCTCCGCCCGTCCCGATCATGAAGCAGTTAAGCAAAAAGCAGTTTCCACCGGCTTTTGGATCTGAAGTTGGTGGAACAGACTGACAACAAGGCGTCGAGGAAGCTGCGGTCAGCCACATTAAAATCATTGAACTCAGCACAGCGTCTTCTTAAGTCCGCGAAAAGGGTGACTCTTAAAGGAAGATCTGTTTTACATTTCACGTCCAACGATCTCACAGGCAGATTCAACACCACATCACTTCACATTAACAGCGCGAGAAACATTGATAGTTCACAATGGCTTCAGTCATCGACAAAGCCAAGTCAGCGCTCGGCATGAAGCACGACGAACTTGACATGCTGGGTCACAAAATCGGCAGTACCGGCTACGGATTAATGGGTCTAACCTGGCGAGCCAATCCCCCGCCACAGGAACAGGCCTTTGCTGCTATGAAGGAAAGCCTGAAGCACGGCGCCAATTTCTGGAACGGTGGCGAAATCTACGGTAATGCCGAGCGCAACAGCCTTCATCTTCTACGGGAGTATTTCGAAAAGTACCCGGAAGACGTCAAGAAGGTTGTCATTTCCATCAAAGGCGGATGTGAGGTCAATGTGCTCAAGCCGAATGGTAGCGAGGAGAACACACGGAGGAGTATCAACGAGTGCATTGAGCAGCTGGGAAAGGTTGGCAAGAAATTGGATCTATGGGAGTCAGCTCGTGTGGACCCGGAGACGCCTATCGAGATCACCATGCGCACTGCGAAGGAGTTCGTAGACGCTGGTAAGCTCGGGGGTATTTCGCTCTCGGAATGCTCTGCGGATACGATTAGGCGAGCAAGCAAAGTGGCCAAGATTGAAGCCGTGGAGGTTGAGTTCTCTCTTTGGGCAACCGAGATTCTGGATAACGGCGTTGCACAAGCGTGCGCCGAGCTGGGAATCCCCATAGTTGCCTATTCCCCGCTAGGACGGGGCTTCCTAACCGGGCAGATCAAGCGTCTGGATGACATTCCAGAGGACGACATGAGAAGGCACTTGCCCCGCTTTCAGCCAGAGAACTTCGATGCGAATATCAAGCTTGTGGATGACCTTCAGCAACTTGCAGACAAGAAAGGATGCACGCCTGGTCAGATTGCCACGAGCTGGATCAAGGCGAAGAGTGGCAAGAATGGGCTGCCAATCATCATACCCATCCCGGGCGCCACCACACCTGAGCGAGTGGCTGAAAACTGCGTTGATGTCGATCTGAGCGACGCGGATGTCAAAGAGATTGACAGTCTGCTTGAGAAGGTTGAAGTCAAGGGGGAGAGGTATGGTGGAGTGCAACTAAAGCTGGCTTTTGGGAGCACACCTCCGCTGAAGGAGGACAAGCTATGAGGCAACTCGCAGTTGGAGATGTGTACCGCCGAAGAAGACTGCGATTCTCATAGTAAAGTTGATCGGCCAGTGAAGGTGGCGATAGGAGGGAAGCTTGGAGCGTGGTTGGGAGTATGGCTTGGCACGGGCGGGGCCGAAAGCTCAAAGTGAACAACAATAGGAAGCACCCTCCTCCTCTCAATAGCAATAGCCCCAATAATCACCATATCATCTGCGCCAATTAATTCGACCAGGGTTGCGACCTGGATGCCATCCGATATGAAGCGATATGACTGGCTCACTGTAGTATGACGAGCGGCTCTAGCGCCGGTCGAACATTCGATCGGACGACTCTTGCAGCGGTCTACGTCGCGTGCCCTGTCGGAAGCTTGAATAGGAAGCGACAATAGGAGCAACCGACAATACCAAACTCAACAGTGAATGTGGGCACAATATGCAAGGCTGCCACCGCTACTTGCTATTGATGTACGAGTAGGGTCTTCACTTTCTATTTATTTCTTTCTCTCTTCTGCCTTGCTGCGACAATTGAACCTCACCATCAGACGTCTTCAACTTCAGAAGAATACCTTGTGCTTCTGACTCCCTCGCGAGTGGACTGAAACACCTGATCAAGAAATCATAATCTTTCGAACTACTGTTCGTCTGCAACTACTTCGACAGCCGAAACCAAAGCCGGTCAAACGATCCTGTGCTTGCAGTATCGACGGAGCACGCCGACAAACGTCAACCCGACTATATTACCGTCCCCTGGTACCTTCACAGCCAAACGCAACATCTTCCGAGATGGATCCTCTGGCCCAACTCTCCCAAAAAGTCAACACGGAGCAGACAAACCAGTCTCTTTACCAACAATTACATCAACAACAACCCACGCCTGACTCCGCGCCGCCACCACCATACATGCCATCAGAACACGACGACTACGAAGACGACTCCGACGAAGACTCTGACGAAGACAACGAACCCACCAACCACCACCATCACTCTACTCCCCCGTCTCCACTCAAACTCACCCTCAACGCCGCCCACAACATCCAAGGCTGCAACAACCTCGTCCCGACCTCCCCCTCCCCCCTCGGGGACGCCACCCGCTTCACCACCCTCCTCCTCGCCGCCGTACAACAACTCAACGCTGCTGCTTCCGAGCCGCTCTCCTCTTCTTCCTCGCGAAGACGTCCTGCCTCGAAGCGCGCACCACTCACCGTCGACCTCACGATCAACTGCGGCATCACCATCGTCGGGGATAGGAATGTCGTGGGAAATGTCTGTTTGAAACCTAAGGCGCCTGCGCAGGCTTTTGCTGGGCCTGCTGCGGCTCAACCCTCTACTTCTACTGCGAATGCTGCGACTGCTGGGGCGGGGACGGCGGGGACGGCGGATCATGCGGTTGTTGGGGCGAAGAGAAAGGCTGATGATGATGATGTGAGCGGTGAAGGGCGGTGGGTCAAGAAAGTTGCTATGGGTTGATGGTATTTTACGAAATGGGGTTGCCTTTTTTTTTTTTTTCTTTCTCTCTTCCGTTCTTCTTTTCTGGACTGGTTCGATGATGTTGCGGGGCCCTTCATAATGGGGCGTCAGATGGAATCTTACGGTGTCTCTTTTCGCGAGAGGGATGTGTTGATGCTATGCTGCTGTTTCCTTCTTTTTTTGCTGAAGAGCGATATGAATTTGAAATGGGTCAAGGCCTGTGAACATTTCACTACTCTTTTCTGGTATCACTTAGCGTTGTAGCACTTGTGAGTTCAACCTATTAATCTCATCTGATTTCACATATAGGGAGACAAGAGTGGGATGGTCATGACTTGGGTATCACATCTCATACAGTACGGTAAAACTACATGCGAATTCTGCATCTCCTCCTCTGAATTGCATCAAGCTCTACGCAAGAAAAAATCTCAACCGATTGCTTTTTTCCGGACCAGAAGACCTCTCTCGCTTCACTACGCTGAAAGAAACGACAAATTTTTAACGCAAAATCGGAAAGCCAGCAAGAAAATGATCTTCCCTCACATCGTATGCAACCTCTGCAACGACAACGGCGGCGGCGGCGGCGGCTGAGACGGAGGATGACCCGGCACAGATCCCTAATCCGTCCGATCCTGCGACTGCGGCGTCTGCTGCCCTTGCTGCTGTTGACTATTCTGCATAGCGCTCTGCCGCTTGCCATAACCCGCGCTGAGATAACTCCCCACGCCCGCCGCACCGGGATAGTTCCCTCCGCTCCCCGTGTGGCCTTCGGCTGCCAGGCGTCGTTCGCGGTATTTGCGCCCGTTGATGATGTTCTGTAAGCGTTTGCGTTCGCGCGGTTCGGTGATCTTGGTCCAGTCTAGGTCTTCGCCTGGCTCGGCGTAGTTGACGATGTCGGCCATGGTGCTCGCGCTGATTTGGCCTTGCCCGCCGGTGCCGGTGTATAGGTGGCTGCTTGGGTTGATGTCGCCGAGGTCCGCTCTGCTTTGTCTTGGAGGCGGAGGGGTTGCGGTAGGGAACGAAGCGACGTCGGATTGGATGGTCGCCAATCTCGGTGCGGCTGGGGGCGGCGGTGGAGGGTAGGAGACCGGCATGTTGGCTTCGCGCGTAGCCTGGTTTCGTTCGCCCATGAACAGATTGTGATTCCATGGTGGCAACCGCTTGTCCCGCTCGTACAGCAAACCGCAATTATGGCATAGGGTACGTGATCCGGCGGGTCCATCGCGGACTCCCCAGACAGCCGTACCCCAGACTTTGCAGTGGCTACAATGCCAGTACTGCCGCTCTCCTTCTGACAGTTGCTGCGTCGATCCACCGAAACCTGCCACTTCTGGCGTGTCGCGACCGATTGGTGAAAGACTTCTGAATCGCCGTTTCTTTTTCGATCGCTCACCTCTCCCCATCCTTTCGTCCTCGCCACCGCCATTTGCCTGCGCTTGTGACGAACCCAGACCACCTGAAAAGTAATCGCTGTACCCGCCTCCTTGCGTCTGAATCGCGTAGCTGGTGGTGAATTTGGCAGTCTCTCGTCGTGCCCTTCGCAGCTGTCGCTCACGCTCGCCCTCTCGCTTTTCGATCTCCTCTTTACTCAGAACTTCGATCTTAGGCTCCCAATCAAAGCCTAATGCGTCCTCATCGAACCTCCAGCCTGCTCCGACACCCAGAGCAGATTCCGCTGTCCCATGATATTCACACGCTTCATTCTCGACTACACCCCATCCGTCAACGCCGCTGTTGACTACACCCGCAAGGCTGCCGCCATTATCGATCATGTCCTTTTTGAGGCGCAAGCTGGCTTCGTAGATTGCGTGTGCCATCCCTGGTACCCATTCTCCAGAGAGTGCCAAGTCTGCACATGTTTGCTTTGCAAAAATCTCGGCAAAGCCAGGAGGATGCAGCAGAGACCATTCGAATTTGTCGGTGTAAAGCCTGTTTTGGAGGTTGATGGAAAGAGTGAGGACGCAGCGATGGGTGTCAGGCGGATTTAGAACGTAGTTTGCGGCAGGGTCACGTGGCATGGGTTCGGCTTTTGCTGCGAAAGCGGGAGTGCTTGCTCCGTTGACCATGGGCGTGGATGCCCCTGACGAAGCATGAACACCGTTCGTTTGGGGAGGCTGAAGTAGTCCGCCGGCGTTTGGCGTTGCAGCCTGCGCCGGTGTACCTGTCTCTTCTCTCGAAAGACCTGGCCGTATGGAAGGTGTCGCTGCGCCCGTGCCCGGTTGCTGCTGATTTACAATGCTAGGTTGGAAGAGGGGATGTAAGGCCGTGGAGGCGTGCTCTTCCAATTGCTGCCGGATGCTGTTTGCGATCTCTTGCACCATGGCCTGCTTTCGCTGGACTGGAAAGTCCAACTCATCTACGAATGTCTTTGCGAACTGATCGGGCGTGATGAGGGCCTCGTGCAAATTCCACAAGAAGCTGTCCTTCAGTCGGTACTGCGGTGTAGGTTCCGGCGCCTTGTATGCGGGCAGATTCTCGTCGATACCGAAATCCTTGGCATTGTTAGGGGTCGGGAGTGCAGCCTCGGGGCGGAAAGGGGAAATATCCAAGTCGATCCTGATGGGTATAAGCGTGGTGGGAAGAGCGGATTGGGTGTGCATCTGCTTCTCGGTCAAAACCCTCTTAGGCTTGCCCATCCACTCTCGCCATATGCCTTGCACGTCCACCGGGGCATGCGCCTCTTTGCCCAGCTCCTTTTGGGTTGCTGCCTTGTCCTTGTCTGCACCGTCCTGGACCTCACGCCTGGGTTGTGTCCTCAGACCGGTGCCACGCCTTGGCGCATCCGAGTCCTCGATGCTCTCGTCGTCGAACTCCTCGGCATAATTGATTGCGGTCGTCCCACGTTTGGTCGTTCGCATAGGCGGGGCGGCATTCTGCTGCTGCACCGGGGTGAGGAGGGAGTTGCCATAAGTACGGATGCGTGGGGCGTAGCTCGAGACGAAGGCCTGGGGGCAGTCGCGGCGCTGGAGTGGATGTCAGTCAGTCAGTTGAGTGCGACGGCTGGAAAGCGAAGTGGCGGCTATTGATAGCTCGGAGGGTGAGCAGTCGTACCTGAGCGTTCAGCATCTTGGGCTTGGCTGCCGGCGAGACCTCAAGGGTCTGCCCGTGATTTCCGATGTTGCTAGCAATCCAGTCGCGAAAGGGATGTTGTGCGCGGAGCCGGTTTCTCTACGGCGATATGGGTATCATCGGAGTCGCGACGAGGCGACGAAGAAGGTAAGCAATGTTTCGTGGGCGGAAGGTGGCGCTGGCGGACGTGCTGCAGCTGCGACGCGAAAGTGTTGATCGTCTGGAGCTTCGCGCGCGTTGGTCGACGTGGAGACTCTGGACTTTTGGGAGCCCTTGGTTTGACGTGTGTGAGAAAGCGCGGGCGCGGAACAATGACTGGTGCCTGAGGCAGAGAGTTCATTCCCGGGAATACGTCGGGACTGGAGCCCTGGAGGCGACGGGGACCTGAGCTGGGCTGGGGTTTGTGGAGATAGAGGGAGGGAGGGAGGGAGGGGACTGCCGACGCGGGCGCATCCACGATTCACGGGTTGCACGACCCATCTGCTGCTGTATGCTTCCTCAATCACGCCCTTCAGCACACCTTGCAGCACCCATTTCCTGCGTCTGCGTTACTCAACACTCTCTAATGCCATTATGTGCGTGTGGTATGGCATTTGAAGGAGCTCGAGAGTGGAGCTTGGCGCCATGAGGCTCCACCTGTCCAGCCATCGGAAAAGTGATGGAAGCGCTTGCACCTTGGACAAAGTGTTTCAGCTTGCACCCATGAGCGTCCCCTTGGACGCCGAGGAGCGAATGAAATTTTCGCAATAATTAAGAATGTATACTCCCCTGACCATCTTGTCCTGTCCACTCTCTGGTGCTCTTGTCGCACCAATGCAAGGCCCCCTCCACCTTGCAGCAAACCGCCCCCTTTCGACCTGTTGCTTAACCAAAAGCTTGGCTCCCTGAAACGGGGCCAGTATGCTCGACGAACCAATCAAGACAATCATCTGCTTGGACAAGACATTGTTTTCGCGCCCCGAATTCGAAGTGACACGGCGATTCGCCATTCACCAGCGCCGTCGAAACCGTCGTTCTTGTCAAAGCCGCTCGGGCTCAACGGCTTCGTGCCGATAATATGATAAGAGACCTATTGTATCGCTTCAACGCCGAACCGGCCAAGCACCAGATTTTGGACGTGATCCGCACTCCACTTCGTTCATGTCACGGTAGGGGAGCTTAAAACCGCCTTGTCCCAAACCCCTTCTTCTTTTGTGTTTCCTTCCACAGAGTTGATCACTCCAGTGCGAGACACTCCTGCACTCCTTACTTACTTCAAGTCTGAGCTGCTGGCCAGTTCAGTACCCACAGTCCTTACAACAAACAAGACAGTCTTTACAACCAACGCAACCGTCTCGCAATCTTTGATCGCTAAACGAAGACCACAACAGCACAAGACGGCCGAATCCGACATTCGCAAACGTGTCCCCATTCAACTCTTCAAACACAATGTCGTTTGCTACTTTCGCCGCCGTCGGCCTTGCGGCTTTCTCGACAATGGCTTCAGGTCACTTGATCATGCAGAATCCAGTACCCTTCGGTGTCGATTCTCTCAACAACTCTCCTCTCGTAGACGCGAAGCCTGGTACCCCCCAGTCAGACTTTCCATGCAAACAGCGTCCAGGTGTCTACGACATTACGGCTATGAACAATGTTCAGGTTGGCAAGCCTAACTTGATATCCTGGGAAGGCAGTGCATCTCACGGTGGTGGTACATGTCAGCTCGCTATCACGACCGACCTAGAGCCGACGGCAAACACGACATTCAAGCTCATCCAGACTTACGAGGGTAACTGCCCAGTTGTCTCTAGCAACGGCAATACTGGCACTGATGACTACACTTGGAGTCTGCCGGAAGGTACACCGAACGGACGCCTTACCTTTGCTTGGTTGTGGTACAACCGCATCGGCAACAGAGAGCTCTACATGAACTGCGCGCCCCTCGACGTCACCGGCGGCAGCGATGATACCGAATTTTACGACTCTCTACCGAATGCGTACATCGTCAACATGCCCACGAGCGAATGTGAGATCCCAGAGACTACCAATGCAGAGATCCCTTATCCGGGCCAATACCTGCTCAAGAACCCTGACGCTTCATTCGCTGCGGCTTCTGGTCCATCCTGTCAGGCATCTGCTGCCGCAATGACCGAAGGAGTCAAGGGCTACAAGAGTGCTACTGTGGAGAATCTGGCGGCCACGCATGCTCCATCCTCGAACTATGATAGCACCGGTCCTGCCACTGGAGCTGCTACTCAATCTGCTCCCGCTACCAGCTCTTCTGCTGGGCGCTATGGCGCTTCATCCGCACCTGCCTACACCTCCGCGGCTGCAACGCCAACCTCTGCTCCATCGCAATCAGGCTTCGTCACCGTCTCCTCGGCAGCGGCAAGCAGTTACTCCGCACCGGCAACCACTTCTGCTCCTCCAGCTTCTACCTCCCAACCTAGCGCTCAAACGACCACCTCCGCAGCTGCCTCTCCCTCAAGCAGCAGCTCATCCGGCAACACCTGCGAAGAACAAGGCGCGCTAATCTGCAGCGAGGACGGCGAGTCCTACGGCCTCTGCAACTTCGGCTCCGCCATCATGCAGCCCGTCGCGCCCGGCACGATGTGCTCCTACGGCCAAATCGTGCGAAGGCCTCAGACGAACGACACTCCTCCCGGCAGCGTCTCCTGCTCCGAGCAAGGCGCGCTCGTCTGCAGTGCCGACGGCGAATTTTTCGGCCTTTGCGACTTTGGTTCCGCCGTCTTGCGTCCTGTCGCGAATGGGACTACGTGCTCAAATGGCTCGATCCAGGGGAAGCGGAGCGTGGAGAGGAGGCATGCGCATAGGCATCGCCATGGTGTGCATCATGCTAAGAATGTTTGAGGGGGTTATTGTGGAATGATGGGATGCATGTTGTGGGTTTGAGCATGTCAGCATGAGATGATGAGCGGGATGACATCTTTTTTTGTTGGTTCTTTGCATAGCGTGGGCGTCTCAAGGGCCCCGATTTCCTGGCATTTGACGTGGTAGCGAGAGCCGTGGCTCTCGGAATGACGGCGGGCCGGAAAGGAAGGGCTCTACGAGGGTCTTGTGGAATGGCTTCGTACTTCGAGTAGATTTTGAATGCTTCACGGCTATGGAAAGTAGCGCTGTATCGTCACGAAAACTTCTCTGAACAGAACACTTTTGCCAGCAGAACGGGATCCCTAACAGTTGTGGTGACCTTCTGACTCTCACTTCACTACTGCCCAAAGTCTCGTGCCCCACCATCTCGGCTTCCGAACCAGGAAGCTGCGCGCGGAATGGCGCTAGTGTCCTACGTGCCTGCAGGTGCCACGTCATTTGTCCTAAAGTCGCGTATTCTAGTGAAGCCAAATCCTGCAAGCTGTCACCGCCTCCCCCCAGAACGTTGTTGCACAGCCAAATGCAAACAACCTTATAGAGAACCCAAAAAACTTCGGCTGTGAAACATTCGGCGCATGTGTCTGTAGGGTCCGCAGAACAACCCATCATGGATGTAAGATACCTTTCTTCTGGCAACCGAATCACCTACCATGAAGCTGCTGGCTAACCGTTTTACAATATAGGCGTTCAAAGCCTACGCCTTTGGGACGGCAGGATACTGCTCCCTGCAAGCCTTGCCCCTGCTTCTAACCCCGAAACTCATCGTCTCCATGCTGGCCAAGGACGCCCGTCCCATCACCGACCTCGAAGCCTACCTCTCCCGCTCCCTTGCCCTCGCCTTACTCGCTTTCGCTCTGCTCGTCATCCTCCTCACCGGCGCCATCCCCCTAACTGGCGGCATCGAAGACAACGTCAAGGGCACGAATGCCGACGGTCTAAGCAAGGACCCCTACGCTTACCCGACCCTGCTCGTCACGACGGGATATCATGCCCTCACGGCTTTCTACCTGTACACGCAAGTGACAGGGCGATGGACGTTCGGGCTCGGCGCAGGCCTCATTTTCAGCTCCATCTTGTTCTGTCTAGGCGTGTGGGTCACGGTCTTTGGGAGCGAAAAGGGTCGGATATCGAAGACTACTGGCGCCGATAAGCGCACGAGTAATTTCCCTTTTGGGAATACGGAGAGTGCGAAGAGTAAGAAGAAGGAGAGTAAGGAGGATAGGAAGGATGAGGCTAAGGCGGAGAGGAAGCGGAAAAGTGTTGCGAGGACTAGTTCGTGGCGGTAGTTTTTTTGCTTGAGCAGTTAGAGGTTTTTTGTAAGAGGACTGAAAGTTGTCTATGATCGCAGGGCCCAGAATTGGTGTCATCCTACACTGCGCGTCCTTCTCGTAGGCAAGCATCTCGTTCACATCTCAGGTTTGCAGATGTCTGGATTTTTGGCATTGGAGCTTTCGTTGCCTCGTTCGCTGAAGGCAATGTGTGCAGGTTTCGGTTCCCTTGAAGTTTGCATGCCTCCCGAGTTCGCCATTGGCTCATAGAGTGAATGGGACATCATCAGACCTGACCCGGACATGCGAGCCATGTAAGTGCCTTCCGGAACGTAGAGCCCAGGGCCTGCATGTGTATATTACATGACAGGGCTCCTGGGCATGATTAGTAAGCAGGACCATCGGGCTCTTAAGCTGTGCTGTGCAGTGGCTTTTGCAACATCCATGCAAGTTCAACCACTTCCAATCGAAAGGCTGTCTTGCTTTCATTTAAAACTACGGGGCGATTCATTGACCGCATCCTATTCATCACCGTAAGCGTCAATGAAAACCCGGTGCCAGCAGGTCTTTTGAGACTTTTCCGTCGGGTCCCTGCTATTCGCCTCTCATGCCCAGAGACGGCTGCAAACAATGCTCAAGGCGCCGCATACGGTGTGACAAGACTGGGCCACAGTGTCAGAAATGCAGCGCTAAGGGCTTAGAGTGCAGCGGTTATGGCGTCGACTATCGCTTCGCTGCTGATGTTGCCGCAAGCAGACGGTCATCCAAGCAGAACAGGTCCCCCAACGGGCGTAGACTGCAGTTGAAGAACCACGGCACCGATCAAAGGCGCGCATCGAGCGTCTCCTCGGGAAATAACGAGAGTAGCACTCAGTCTCTCTCTCCCATCAGTCGGACCAACTCCACACGCCTGAGTATTTCGAGATCGGCTTCACCTTCTCACTCTCCCTGTGGCCGTGATTCCGAGATTTCTATTTCCTCCTGGCAACGTCCTCACCCGGCAGCTGACTTGGGACTGGAAGGTTTGAAGCCTGGCATCTCCCACCTTTTCAACCACTGTGAGTTCTCAAGCGATGCACACGGAAACCCATGGCTGTGGACCTGACTCGGCTAGTTTCGTCTACAATCGCCTCAATAATGGTGACTTTTGACCGTGGCAGCAACGGCTACCGTAACATCATACTCCCCCTCGCTCACCAAGATGAGCTTGTCCAACGAGCTGTCTGTGTAGTGTCGGCCTTTCACATCGGTAGGCAGGATCCTACACTCTATGCAACGGCAGAGGCTGGGCGAACAGCTATCATTACCAAATTGTCTCAGAGTGCTCGCCGGAACGATAATGCAAATGACGTGTTCAATCTTTCAACGTTGGTCACCCTCTTAGTACTTTTGGTCGGCGAAATGGTTACTGGATCTACCGAATTCAATCATCTGTATTCGATGATGACTGCCCTCTTACAGGGCAGCAATATCTTACAAGCGGCTTCGCCATCAGTGGAAGCGTTTTTGACGCAACAGGTGCACATGTAGGTCTACCCAAGGAGGATGGTGCAGTTGGCACGAGACATTGTTGACATGGCACTTAGGTTTCAACTCTTTGTGCGACCGTTCTTGGATCCTGCCCCTGGTGCTGCGATGCTTAAAGGCAACATCAAGCAACATCTGGACTTCATAACGTGTTTTAGCGACTGTGGCCCCTGGTACTCTGCCCAGGTCTCCTGCTTGGAAGGTGCAGTGCAAATGGCGAAAGACATCTACCTGGAGGACTACAATGGAGAGCATCATCCCACTGCATGTCATATCAGGCTGGAGAGGCTCCGGGACATGACGTTGTCGATTACTTTGGCTACTCCCGGCATGCACGCCCTAGTATGGCCTTACTTCGTGGCGGCTGCTTCTAGCAGGTCTCAAAACCACCGACAGTACTTTGTCTTCAAGCTACGTGAGATCCATCAAAAGACGCCAATGAACAACATTCTCATTGCGATCGAAAGACTGGAAGAGATTTGGGAGCGCTTCCCTTCTGGCGGATGGACCAGATGTCTTGGTCGCTTTCGTCCTGTACTTGCAGTTTGAATCAAGTTGAAAAGGACAGCCGAATGCTGCTTGCATATCCCAACCGAGCGTTTGCTAAAATGCCATGATTGTACCGCGAGACATGTTCACAGACGACTGCTCTTGGGCTGGACCGAATCTTTTCGCAAATCATCGAGGATACCTTTCGCCGCTCTGGCCCCTTCCTCAATAGCTCCGTCGATGAAGCTCCTCCAACCTACAGCCCAGTCAGAGTTAGCAAAAAGGACGTTGCCTTGTCGCCTTCTGAGATCGTCCAATCTCTCAGTCACAAGTCCAGGTGCTGGGTAGAACCTATGTCGAAAGTCAGTCACAAGATGCGAACATAGAAATACGGCATAGCTCACCAAGCACCCTTTGCGAATTCATCGTCAACCCAGTTATGGAAGACCTAAAGTCAAGTCAGCAAATTGCGGTCCGGTCACTTAGTTCCAAACTTACCAGTCGCTCGATCTGCGCTGGAACAAGACCTGTGACAGCTCTCTTGGTCTGCTCGATATCCTGCTCTGGTTTGAGAGGATTATGGTTGGCACCAAATGCAACGATGTGTGTGTTGCCTGCTGGCGTGGTACCGTCCGCGATTGCGTACATCAGCTTGTTATCAGGATACCGGACGCCTGCCCAGGATCTCAGCTCTGGATTACGACACTCGGCATGCACCTTGGCGCACATGTTGACATGGCCAACTCGCGCAGCATCTTGCTTTCCGAGTGCTAGTGGCGGGTCAAATGAGATGTCGTTGAGCACATTTAGCGGAATCGTGGAAACAACTCTTGACGCCTTGTACGTCTGTCCGGATCGGGTCGACACCTCTATATGGCTGTGGCGGTCGGAGATCTCCGCCACGGGACTGTTGAAAGCATACGAAAGTCGTTTCGTCGATAGCGCTTCCTCGAAAAATTTGAGTGCAAAGCTGGACTGGCCTCCACGGAACTTGTACTTGATCAAGTATTCGATGCAGTACGCATAGTCGTGGTTGCAGAGGGCCCACCAGTGAAGAAATTCATAAAAGCTGGATTCTTCTGGCTTGGCACAACTGCTCAGCAGGACAAACGCTTGGAGTGCTGTCATTTCGTCCGGAGACAAGTCGTCTTTGATCTGCTCGATTCGATCGGCAACCGAGAGCTTATCATATTTTTTCGCTGCCGGATTGAGGAATTCGTGATGGGGCTGCGCTATTATCGTTTTGCCATATGCCCCGTCCACGTTAACGAACTTGAGTGTCGCCCCGGTGATCAGTCGATCCTGTTTCCTATCAGCCCAGCTCCGGTTGAAAGCACGAAATCTCAACAACGTACCGCCTCATCATGGCTCATTGTGCGCCTTTCTCCCTGGGATCCCAGCGAGAAATGGTTGACACCTTGAGAGAAATCATACGAGCACTCCAACTGGTCCCGCATATCGTACCGAGAGATTTCCCTCCAGACATGAGGCTGGCCCCATGAGACCCATGTACCTCCCATTTCGAATGGGTAACCCCCGATGTTTGTAGACCATGACCGTCCGCCGATCCGATCACGTCCTTCTAAAAGACATACGCGCAAGCCTGGCGTCGACGGTCGTCAGAAAATTTCCGTGAAAAGGACAATTGGATGCGCTTACCTGATAAAGCCAAGTCTCTTGTTGCGGTCAATCCGCAGTACCCTCCGCCCACGACAATGACATCGTAATGCTGGTCTTGGTCATTGATATTGGAAGCCGGTTCGATGACACCGATACTGGGTACGCCGCGAATCAATCCTGATGCATCGGTCCACTGGTATCCGTCCCTAGAAGTCATTTTGTTGTCCTAGCTCGCTGCTTTACCGTCGAGGAAAGATGGGCATGTCCATGTTGGCAAAGGGGGATTAAATATGTGAGGAAAGCGACTGCAACAGGCACGGTCCGCAACATCTTTCTAAATAGACCATTCAGATCTTCAGACGCGTGCTTCTCACTTTTCGGACCATCCGTGGAAGGCCAGCTCACAATCTTCTCATGCTCACCCCCGCTCGATAACAGCGTCGCCATGCTTCTCACATTACTTACTCAATGGGGAAATACCGGATGTCATTTTGAACTTACTTGTCTCCCCGCTCGACCCCCTCTCACTTTGGTTGCCTTCTTCGGTCTAGCATCAGCCCCACCTAAGGGCTTCGACACCACAGCGGGCCATCACCATTGCCAAAGCATTTTATGTGTCAAGTGAAGTCGACTCCGCACCGATCCATTAGCTATCAAGATAAGTCCACGAGCTTGTACCTTTTTCAAAGTGTCAAGCTAGGGTCTGGTTGCATGACGAACCGGTATCACGGCAATGAAGATAAACTCCCAAAGCAATCACACGGCCGCTGTTGATGCTGCAGGACGGCCATGTACAAATGATAGGCCAACCGCTCACTACAAGCGACAAGCTCCTCGAGATTCGATCGGCCTTTCTTTCACGGCTGCGACCCCTAGAAATACAATTTTTGTCATCCTACTTTCTTCAACATCTCCAAGGCAAATAGCCCATTGAGACTATCACATTATGGATCGAACAGATCACAAAAAGCTCGAAAGGACCAACACTGCGCATGATTCCGTCAATCTAGGAGTAACCGAGCAACTCGGTCTCCAAACCAATTATGAACTTCGCGACCTTGGCCCTTTGACCATGGTCGCATTAAGCTTCGACATATGCAACTCCTGGGCAGCTATTGCAAGCACTCTTGCAGTTGCAGTCAATGCTGGCGGACCGGTAACGTTACTCTACGGCATCATCCTTGCCTTTTTCGTCTACGCTGCTGTGGCTGCTTCGCTGGCCGAGCTGGCTAGTATCTACCCTACTGCTGGTAAGCTTGGGAAATGACAGAAAGGAGCGAGCGACAAGCAGTGCCGCTTCACAGCAAGGAGTCGATCACGCTGACAGAATAGTATGTTAGGTGGACAATACCATTTCACCTCCATCTTGGCCCCGAAGCGATTCCATCGATCCCTCTCCTACGCATGCGGACTCATTGCTGCGTTCTCCTGGACAGCCCTGGGTGCAGCGGCAACCATTCTAAGTGCGCAGATGCTACTTTCAGTACCGTCATATTACTATGCGGACTATATGCCGCTGCCCTGGCACTACTTCCTCGTCTACCAAGCCATCAACGTTGCGATGTTGCTGTACAATCTTTTCGCGCTCAAAGCGACACCTTGGATACATAACATTGGATGTAAGATGAGCACACACTGACTTTGGGGCAATGCTGACGCGCGGAACAGTCGCACTCACTCTCCTTCTCTTCCTCGCAGTGACTATTACCTGTCTCGCTTTCGCGGATTTCCGCAGCTCTGAATACGTCTGGACCACTTTTGAATCGCAAACGGGCTGGCCGGCCGGCGTCACGTTCCTGACTGGCTGGTCAACTCCATGCTTCATGTACGCCGGCATCGATGGCACCCTCCACCTGGCCGAGAAATGTACCGATCCTGTTCGCGTCGTGCCCCGCGCACTACTTTCGACCGTGCTGATTGGATTTCTTACGGCGTTCGGCTTCGCGATCGCTATGTGCTATAGCATTGGCGACTTGTCGTCTCTACTGAATACCACGTAAGTCCCCACACTTCCTCCATCTATCACCGTCCCCGTCATCTTCCGGGCAAAGCCTATGGAAGACTAAGTCCTGACCTGGGGGATCCAGTATGCCCATCTACGCACTCTGGCGCCAAGCCATCGGCTCTGCGACCGCCTCGACAGTCTTCCTCATCGCCTTAATGCTCGTCATCTTCTTCGTCATCAACGCCGTCCAACAAACTGCTTCCCATCTCATCTGGGCCCTCGGCCGGGACAACGGCTTGCTCTTCTCCAACCGAATCGGGACCATGCACCCCACGCTCCATGTCCCCGTTTGGGGCCTCCTAGTCAACGCAGGCCTCATCTTCATCGCGGGATGTATTTATCTCGCTTCGACCCAGGCGTTTAACGCTTTTATCAATTCGACGATTATTCTGCAGATTGTGAGCTTCGCTATGCCGTGTGTTCTACTGCTTTGGCAGGGGAGGAAGGAGCACGTTTTGCCACGGGAAAGGGGGTTTTGTCTGCCTCAGTGGTTGGGCTGGACGGCGAATCTGGTCACGATAGCGGCTGCGGTGATTGAGCTGGTCTTTTTTGATTTCCCGACCAGTTTACCGGTTACGGGGTCGGGCATGAGTAAGTTAACTTACAGGATTTCAGATGAAGGCTTTTTTGCTAACGCGGAGACCCAAAGATTATACTTGCGGTGTTCTTGGCGTGATTGCCATCTTGAGCGGTGCTAACTGGTTCTGCCACGCTCGTACGCGCTATGATGGCCCCCGATTCGAGTCGATGGGCTTTGCATAAGTCTCCAGACATGTCGGTCTCAGACCTCCGAAGCCGACACTCTTCACTTCTTGACCCTATAGTACTCAGGCGCATACTCCGTCAACCACCCCTTCTCAATCTTCGTCACGTCCCGAATATACGTCTTCTCCCCCGTCTCCATGATCTCCGTGAAGATCACCCAGTCGGCCTTGCGGTTGAACATCAGACTGCTTGGGTGCGCATGTAATGTCGTCCCGCCATCGATTGTGCGGAAGGTACCATCGGCCTGCATCTGCGCGGCGTGCGCGAAATAGCCGGAGGTCAGGCATCGCCGGATCCGCTCTTCAGGTGGCTGGCCTCCGGCTCGGAGTACGCCTTGTCCGGACCCGAGACTTTCCGTGACGTCGATGCCGAAGCGCTCGAGGTATCGTCGCAGCTGGTTGCGGATCGAGACAGCTCGGATCATGGACTTGAAGTTCAGATAGTGTTGCTGACACCACTTCGCGTCCTTCTTCCCACTCGTCACAAAGGCTTGATAAACATTGAGCAAGGTAAGGTGATCACCTTCCTCGACGGCGAATTTCCTGCGTGCGGACTCTTCACGCTTCTTCTCGTCGTGCGTGAACCAGACGTTCCCCTGCAAGCTGACCATGGCTGCTATTGTGAGCATCTCGCTCAGACAACCGAATGAAGGAGAAGAAAGGAGGCATTTCGCGAGCATAGGTTCTAGAGCTAGCTCCGCCATACGCGTTCCCAATGGCGACGTGAGTTTGGCGTAGTCGTCCAAAGCGCCGAGGGAGTATAGCAGCTCGAGAGCGCGGATGATGAGTTCGGCAGGTGGTGGCGTCAGAAAGTCGAACCGAGCTATGTTGTCTATACCCAGAGCTTTCAGCTGTAAGATGGTAGGCGCCAAGTTACTGCGTTGGATTTCCGGGATGGTCGTCGCGGGCAAAGATTGGAAGACCGCTTCGGGGTATAGCCTGTAGCATTTTCCTGCCTTCGTTCGTCCGGCACGCCCAGCTCGCTGTGTTGCAGAGGCTTTGCTCACCGGCATGGGCGTGAGCGTTTCGATGCCTGTGGTTGGATTGTAGGCGCGGAGCTTGACAAACCCGCAGTCTACGACATACACGATCCCGTCGATAGTGACGGATGCTTCGGCGATGTTGGTGCTGAAGATGACTTTTCGGTGATTTTCAGGTGCAGGCTCGAAGACGTACATTTGCTGCTCGGTGGTCAAGCCAGCGTACATTGGTAGGGCGAGGATTTTATCTGTGGTAGCTGGCAAGGATGGCAGGCGATCGGCAACCAGCTGCAAGGCTTTCTCGATTTCGTCCCTCCCTGTGAGGAAGACTAAAACATCACCTGCAGGCTCTGAGGTATGGATGTCGAAGACAGTGTGAACCGCGCGTTCCAGATAATCTTCACAAGGATCTGTGAGATAATGAATGTCGACGGGAAAAGCTCGACCTTCGATGGAGATGATCCTGGCAGTTTTCTGGTCTTCACCAACGTCTTCGCCATCGCCGGCGAAAAATTGGAGGAAATGCTCCGCTTCGATGGTTGCACTGCTGACCACGATTCTGAGCTCTGGACGCTTCTTCCGGATCTTTTTCAGAACGCCTAGCAAGACGTCTGAGCTTAGGCTTCTCTCATGTGCTTCGTCGACCATGATGATCGAGTACCGACTCAGGAGAGGATCCACGAGGGCTTCACGCAGGAGTAAGCCATCAGTGAGGAACTTGATCTTTGTCGCCGCCGAAGTGACGTCTTCGAATCGGATGGAATATCCAACATCCTGTCCCAAGGGGGAACGCGACTCGTCGGCTACTCGTCGCGCTACGGTCGTCGCTGCAACTCGTCTAGGCTATTGGATCAGGTCTGTGAGAATGTCAACTACTACCAACTATTTTGCCGCTGCGGGTGGATGATAGACTTGCCTGTGTGACACCTACGACTTTGCCATCATTGCACCAGCCGGATTGGGCAAGGTACTGGGGTAGCTGAGTTGTCTTTCCGCTTCCAGTCTGGCCAATGAGGATGGTGACGGGATAGGTTTCCACGGTGTAAAGCAGAGCCTCGCGGTGGCGGGCGATGGGGAGAAGCGACGCGGGGCGATGCAGGCCAGGAATGAAAGTGTCGGATTCCGCCATGGTGTCTCGAGTAAACTGCGATGTATCGTCTTCTCAATGCTGCAAGCTCGGGAAGCAGTACGGCCAGCGGTCTCTTCAAATCGACTTTCGCCTTTTGCTGGATTGTGGCGGAATTTGGTGAGTCTTCTGCGTCAAGATCATACAATCGTCGTCACGCTGTGATTTCTACGCATTGTCCATCCCATGTCAACAACATCAGATGGTCGCATGCTGTTGAATCCTAATTCTGTACCGCTATGATTTTCACTTCCAAACTCCCGGGGGCAGAGCTGGGAGGTCAAAAAGCACAACTTCCCCATTGGCTTTAGCGCTGCGGATACGGTCCGTCTGCTCGTCCCTGCATCAGTGCGTCATTGGCTCGTGCAGCACATGCTACCTAAGCGAGAGCACTAGGCAGCTCCAAATCAGCTTCCCCGTCAGCACAGCTAATCTCTCCAACATTTGAAGGCCAGATACCCGCTCAACGATATCAAGCACAATCGCCACCGAAGACCATTGCAGACTCTGTTGGTAGCAAAGGCGAACGGCAAACATGGCGGACAAAAAAGAAGAGCCCGTGTCACCGATCAGCAAGGAGGAGTCGGCCACAACACGTGAGGAGATGGACTTTGACAACGATGAGGCCGACGACAACAAGCAGCAGCAGCAGCAGCAGCAGGAGAAGCCGCCAGCAGCGGAATCAATTGCCAAATTCCCCAACCCATCTCCATCCCCAAAGCCACGGGTCTCCTTCCAAGACGGCCCAGCTGAGGAGATCCCCCCGAGCAAGCCACCTCGGCCCATGTCACCTATGGTTCAAGCCGAAAACACTCTGATCGAGGCCTTCCCGAGCATCGATACCAAGGTCGTGAAGGCGGTCCTCGCCGCAAGCGGAGGCAAGGTTGAGCCGGCCTTCAACGCCCTCCTTGGTATGACGGACCCGAGCTTCAAGCCGGAGGAAGCCGCTCCGCCGCAGCCACCGCGACCGCAGCAGAGGCAGCAGCCCATGAGCCAAATGGAGGCCGACGAGATGTACGCGAGACAGCTCGCCGAGCAGTACAATGCGGGGCCGCGCGGCGGTCATCGCTACAACCAGCGCGAGCCGGGCAGGAGGGGTCCCAACCAGCAGCGTCCCCGCTACGACGAGGACGACCGCGAGCCCTCCTTCTTCGACGACGACCTAGCTGAGATCGGCAAGAACATCTCCCAGGGATTTCAGGACACGCAGAAGAAGTTCAACTCGTGGATTACCAGCTTCCGAAAGAAACTCGATGGCGAGGAGGACGACGATGATGACGAGGACCTCTACTCCAGCGGCGGGCCAAGACCACAGCAGAGGCGACAGAACTTTGGTCCTAGCCAGACCGAGCAGATGCACGGCATCCGTCGATCGGCCGAACAGTCCCGCTCAGCCCGCCAGAGCACCGAAGCCCAACGCTACGACGCCGACCCGCAGGAGTTCAACGCAGACGAGTTCGAGCGGCTCGAGCTCCGGGACGACGAGGCGCCCCCGGCCATGCCGCCGCGTACTTCCAGCCGACCCAAGAGCAACCCGGATCTCTTCAAGCCGCAGCCGAAACCGCCGCAGTCCGGTCCAGTGGACGAAGTGGACGCCGCCGAGCGCAAGACCTCCGCGCAGGGCGGCGATCCGGAGAAGGCGAAGAAATGGCAACCGTTGACCTCGGTCGCGCCGCACCCGGAAGAGGACAATGACCCGTTCAGTCTTGGCGACGACGACGAGGAAGGGGATGGGAAGGAAGGTGGGGTCGGCAAGACGGCCGACGATAAGAATGAGGATCTCATGAAGGATGCGAGTGAGCGGCTGAAGAAGAGTGCGTCGATGAGTGCGGGTGGGAGTGGGCAGAGTGGGGAGAGTGGCAAGCAGCCCGGGGAGAGGAAGCCGAGTGGGAGTGGGAATAAGGATGCTATTGCGGAGGCGATTTTGAGTGGGGAGGGCGAGGGGAAGAAGGAATAGATAAGGAGTTTGCAGTCTGGCTGGATTTTGGAAAACGAGGGCATACGCAGGGAAGTGCACCGGAGCTGCGAATCTTCTTCGCGGGTCCCGTAGTAAACTCCAGCTTGTACACAGTAGGCTGAGAATTGCAAGTCAAGACCGCGGATTCCCCTTCTACCAGCATGTCGTTCCTCAAACTTCTGTTCAATCATCCTCGCCACGTTAATCACCTCAGATGAGATGTCTCCGACCATCACAGCTGGCTCAAAGAGCTAGCCAATCGCTCGTCACATGATCATTTCTAGGGATTCTCGCCAAGTCCCGGTCTACCTAGGTACTCACGTTCGCAACTGTGCCTCCGCAGTCTGCTGCAAGCATCATATTTCGTATCAGCTCCCGCGTCTTTCCAACTTCTGTCCTATCCTTGACACCTAGTTGCACTCAGTTCAGCCACAGATCCCTTGCTGGTCGTCCCTTTGCTTCCATACCCCAAAGTGTCTTCCCGCAAAAACTGAAGTGCCTGCTCGGTGCTTTGTCAATTTGGACCGGTCATTGCTGCATAGCTCATAGTTCCCCAAGCCTTGCGTGCCTGCAGTAGACATCTTTCGTGGCCTTAGTTCCGTCTCCGGGGCCCACATCGTAGGCATGTTGCGGTCGTAGGCATAAGACTGCGCTCTAGCCGTCGTGTGGCATAGCTTTCGTGGTGGCAGAAACTCCTCTCCGGAATTGCAGATAGAACTGGCCGGTGTCACAACGCGGCAAACGTGTCGCCGTGCGGCCCGTGGGAAACGTTGAGTCCTTCTCTGCTCCAAGAGAACGCAATGTCCGATATTGCTTAGCAAAGGCATCTGGACTTGTGGAAACTCCTGACGCAGACGCCAAAAAATCCAGGCCCTCTCCTGCCACTCCCATCTGGGTTTATCGGGTTCTTGTATGGCCCGGCACACGCCTATGACACACCTCCCGGATTCAATCACACCCCATCCCTACCCCCCGCCCCCCCAACATCACTCCCCAACTTCTCCCCAACACCCGACGCCATCTTATGATCCCCGGGGTTCGCTGCCGCCTCGTAAATAAAATTCACGGGCTCCCGACTCAACTTCATCCATTCCCCCTTGAACCCGAGATAGCTCACTTTCGTCACGTCTTCCTCCCCGCTTCCCCAATTGTCTTCGAGGAAGAGGTCGAGGGAGCGGACCGTGTTGAATAGGGCGCGTTTGACGCCGATTTCTTGAATCTCGTTCGATTGCGCGAGTTCGAGGGTTTGGGTTGGGGGTAGGGAGGTGGCGGTGCTGAAGTCGAGGTCTTCCCGGTTGAGGTAGAGTTTGAGCGTCATAGGTGCGTGCGAGGTCGTGGAGGTGCGGAGCAGGATGCTGTGGAGTCGGATTTGGCCTGTGAAGCTTTTGGGGGTTGTTAGCTGGGAGGGGTTTGGGTCGGAAAGGTTGTGAGACGTACGGAATGTGCATCAGGAGCTGTTCGTCTGCGTCGCTGTTCAGCTCGGGTTCTTGGTCCATTCTCTCCATCCATGTCTTCTGGACTATTTTGGCGCCACTTTGCGGTTCGGCTTCGTTGAGGGTGGTGATTGCAGAGAAATCGATTGGTTCGTAGACATGGTTCTGCAGGGCTGGCGTGATGTCGTCGGTGTGGTCGTGCGCCGCGCCCTCTGAGTGGTCATGGCCATGATGATGGTGTTCGTCGTGACAATGAGACATGTTTGACGAGGTCCTAGGGGTAAAGAAGTTGCTGAAAGTCTCGAATGTAGTATCAGAGTTGGGTTTGAGTGAGTTTCATGTCGAAGCTTGAACAGAAAGCTGAAGTTCACTTGACATCAAGCGGGGCATGTGGGATAGGGTATCGATCACGCTAGAGCCGCCTGAGCACGTGGTTGAAATATGGTATGCGTCCCTGACCTGGGAACACTGTCCAAATGTAGGAAGAGTGCGCTTTGGATGAAGCGAACAGATGCGATACAGTCAATGCAAATGTCCTTGGGTATCACCATAACGCCACGCTAAAAAATGCCAGAAGTCAAGTATCCCAAATTCCTGATATCCAGTCACATTTATCACGCCGCAATCGGCTCCCTCGCCTGCGCTCGTGCAGCCCTTGCTTCCCTCCGTCTCTTTGCCTTCTGTTCAGGCGTTTCAGTCGGCACATCCGGCAGCTCGCCTTCCACAACCCCCGAAGGCGCATCAGGTAGGCTGTCCGCTGCAGCCTTGCCATTCGCTTCTCGCTCCATCGCTTCCAGCTCATCCTCCACATCGTCTTCGTCTTGATTAGACATTTTCCCTCCGAGCATGTCGTTGATTTCCTGGCAGTACTGCGTTAGCCACTATCCGCTTGAAGATCTCCTGCTTGCCAGACTTACCTCCTGATAAGCCCGCGCTTCAGCACTGTCCCCCATGATCATCTCGACCTTGTCCAACCCGCCCATCTCCTTATGTATCTCTTTCAACACGCTAGTTCCCTGCTGCAGACCGAACATAACATCCTTCTGCACCTGCGCAAACTCCACGTCGCTTGTCAGAGTCTCCAGTTGGGCTAGCTGCTGGTCGGTTTTCTGCAAGAGGGACTCTTGATATTTCTTCCTCCGCAGAGCAAGTAATGCGCCGCTTTTGTTCTCTTTCCGCAGGCATTCTCGGGCGATCTCCGTTTCGCGGTCGGTGATGACTCGGATTCGTTTCTGATATTGGTGAAGTTTGTCACGTTGGACTTTCATGTCCAGGATTGCTCTGCGCGAGGGTCAGAACATGCATAAGCATACCGTTTTGAGGCTGAAGTCCGACACACTTATCCTGAGCGGAGATCTTGTTCGAGCTATTGCTGTTGCCCATGTTTGCGATCGAGACAGTAACGGAGGATCTCTGCCTGTCGCGCTATCGGAACCAGTTCATGAATCAAGGAAGGTATCGATCGCCAAGTCTCAAGAATAGATCAACAGACAAAACGTGAAGGACGGTCTATCTGTCGCAAGCCACAATCGTCAACAATCGGCTTGACTCTTCACTTCCAGCGGGACACAGTGCATTGGGCATGTGGGCATGTGGGCTGGGGAACTCGAACACGCGAAACGTCACTCCCAAGATAACGGCACGCCACGCGATGGCTGCCGTCAGCGGCCCGGACCTACTCCATCCCATCGGACGGTGGGACCCTGGCACTTGCGCATTCCCGAAAAATAATTCGAGAGGCGCATGAGAAAAAAGCCCAACAATTCCCTTTCAATCACAACCAACACAACTGGACAACAGGAAATGCTTCGGACAAGATGAGGCTACAAGGCGCGCTCGATAACGACGTCCTCGTCGCCACGCGCAAATTCCTCGAAAACGGCGTCCCTCCGGACCTCGAAAGTCTCTGGACCGCTTTCCAACGCTCCAATTCCAGCCTAAAGCGCAAACCGAAAAAGGTCCTACAGGCCAGCATCGAGCGCGTACTGGATTTCCTCGGTGTTTCTGACGCCCCTCCTGCCCAAGCCAGCGACGATTCCGAAGCAGAGGCCGAGCGCGTTCAGCAGCGGGAACACGCTTCGGCCGCGCAGGAGACCATGAATCGTTCCTTACGAGCGAACCTTGCCACTCCCCGCGAGACTGGAGCACCATCCGGTAGTCCAGCCCAAGGAGTTGACGTGGACTCGGACGCGCCCAAGCGCCGCCGCATGGCCAACGGCGAACCCCTCCCCAAACGCCCCAAGTCCGAGAAGCCTTCCAATGAAACCCCAACCGATGTCTCCCTCCACGACCTCGGCGGCATGGACGACGTCCTCGACCAGATGGAAGCGCTCATCGTCCGGCCACTCCTCGCCCCGGAGGCATACGCCAGCATGCGGGTCAAAGTCCCCAAGGGGATCCTACTCCACGGGCCCCCGGGGTGCGGCAAAACTATGATCTCGCGGGCTTTCGCAGCCACAATGGGACTCCCCTTCGTGGAGATGTTGGGGCCCTCGATCGTGTCCGGGATGTCTGGGGAGTCGGAGAAGGGGATCCGGGAACGGTTCGAGGAGGCGAGGAAGTGTGCGCCCTGTTTGCTTTTCATGGACGAGATCGATGCCATTGCGCCCAAGCGCGACTCGAGTCAGAGTCAGATGGAGAAGCGGATCGTGGCGCAGTTGTTGGTCAGTATGGATGAGTTGGACCGGGATCCGACTAAGCCGGTTATCGTGCTGGCGACGACCAATCGTCCTGATAGTATCGATCCGGCGTTACGTCGGGGTGGGAGGTTCGATACTGAGATTAATATCCCCGTTCCGAACGAGCAAGTGCGGGAACAGATTCTGAAGGCGCAGACGAGGGAGTCCCCGATGTCTGATGATGTGGATTTCAGGAAGCTAGCGAAGATGACGGCGGGGTTTGTGGGCTCGGATCTTCACGATCTCGTGAGCAAAGCGGGTTCATGGCAATTGAATCGCTATTTCGAGGCGGTGAAGGCTCAGCCGCTTAATCAGGAGACTATGGACATCGACCTCCCTCCTGCTGCTGCTGCCCCCGGCACTGCTCTCGCCAAAGCGACAGCCATCGAACGCATGGTGGCGCGCCTCCGACGCAAGGACATCCCGCCCCCCGCCGGCTTCGAACATAACCGCATCACCATGACCGCCTTCGAATCCGTCCTCCCTAACATAATCCCCTCCTCCAAACGCGAAGGCTTCGCCACCATCCCCGACGTTTCCTGGGCCGACATCGGCGCGCTACAGTCCGTCCGCGAGGAACTCCAAACCGCCATCGTCGAGCCCATCAAACACCCGGACCTCTACGCCGCCGTGGGAATCTCCGCCCCGACCGGCGTCCTGCTCTGGGGACCCCCCGGGTGCGGGAAAACGATCCTCGCCAAAGCCGTCGCGGCCGAGAGTCGCGCGAACTTCATCTCCATCAAGGGCCCCGAACTCCTGAATAAATTCGTCGGCGAGTCCGAAGCAGCCGTCCGTCGTGTCTTCGTCCGCGCCCGTTCCAGTAGCCCCTGCGTTATCTTCTTCGACGAACTCGATGCTCTTGTCCCCCGCCGCGACGACGCGGGCAGTGATTCCAGTGCCCGCGTTGTTAATACCCTCCTCACCGAACTCGACGGCCTGGCTGATAGGCAGGGGATCTACGTCATTGCTGCTACGAACCGCCCGGAGATCATCGACGAGGCTATGTTAAGGCCGGGACGATTGGAGACGCCGCTCTTCGTCGATTTACCTGGTCCGGAGGAACGCGTTGAGATTCTGCGGGCGTTGTTACGCACGAAACCTATCCTCGAGGAGGAGAGGGCGGAGATTCTGGCCCTCGCCCGCGAGGAGGCGTGTCATGGGTTCTCGGGAGCGGATCTGGGGTCCTTGACGAGACAGGCGGGACATCATGCGCTTTCCAGGCGGTCGATGCGCTTGGAGTTGGTGGATTTTCGGTTTGCGGTTACGAGGATTAAAGGGTCTGTGGGCGAGATGGCGAGGTATTATCGATTGAAGGAGCGGTTTGCTCAGAGGTTCTAGGGGGTGGGATGAAGGGGGGTGGATGTGGGATGTTGTTGTAGAGGGTTTAGAGGATGTGGGCGTGGGAAGTATCAGATGCAATTGAACATGTTCGGTACGTGCAATGTAACGGAGATTGGATTGATGTCTGTTATTGGGCAAGTGCGGCAAATTTGTCTTGCAGTGACTGCATGAGAACATTGCAGGTCGGTGAAATGCACCTAGGCAAGAGCAATGGTTTCATGCCTGTTGTTGAGCCTGTGAGGCATCGCTGTCTTGGTAATGGAGTAATGATAGGCACTACGAGACGGGTGTCGTGAATTCCGATTCCCGGCCGATTTTCTCTTTTTCTTTGCTTCCTTCAGTCTGCGACGGATTAGTATTGCGGCGATTGTGCACAGTGCAGATGCGTGTGTAATTCTCCTACCACGACACGTCGAAGTCCGAAGTGGTCGCAGTCGAAGTGGGAGGTGATGGTCAGCGTCGGAGAGAGATGGCGCATCTTCCGAGACTGAGATCCCTGCTAGCGGCGATGGTCGCTGCTCCAACCATCGCAGTAAATAGTCCCAGCGCCTCGCCGGGCAGACAAGAAGAACCTGAAGTTGGTGATGGATCCAGTCTTCAGCAGCATCATCTACTGTTTGTCCATATCACCGAAATATCCTCACCAAAATTACCAACGTCGTCGTTGATCTCATCCATCAACGTCACCGCACTCGACCGTTTCATCTCACCGTCGCAAAGCTTGGCGGGCAAGCTTCCAGCCATCGCTTTCCTCTGCCCCCCAGACTGAGGTGGCTGGACGATTTCGGCGTCCCATTTGGCTGGCTGGGGAAAAGCTGCTGCAGCTTCCCACTCTCTCTCCCCAAACCTTTTTCCCCGTCTCTACCTCACTGTCGCTATTGTCCAGACTCTGATCCATTTGCTTGTTGCAGTTGCCTTCATCCACCTCTGCGAACATTCGCTGAAGGGCTCATTTTTGGGCCGCCCAACGGCGACGACCAACGTTTGGACCCCGCATCTGCATCCGCTACCGATAATTGCCTGGATAGTGGATTGCGAACGCCGACTGCGTGGTTTACGCCGACTGAGTGGTTGTTGCATTCCTGACCGACAACCACGCATTCATCCCATTCCACGCGGGCGGCCACACCACATGGGCGCCATGCGTCGCCATCTCGCCATCCCCCGACCGCTTGTGCTCCTGCTTCATCTCATCACCGCCATTTGGCTCGCTGCTCCCGCCTCCGCCAATCCGGCCCCACCCGTCTCCGCCCAGGCCGGCTTCAGCTTCAACGAGCTCTTCGCCCGATGGGATTGTGGCGGCGAATTGTGCGGGTATAACAGTCAACTGTGTTGCGCCGCCGGAAGTACCTGCTACACCGATGCTCAAACCCAAGCTCAGTGCGGAGCTGCGGGCGCTGCAACCACCAAAGCCGCCGGTGGTTCGTGGGCCTACTACACCTCCACCTACGTCGAGACGGATCTCGTGACCAAGACCACCGTCTACAGTTCCTGGATCGCCGGCCAATCGAGTGCGGCGACCACCTGGGCATCCGCCAGCGCCACCCCTACTTCCGACTCCTGCGATTACAACAACAACGAATCCTCCTGCGGCAGTGTCTGCTGCGCCAGCGACGAATACTGCTATACCCCCGGGACCTGCAAACCCGCAGCCGGCGGCGCAACATCCTCAGGCGCCACAGCCAGCGCCCCGATCCGCGGCACCTCCTCCTCCCTGGTCCAAGTAACCGAAACCGCCTCCCCCTCCACCACCGTCCCCTTCGTCGCCCCCGTCGCCACGGGAGCCAACATCACCCTAACCTCGGACCAATCCTCCGGCGGCGGCGGCCTCTCCGGCGGCGAAATCGCGGGAATCGTCATCGGCGTCCTCGCCGGCCTCTTCCTCCTCGGCCTCCTGATCTTCTACTGCTGTCTCCGCGGCCTCTGGGCCGTCTTCTGCGGCGGCCGTAATAAACGTCGCAGTCGCCGCACCCACGAGATCGACGAGTATGAGCGCCATTCCCACCATACCCATGGTCGTGGCAGCCGATACGGCGCTGCTGCTGCCGCTGGTGGTGGTGGGAGGACATGGTACGGGGCCGCCAAGCCCGCCCGAAGCCGCTATAGCGACGAGAGTCGCCATCGTCGCGGTGGCGGTGGCGGGTGGAGGAAAGAAGCGCTGGGTCTTGGCGCTGGACTTGCGGGGCTTTGGGCTGTTCTGGGTCTGAAGAGGAAGAGGGATAATAGGCGTAATGAGGAGAAGTATACCGATTATGGGAGCTATTCGAGTGATTATTATACTAGTAGTAGTAAGTTCTCCATCCTCCCGCGAACTCCCTTTGAGCTGATTTCGAGCTGACATTTTCTATCTTTCTTTCACAGGTAGCGCTAGTTCGGACGATAGGCGCACGAGGGATACTCGGCGCTCCATGTCGAGACGCTAATTGTTTTCCTTTTTCCTTTTTCCTTGTTCTTCTTCTCCCTCCTCACTCTGGGGGTTTCTCTGCTTCTCGTGTTCTGATGATTGCCGGGCACAGCGGCGTTGCGAGAGGGCGGTTATTTTACGGTGCATACGCCTTTCCAAGGGAATCAGAGGGGATACGAAAAAGAATGGTTCTACGCATTTGGACGATGGGAAAGAGGATGGGTCCGGGCGTTTTCTCTAATTCCTTTTCTTTTTTTTATTCTCTTTTTTTGCCTCTCCGCTTCACTGACTGGGGAGGCTACTTCATGTTTGTTGGCTGCTGCTCTGAATGCTGCTCGTTTTTTCTTTTTTTTCTGTTTACTACGATTCCCCCTCCTTAAAGCACGCCTGTCTTCAGGGGCGTGGATTATGGCGTGTACATATGACTTGTCGAATTTCAAAGACAATTCTTCTACGCATTCTTTGTTCGTATTTCTCTTGTCGAGGGCTTTTTTCGTTTTGGGTCTGGGGTTTCTTTTCTCGCTCGTCCCTCTCCTATTCCCCTTTTCCTTGTTTTCTTCCTCTCTTTCCTTTCTTTCCTTTCCCCCCACCTTGCCTCACCTTCCGTTCTCCCTTGTTCATACCCCTATTCGTTTGCGTTGGCACTGCTGCACACTCGGCCATCTGACGTTGTTCTCCTGTGCAAGGGCTGGACACTGGGTAGGCATATACCGAAAGACAGAGCAGAGGGAGTGGGTTGATGGGTAGGCACTCACACGTTCTGGAGAAAGCTGGGTCGGTTTGTTCAGTTAAGTACTCTGTGGGTATGATTGTGTACGGAAGAATCCTGGGCCCCCACGGTACTTGACGATGAATTTGAACTACTTTGGATCATTTGTTATCGTGCAATCATCCGTCCTGCACACGTACGTGCCATTGCTGCCTGGCGTGATCGCCCGCGATTACCTCTGAGAACCACTCCACCCGGCCCTTCTCTTCCCATCAAAAGTATCCCATTCTCCATCACTCAAACACGTCTACATCTGTCCCTTGCCCCTACGAGGTAGCCTCCCCCACTTCTCCCCCCCACCACCCCTCCCCTCCCCTCTTCTCCTGTTCTCTCCCCCTCCTCTCCCCCTTCCCCCTACCCCATCCCAGCCATCCTCTCAAACTTCTCCCGAATATCCTCCGGATGCACTTTCCGCCCCGTCTTATCGTAAAAGAGACTCGCGATCCGCAACCAGGTCTGGTTCTGGTCCCGCATGATGATCTCGCTGAGGAATTGGAGCTCGGAGATCGTGAAGAGGGAGTCGGATTGCAGGGTTAGCCATTCGGAGAGGGTGAAGCGGGTTTCGTCCCTTTCGTTGGCGGCGTTAGAGGTGGGGGGCAGGTTGGGGGTTGGGTTGATGGGTTCGGCGGTGGGTTTATTCGGGGTTTCCGGGACTGGGTTCGGTGCAGGGGCGAGGGAGATTGGTTTAGAGGCTTCTTCACGCCTCTTCTGACGCTCCTCGCGTTTCTTGGCGGCTGCTTCTTCTTGTTCTTTGGTTTGGGGTTTGCCGCCTTGTTTTCCCTGTTGGTTGTTCTGTTGGTTTTGTTTGCCCTTTCCGTTTCCTTTCCCCTGTTGCTGCTGCGGTTTCTGCTCGTTGACGTTCGGTTTGATTTGGCCCCAGCGGGTCTTCAACTCTTGGACTGGGCGATTCATCTGTTCAGCGATGTCTTTCCAGGAGGTATTAGTGTCCTTGAGCTCTCTCAGCTTGGCGTCTTCTTCTGCGGTAAATTCGGTTTGCTATCGTGAGTCCCACGGGGATTAGTCTTGCGTCTTCGGATGTTTGAGGTACGCTTGCCTTGTTCCCATCTGCTCCATTCTGCCCTCGGCCCTGACCGCCTCCATTCTGAGCTTTGCGTCCGGCATTGTCCGGTTGCCCTTTTTGTGTGCTTCTCATTCCGCCTTTGTCTGTGCGAGATACTATGTCAGTTAAGAGCTTCACGTCTTGGCTGATGTAGTCTTTACCATTGCCACTCGCCGCGCTGGGCGAAGCGCTCTTATGTGCTACGATCGACTTGCTGCCGTTCTTGCTCTTGCGAACGTCGTAGTAGGTGACATAGGTCTTGCGACCGATGTTCGGATCTGTTGGCTTTCCTGTGTCAGCGTCTATGGGGATGAGGCGGAATGGCTTCATGCCGCGTAGATAGTCGCTAAGTGGCATGGCTGGTGTTGCTTCGATGTTGACTAAATACTATGACGATCGAGTGTCGGGCTGTGAGGTTATGAGAGGTCGCTGAGTGCGTGTGTCGATAGTGTGAAGTTCAGGAGTTGTGGTGGTCAGGGAAGACAAGCGGATGTGCTTTCACACGACCACGGCAAAGAGGCACGGCGCTGCAAGCTACTCAGACGCCAAATGAAGCTGACTTACTTTCTCTTTGCTGGATGGCGAGCCGATACTGGCAAGACGCCGCGGCAGTAGAGCATCAATGATTGAGATACTTGGAGGCTTCTCCGTGGAAGGCATGTTGTCGGCGTCGGCCGCAGCAGCAGCAATGCTGGTGGCGAGGCGACCCATAATCTTCGATTCTGTGGTAGTTGATGATTGAATGTTTTCCACACATAACTGTATCCGGAAGTTGCGAAGTGGCAACCACACACGTTTGAAAGTGGGGCTAAATTTAGCAATGCTACCTACCGATCTACTTCTGCGCACCGAAACGAATCCTTCATGTGTGGCCTGCTACAGCAGAATGTGACCATCGATCATTGCTCTCGAACAATCTGAGTTGTACACCTCGTCGGTGCAGTGAGCAACCCACCTCCCATGGCACGGTCGTTAACTGTGAGAAAGCTCTTCCAAAACTCACGTCCAGGCAAAATGAAACCACGCTTCAAGTCCTCTCGCTGTAACTGCTTGCTACTCAGTGAGTCTGATCAGTCTCGTTACGAAACTTACTGCCGCTATTGTTCAAAGGCTTCGCGGGTAACCTGAACATCCAGAGAAGAAGGATTTGGATGAAAGCCGCCGTGATAGTGACCCTGAGCATCCCCAATCAAGCCAACAGATAATTTTTTACTAGAATAGATTGCTTCGCCAGGCAATATAGTCTCGAGTGCGTATTTCCGAATTTGATCGTGAGATTTCAATCCGTGGCAGAATTGTCCTAGTCTCCATTGTTGGGCGTATCACGACTCACTTCTTCTCGGGTGACGAATGTGTTGCAGATGCTATTCGCTGCAGATCATTCACGTCTCATATGTTAAATGTAGCAGTGATTTCTGCTCAAAGCTGGGCTTTCCCCGACAAGAGCTCGTCTTGGGCATGTGGCTACCGCGAGTGAAGCTTTGGGAGGTATCCGTTTTTGGAATATTGGAAAGTATACCACACTTTACGCATCGGCAGATGGGAGCGGAAATTTTCAAATTCAACAAGGCCAAAATCGGGGTCTCTCAAGGTTCATTCTGGATCCTGTTCATCAGTCAAAGTGGGAGGCCAGATCGCTGAAGCTATCGCAAGCTGAGCGCCAAGTATACCGCGGCCCCTTTCCGCTATAGGACGCGCAGCTCCCCGGAACAACCACGTTTCGCGATCCGAAGCAAGTACAAGCCCACAACCGAGGGACAGCAACACCGCCCAAGTCTGCACCAACAGCCACCATGGCCCCTATACTCGGGCTCTTCTTCGCCCTCATCTCCTTCCTCGCCATCGGCAATGCGCACAACATCCAGATGCGAGCACACTCCCGCGAGTGCTTTCATGAGTCGCTGCACAAGGATGACAAGATGACGGTCACGTTCCAAGTGGGCGACAGAGAATTTGGAGGGAGTGGAAATTTGGACATTGATTTCTGGGTATGTCACGGTCAAGACGCAGGAGAATTGTGCGGTGGGGCAGAGAGCAGCCCATTGGGAAGGGGTAGATGATCTCACGATAGCTAGGAATCATGCTGATTTGACAATGCATTAGATTGAGAACCCCAGCGGTGGCCATGAAATCGAACAGAGATCGGTCAGCTCGGGCGACTACTCCTTCGACGCCAAGCACGATGGCAGGTACACGTACTGCTTTAGCAACGAGCACTGGTCTGCAAACAGCAAGGAGGTCAGCTTCAATGTGCATGGCATTGTCTACGTACCAGAACATGAGGCACCGCAGGATCCGTTGGAAAAGGAGGGTGGGTAGAGTCGCAGCACCTTGCGCTCTCAAGCTGTACGAATGAACCGCTGACGCATTCTCCAGTCAAACAACTCACCGAGCTCCTCGCCCAAGTCAAGGATGAGCAAGGCTACATCGTCATCCGCGAACGCACCCACCGCAACACCGCCGAAAGCACCAACGCCCGTGTCAAGTGGTGGAGCATCTTCCAGATGGGCGTGCTGCTTGGCCAAGGCGCTTTCCAGATCTGGTGGCTGAGACGCTTCTTCGAGGTCAAGGATCCCAGTAGACCATCGTTCAATAAGGGAGCGTTGGGCTAACTTGTTTTTGGGTGCGGTCTTGTAGGTCAAGCATGTGGTTTAGTGCTGATTGCTTAACGTCGGCTTGTCGTTTGTATGAATACTTGATTCGATGACATGGTGCGAATACGGATCTTAGCATCGCTCTCTCACGAATTGGATGGTGATCCTTCGTTCTACTGTTCTGGCAAGCGGCGATGTTCGACGGCAAAAGGTCGACCTTCCCTCGAACTAAACGTGGACGCCGTTTGGAGGGAACGACGGTGTCATGTCATGGGCAATGCCAGGCACACGAAGGAAATGTACTGCGTTCCTTATTATTTCGTCAAAAGTGCAGGATGTCGAGGTATTTGACTCGCTTGTGTACTCCCCACGTGACATCATGTTCCGGCTTCGTTTCGCTCCGGGTCTGTCAAGCCCGACGACCCGTTGCGCAGCCCATATCAACAACGTCCCACCATCCACTTTGCCCCTTTGCATGATATGCATAATGCGAGCTCGACGCCACGGCATCGCGCTCGCGTATCATGTCCCTTGATCGCAAGTATGTAATCGCCTCAGCCACTGCCGGGTTCGTCGCTTGGGCTCTTCTTACGGACTGGTTGCCGAGCCTACGGTGGATCCCGCATGCTTTTGCGACTGGTGTCTGCGTGGCTGTCATTGGGTTGGTGTATGTGGTAGGGAGCACATCGCGTGGTGTGGAGAAGGATGAGGTGGCATATCAGAGCCTTGGGCCGGCATTCTCGCGCTCGGTGGATACATGGGAAGAGCGAAGAGCGGGATTGCGGGCCAGAGGAGAGTACAGGAGACCAGTCATCTTCCCGGAAGCCCGCCGATTCTCCAAGGCTGTCGACGGTCTGCTGGATCTGATTATACGAGACAATGTTACGAGCTGGTACAAAGCCATCAGCCCTCGGCCGCTCTTCCAGCATGAAGTGGACCGCTGTATCCGAAGCGCATTGCTCACCATCGCCGCGAGGTTTACCGACCTGGACGTGGTGGAAATCAGCATAGCCCGAATCCTGCCCACAGTGACGACGCACTTGAAGGATTTCTACGATGCAGAACATGCTGTGAGGGGCAAGGATATGAAGATAAGCGTCACCGAGAGCGAAGAATTGGATACGGCGGTGGCAGCCAAATACAAAAATGGAAGATTGCACGCTGCTGCGAGTCTAGCCGCTACGGATGGAGTCAACGCCCAGCAGCAGCATTTGCGGATGTTGGTTGGCAAGCTTCTGCCGGTTGTGCTTCCCAGCAATATGCAGTCCAGTCGAGCTGTTACGGCTCTGGTGCGTGAGATAGTGACCTGCGCAGTCCTTGGTCCCATCATCAACATGCTATGCGACCCAGACTTTTGGAATCAGATGATTGTTCAATTCGGTGGACCCATGCTGCAAGATCGCAAGACCGTCAGAAAAGTGCGGGCTGCCCTCGATCAACATGCTCCAACGGCATCACCTAAAACATCTCGCAAAGCCCAATTTCCGAGGCTGCGACCTTATGACAGCGAAAGACAATTCGAGCGTTTTATTCGTAGCATTCGCCATGTCATGACTCTCTCGGAAGCCCGCCGGTTTCGAAGTGAGATCGTGAGCCAGATTCGCAAGGATTCGGGTATCGAGAGCCAAGATGTCGTCTACCTCCGACGACTTGAGACTGGCAAGAAATTACTAGATCAAAAGATTGCAACTCTGTCCGCGACGGTCAATGCCAATGGGTCGGCGAAACCAAAACTTACTGTGCAGCCACCCGGTGATGATGGTCAGTCTGGTCCGGCAAGGAAGCAGCAAGCGACTTTGCGCGAGGTCATCTACGATGCTGCTGGGCTAAGCTACTTCATGGAGTACATGGATCGCCAAAGGCTCATGCGATTGGTGCAGTTCTACCTAGTCGTGGATGGCTTTCGAAGCCCGCTTGAAGGCGACAGCGACGAGCCGCCTCCAGGTAATGTCGAAGATGCAGATCGCATTGACATCGCACAGATGTATGAGAGCTATTTGAGTAAGCCAGAGCTCCAGACTCAAGAGTCGGCACTTCATACGGTCAAGCACTACATCAAGCTTGGACCCAAGGCCTCTCAGCAGGACTTCTTCGCTGCTCGTAGAGCCGTGCTCACAACTCAGACGCATGTGTACAATCTCATGAGGGAGTCTCACTTTGAAAGCTTCAAGCACTCGGATTTGTACTACAAGTGGCTGGCGATCGATGGGAATTCAACTACTGGTAATGGACAAAGCCGTCCATTGAGGTCGCCACTTTCTCCAGACGGCGCACCGACCTCTAGAGACCCATCACCAACAAAGGCTCGTAAGCCGCAGCTTGCTTTGCCAAAAAGAGAACCAGAGTTGAGAAGAGCAGTCCTGTCTGCCACCGACTTGAAGAGTGCGGCTAAGCCAGCAGTGACTTTGCCGGAATCTAGACGTTCTCTTGATGATACTGGGAGGCCGGCACTTTTTCAAGATGACGTGGAGGATGAGCGCATGACGCAGTCTTTGACGAGCTTGAAAGACTATGATTCTGACACTGAGTCTGTCAAACAAGTGCAGCGAGAGGAAGCCAAGGCTGTACAGGACATGCAGATGGCTCTCGACAACATCGTCAGCCATGAAGGAGATAATGATTCTCTCTTCTCAGACTCCACGGGCCGACAATCCGTGGATCTACCCGATCCTCAAAGAGTTTCCGCTGAGCAAGCACGACCGCCTCTGTCAACACGCCTTTCCGAGAGAGGCAAGCCTAGCATTGCAAGTCTCGGACTGGTTGGTGGACCTTCAAGTCGTGGTGTCTTTGTGGATGATTTGTTTGCAGAAGAAGCCGAAAAGTTTGCCGAAGATGAACGGGAAGACTCCGAAGGTCCAAGCGGTACAGATGATGAGCAAGTGCAAGAAGCGGCGCCGGGTGATCTCGGACTGACCGAGGCTATTGATGCGCTTAATGCGGAGATTGACAGGCTCAATGCACAGAAGGGCGTATTGGACTCTTTGACGGCGAAGGCTGAGCTGACGAACAATTCTGCTGAGCTACGCATTCTACGCAAATCAGAGCAGAGCTTACAGCGCGAAATTCGACGAAAGGACATGCAAAAGCAGCAGTATGCTGTGCAAGAAAGCGACAACAGCTTGTACGGACGAGCCGCCATCAGCATCAAGTCAGTCATGGTTGGTCGTGAAGAAGATGGGCACGAGTATGCGCTTTATGTCATTGAGGTTCGCAAACAAGCTGGAGAGCAAATGCCAGCTGCTACATGGGCTGTCACAAGACGATACAGCCAGTTTCACGAGCTACATAAGCGTCTACGCGCGCGCTTCCCGTCCGTACGAGATCTGGACTTCCCAAGACGGCAGACATTATTCACACTACAGAAGGATTTCATTCAGAAACGACGCACCATGTTGGAGCGGTATCTGCGATCTCTCCTACTCGTGCCAGCGATTTGTCGAAGTCGTGAGCTCAGAGCTTTCCTCTCCCAATCCGCTATCATCTCCAATGGCAATGATGCTTCCCAGGTGGACGCCAAGGACTTTGTGACCAGGATCTACAATTCCGTCAGTGACGGGATGGAAGAGTTCTTGGGTAACATACCCGTGCTTGATCAGCTTTCCGTAGCTGGTCAGAATCTCATCAGTGCTGCTACGTCGCAAATGAATGGGAGCGGACCAGTGGACGGTCTTGATCCGGCAACGCAAGATCCTGCCACGGCAGCCGAAGCACAAGCTGAGCTCAATGCGTACGAAACGAAAGAGTCCGAACCGTTCGTCAAGCCTATCTGCGATCTTTTTCTCGAAGCTTTTGAGCTCAGCAAAGGGAATAGCTGGCTTCGGGGTCGGACGGTAGTCGTGGTTCTGCATCAACTCCTAGGCGGCACCATAGAGCGAAGAGTCCGGGAATCAGCTCGCAATGCCTTCCAAGATGCAAATCTGGCTCGCTACATAGCTATGTTGAAGGACATTATGTGGCCAGGTGGCGAACGCCGTCCACCTTCGGCTCCCCGGACCGCAGCAGAGAAAACGCGCACCCGGAAAGAAGCGGCGTTGATCCTCGGGGCGTTGATCCCTGATCTCGCCGGGAGCGTCGTAGGCAAAGCGAATGCAGTCGCGGCTAGTAGGAAAATTGCGGCCGTCCTCAATAATCAGCGGTTGGATGTGCATTTGGTTTTTACGATTATTGATGAGGTGATCAGAACTATGTTTCCTGAGGTCACGGAACGATAGATGATAGGTAATGGTAATGAATGCTATGTTGTATGTTCCACAATTTGGAGGGTTTGGATCAGTTCACGCAAGGTTCCACTCAAGTGTTCAGGCGATGGTTCAAGCAATACTTCAGACAGCAGTAAGGGCTGCATTGACACTCGTTCGGCCCTTCACCTGGCTTTGACATGGAACACTGATGCTATCGATGGGAATGTGACAAATCAGTCAGCCTTGAGGTGGTCGAGCTGGCTGTGGTGCTGCTTGGTTCCGGGTCTCGGAGCGAAAGGACACGGTTGAGAGGGTTTGGTTATACCGACATCAAAGGCAGCTACATGGAGTTGAGGTACTCGCATGGGACGTCTCGAAATCAACTTCCTAAAAAGGCCGTGGCTCAACAGATCAAGACCTTCAGATCCTTTCCCGTCTCATCAGAGGATGACAATCACTCGGAAAACACACTAGGAAATATTGGGAGTCCGGAGGGCTGCAGCCTGAAAGAGTCAGAGAAATCGAATCAAGATCGTACCTCAAGCTTCTTAGGTGCCTTTTCGGGGTTTCGTTGGCGTGTTGCAGGTGTTCTACTTCGACTCTCCAGCTTCCGCGGCCGCTTCTTGTTCGGACTAGGCTCCCCAGGCTTCTGCGTCTGTGTGCTAGGTCGAGAAGTTCTTTGCGCCGATGTCGTCGACTGGTGATTTTGTTGCGAGGTTTGCTTTGGCTTCTGTGGTTGTGGAGAAGGATTTGCTGGATTTTGTCGCCGTTGCAACTTCGGCGGCTGCCTTTTAGGAGTCGATTGGGAGTTCTGCTGTGAAGCTGTTTGCTTCGCATCATGCGGTGCCTTGTTTCTTGCTGAGTCTGGGCCGGACTGGCTCTGTTGAAGGTTGTTGGAAGCAGTTCCCGCCGAGTTTTCATTTGGCTGCTGAGACTGCTGTCTACTTGCTGAATTACTTCCTTGGCTATCTTGGTTAGAATCCTGCTGCCTTCCGCTGCCAGATGGCATGTACGAGGACAAAGATTCACCCCAAGATTGCTTCTGGTTACCTTGTCCTTGGCTCTCAGTACCGCCGCTGCCCCAGGAAGGCATGTAAGAGGCCGCGTACTCAGTCCATCCTTGTTTCTGCTGGCCACCTCCAGTACTGCTCGAACTGTCGGCTGCTCCGCCTTCAATCTCACCACCCGTCTCAGCTAGATTACCCAACTCCTCCTCAGATGGCATATCCTGTTCATGCACTTGCCCAACCATCTTCTCCAGCTGCTTCTTCTGTTCATCTGTAGCCACCCATCCTGGCAGATCTCCCGTCACCTTACGCACGCCTGATCCTGCCAAGTCACCCAGCTTCACAAACGGGCCATGCAGAGCACCAACGCCAGTACCGATCGCACCTCCTAGCCCGCCTGTCACAAGTGAGGTCACTCCACCTACGAGCGTGCCTGTCAAGGTCCCTATGCCAGCACCAGTGCCAACTCCAATACCAGTGCCAGCAGCCATGCCCTGGAATGTGCCGGTTGTCAAATACTTGGCTGTTTTACCGAACGATTCGGCCTCGATCTGCTTCTGAAGCGCTTCATTGAGCAGTTTCTGTCTTTCTTCAGGATCTCCGGCACCAGCAGCTGCTTGAGTGAGTTCTTTGGACTTCTTCTGATAAGATTGAGCGGTTTTGGCTGCTTTTGAGGCTTCTTGCTTACGCTCGGCCTCGGATGGACCATTGTTGGTCGCCTTCTGGTTGGTATTCTCCTGGGCCATAATGGCTCGACACTCACATGGTATTACATGGTGCTTTCGATTGCAACGGAAGGTGACAATATAAGATGGCTGTGGCATTATGGTTCACGCTAGAGCAGCAACAGGGTTGCGTCTCGTC
The DNA here is from genome assembly GCA_022701445.1 of Hortaea sp. C3G1500-4. Classification (NCBI taxonomy): domain Eukaryota; kingdom Fungi; phylum Ascomycota; class Dothideomycetes; order Mycosphaerellales; family Teratosphaeriaceae; genus Hortaea; species Hortaea sp. C3G1500-4. The sequence continues at coordinate 1,055,722 of JAJVDI010000010.1, forward strand.
ATTACCTAAGCATGACGCATCTGCATACCGTTGAGAGCGGTTGATGTTTGTGAGGCGTGTCCTTCATTGGCAGAATGACAGTGAATTGCAAAGCTATCTACAGCTCGCCACAAGTTTGTACTTCCCTGATACCGACCTGCTCGTTCTTCAGATTCCTTTTCTGAATCCTCCCGAACTTCGAACTGTGGAGTGACCAACATCGATCTTCCATCGGAGCAAGTCCACGAGGCATTGGAGGAGATTGAAAGGTCCATGCAGGCTTTGATCTACAATCATTTATGACGTCTCTGCTTTCGACTTATTAAACTATGGACTGGGAAGCTGGGAAAAGATGCATCATCCGTTAGGAATTCTCTACAGTGCATGCTCTCCATCCTCGTCGCCAGGTGCACTGTGGTCCCCACCGCTCCACGACTGTCGCCACAATCTCCCGATGTGCCTCAGATGTCAAAACTCGGAAGATTTAGTTATGCATTGACGTCCTCACAGCCTAATGGAAACGCCTCAATCTCCCAACGGAGACGCCACAATTCCGTCTCCGTTTTCCGAGCAAGTCAGCTCAAAGATGGCATGCATATCGCTCCCAACTAAGGGTAGAATCACTGGGATAATCTCTTCTCCCTCCTCTTCGGCGTCTTCGTTGTAGATCGCATGAAGAAGATTATGATCACGTACAGCGAGCGTACGTTTATTTCCCTCTGTCTCGCTGACAACGACGAAACCCGAGCGGTATCCCTCCCGGACGATTTGCGCGCGGGGAATGCCTCGATATATTTTTGCCGAATGCTCGTGGCGAAATGTGACGACTCCGCTAACCTCGTCTCGCACCCCAATAACAGAATCAGAGCCCCATACTACCTCATTCATGATTCCACCACTCTCCTGCTTCACCTCTGCCTCGGCTTGACCGGGAGCATTGGCTGCTGGACTTCTCGGGACTCTGTTCAAAGAACAATGACGCTCAGTCGCTTCAATAGTACTGTCGTCTAACGTAAGGTCACGATGAACATCGAAAATCTTGGGAAGAGCCAACCCAACTGAAAAGATGTTGTACATAGGCAAGGGCGCAAGTGTATAGTTTTGGGTATGGTTGATCTTGAATATCGTCTCTGACCTGAAAGCGGCCCTAGACCTGGACGCAAGCCGAAGGTGATGATAACGCGCATCGAGCGAGCAGCCCTCTTCAATTTCAGGCCTCTCTTTTCTGTGGACTACGCTGTAGATGTCCACATTGTCAAATGGCGTTGAAGGGTTATTGTCAAGAGGTAAAGTGGCGGAGTAAAACAGTGCATGCCAGCTGGAAACGCCCTCCTCGATGAGGACAGCTGCGGTTGAATCGTAACTACGCTTCACTTTACTCAGGGCCAGGTGACACTTCCAGATCGCGTTCAAGCCAGCCACATAAGATAGTTCAGGCCTGAAATCTGTTAGTAGATGCTGCTTGACACGCCTGTACTCGTTCCCACAGACAATATGTTGCTTAGAGCCAGTGGGCGAGCGCGATGGAATGCCGATCAGCACCAGTTTGCCATCGCCGAGCACTTTGTCTTTGCTGCGTACGTTGCCAGCCGCTTGATACTCAGGATCCTCTACAATGTATATCTTGCCATTTGAAGTACTTTTATTGGTGGCCAAGACAAATCCTGTCGTTTTGGGTGCGTCATCGTTCTCCGGTGTCGCCTTGCACATTGTCACAGAATTGTCTGTGATGGTAGACTCGCTGGCCCCGGATTCTTTTCCATCACTAGGTCCATTCGTGGCGAGCTTGAAGATGCGATGGGTGAACGAGAGGCTGCCTATAGACTCCGCTCTATACCCGCTGTCGCAGTCATTGAGAAAGGAGATCGAGAATGTGTAGGTGTTTGCAAACTCGGCGTCCGAAAGAGGTGCAATGTTGTACACCCCGTTCTCAGAGGATCCGTCCAAACTTATCGTCAATGTCTCCATCGAAAAGGTTCATACTCGAATTTGTTCTGATTGATGTTGTTCACCATGCAGTCTTCCGCATGAATTGGGGACAACGTGGTATTCTCAAGTAGAGGCCAGCCATCATGACCTGGGCTTTTGTTGAGTTGACCATGTGAGTCCTGGTCTGTAAGTGAATCTTTGAATGACTCAAGCGGACACAGTCACGCGGAGGCAAGTTTCACTTGGTCCGACTGAGCGATGTCGAGCATGTGCGGATAGTAGGCTGCGACTTGGTTGGTCGTTCAAGCATGAGCCATTCAGTCAACCCGGAAGGCTCTGGATTGATTTGATGCACTCTGACACAAAGCTTACTGGGTTCAAGATCTTGCAAATCAACGGCACTAAGATGCTTAATACGGTCAAGGCGCCTCTGTGCCTCTCCAAGAAGTGCAGCCCCACGTTTCCTCCCCGGAAGATCTCCACTTACGGCAGGAACGGAACGCCAAGCCACTGACACTTTTCCATGTATGGTAAGCATTAGTGGTATCCGCGGAGGATAAGAGCACCAAGGAAGCGGCTCGAGTCGGCGCATGAACATATGTGCAACGTGCGCGCCTTACGGTGTGTAGGCTGTGCCGCTTACTTGAACGACATAAATGGCCAACATGCAGCCTGTCTGTCTTGGGGTTGCATCACGCTTTGGAACAGAAGAACAGCATCGCAGCCGTCATGGTTAGACGCACATTCATTGGTTCACTACTACTAAGTGCTGGAATACGACTTGCTACGGCCCAGCAAAGCAGTATCGAAGCTGGCCAGGTGGTAGGCTGCGAGTCGGTGGGCTGCCCAAATATCAGCGACTCGGTCAACAGCACTGCATGCCAGGTCGCGGATAAAAAGCTTGGGGCAGTCGCTGTGACCTCATATCACTCAGACCTTCTCAACTCGTCTGTGACATGGACTCTTGGGGTGTCAGTACCAGAAAACGGCAATGCATCCAGCGGAAATCTTCAGGACCGACTCAATACTGTTCGACATACATTCTACATGGGCACCGAGCCAGGTGTGTTCGATGACACTGATGTACAAGGATGGACTGTCTTTCAACTATCAGGAGGAAATGTTGGCCATCTCCAGAACGGGACGTACTTTCGACCTTCGCCACTGTATGGCTGGGAAGGGAACAATTGCACTCAGCCCGGCGGTCTACCGGACACTTGCGTCGCTTGGGTGAAGAACCTCACCACTCAATACGTCACGACCGCTAGCGAACCCAACGACGCAGATCTGGGAAAAGTTATTACGATCTCAAACGACACGGATGGAGTGCTATCATGCCGATCTGTCAACGATGACCTTCACGAAATCGTCTACCCATACTCGCTTACTGGCCCGAACGCCTCGCAGCCTATTAGCAGTTCACAGAACTCGTCGTCGAATTGCTGGCCTACTCTCCCGAAGTCAAATCAGCTGGCAGAAGTCTTCTCGTTCAATATTTCCGCCCGCCCCGACTCACTCAATCAGGCTTTGGCTGGGATTGAGCCTATCTTCAACATCTGGTATTCGAAGAGCCAGGATAAGGTTGAGTTCCATGATTTGTGTCTTCAGCCGCCGAACTTGGAAAGCTGGGGGAGGGTCGAGGTGCAATCAGGTGGAGCTGCGAATTTGACGCCTTCTTCGTGGTTCGTTTTGGTCTTGAGCGGGTTTGTGTGGTCTGGAGTGATGATGCTGGTGTAAGAGAATTGCAACGCATAATTTGAGATCATGGATTGAGACACCTGAGTCAAGGCTTGAAAGTTCGAGGCATTGCAATTGATCTGAAATTCTGGCTTCGGAACTGTTGCCGCCTGTAGCACTACAGCTTCTGGCTGAGCTCAGCGATCCGAGACACTACGTCGGCGGCTTGCACTTCCTCCTTGATACCCAACCGTCTGCATTGCAGCTCAAGTGCCTGCTTATCCGCCCATGCTCTCCCCATCACGACAACAAACGGATATCCAACCAGATCAGCATCATTCAGTTTCCAGCCCATTGCCCTCTCTCGATCATCGATCGTCAAGTCTATTGCTGCATTGTGAATCTGATCATACAATGACTCCACGTCAGCCTTGTCGACATTTGGAGTCGATATCAGGACAGCCTCGAATGGTGCGATAGCCATAGGCCATCCCAGACCTTCCTTGTCGGCTAGCAGAGTAGCTATGGCACCAATGAGGCGGGAAACACCGATTCCATGGCATCCCATCGACACAGAGACTTGCTTGTTGTTCGCATCCAGCACTTGCAACTGCATTGGCTGACTGTAACGTGTGCCAAGGTGGAAAGTATGTCCGATTTCAGTTGCTTGTTGCAGTTTGAGCTTGCCCTGTTCGCATGACGGACAGGGATCGCCGTCCCTCGCTTTTGTGAGCAACATAGGTTTCCCGTCGATTTCTGAGGGTAGAATCTCGCTGGAGACGGGGACTTCGTTCCCCTCAGGACCAGGAAGTGATGTGACGCTTCTCCATTGCTCGAAGAAGCCTTCCATGCCTTCGTTTCTGGCGTCGACTAGTAAGTACCTCGTTCGTGGCTCGCCGTCTTCTTCGGCACCAGAAATCCATGCGTCCATTACGGCCTTGTAGTCTGATCCGTCGAAGGTCGTGTCGATCTCTGGGAAGATCTCTTTGAGGGCGTGGATGTTGAAGTCGAAGACATCTTGTGCGGGTTGTGTGGCCCAAAGAAGCTTCCGTCGATCTTTGGAAACCGCAAAGAAGAAGCCAGCTTTGGTCGGCATGCTGGGTGCGTCGTCCGCGACTGGCGGTGATGGTGCCTTGTCCAAAGGTGCAATGAAGAGCTCCTCGTTCACTGAATAGTCGCATGTGTCACAGCCGATGATAGTGTCTTCGCCTCTGTCTGAGGCAAAGTGATATTCATGGCTTAGCTTGCCACCCATGTTGCCGCTATCAGCGTTCGCCACAAGGTAAGGCAGTCTGAGATCCGTCAAAAAGGCAACGTATGCTTGGCGTACTGCCTCGTACGTTTCTCGTGCTTGAGACTCGGTCGTATCAAAAGTGTAGAGGTCCTTCATCACGAATTCTCTCCCTCGTAGCAGGCCCTGACGAGGACGTGCTTCGTCGCGATACTTTCGTGTAATCTGGTAAAGTCTGAGTGGGAGATCCTTGTACGAATGAACGGCATCGGCGACGATCTTGGTGATCTCTTCCTCGTGAGTAGGAGACAGTAGAAAACGAGCTTCTTTACGGTCTTGAAGCCGGAAGAATTCAGAGTCTCTTCCATCTAATCGGCCAGACTGTCGCCACAGGTCTTCCGACGACAAGGACGAAAGGGACGTCTTTGAAGCGCCCAACTTTGTCATGTGCTTGTCGATCAGCTTCTCGATCTTATCTTGGACTCGGAGGCCCAGAGGCAAGAGGTGGAAAATGCCGGAAGCTGACTGGCGGAGAAAGCCGGCACGGAGTAGCAACTCATGGCCGTCAATTTCGCCATTCTGGTAGGAACGGTCGCCTTTCGGTTTGCGCTGGGTTGGAGCCCAAAAGTTGCTTAATCGGTTCCGGCCGTCGAAGTGGATGCATCTACGGGTCCATTTTGGAGACGCGGATATGGGAGAAGGGGAAGTCCAAGCGGAGCTACAAGCTCCCACGCTTCGTCTCAGGCCATTGCGAAAGAAGGGCATGCGGACGACATCCGGTTGGTTTGGAAAGAATCTACCGGTACCGAACGAAGATGTAACGAATGTGTCTTTTCTGTGTCCTGTGCCAATTACAGGTCTCAACTACTGACGGCTGCGGCGAACACGGAGGTGAGGTGAGGTACAATGGTGGTCGGCTGAAAGTCGGTACAACTTCCCCGCAAACTCTCAACTGGGCTGCTCGAACTTTTTGCGCGCGACTGCGACAAATCTCAAGCTGCTCAATCAAACAGGCAGTTCCTTCCTGTGTGACAGGTGACAGCGAGGTCTGGTGGCAAATATGGGTCAGAAAAGAAAACCAGCGGATCGTCAGAGCGGTGGCAAAGACGCACCCAACAAGAAACCCAAGCAGAACGCCGCCAAGGAGCAGCGATCGAAGCTCATCTTCGAAGCACGACCAGACTGGCATGCCGCAGACCTGCCGCCGATTGATACGAAAGACGTTACCACTCTCCCGCCACAGCATGCTATCGAAGCGCTCCACAAGCATGCCGACGACATTCTCCAGCAAGAACAATCCACCTACCATGCCTCGCAGATGTCGACCGGCTCGTCGCAGCACAAATTCATGTCCACCATCATGTCGTCCGGTACGCTGGAAGACAAGATCTCTGCTCTTACCTTGATGGTGCAGGAGTCACCTCTACACAACGCCAAAGCGTTTGAGAATTTGATTGGGTTGGCGAAGAAGCGGAGCAGGAACCAGGCACTCATGGCTGTGGCTGCTTTGAAGGATATGCTTGGTCAGGGTGTCCTGCTGCCAGGTGATCGCAAGCTGCGTGCGTTTGGTAAGCAGCCTGGTGTGCTTGCAGCGCTGCAGGGTAAGAATGCCAGATGGAAAGAGGGAGACCAGCTGCCAGGCGGGATAGAGAAGAAGCATCTGGTTTACTGGGCTTACGAGGATTGGCTGAAGAGGATGTTCTTCGAGTTGTTGATCGTCTTGGAGGGCTGGAGCAATGACGAGGTGGCATTTGCTCGCAGCAGAGCCATCACCTACGTCTACGAACTGCTGAAGGACAAACCCGAGCAAGAAGAGAACCTTTTGCGGCTGTTGGTCAACAAGCTAGGTGATACCGACAGAAAGATCGCTTCGAGAGCCAGCTACCTCTTGCTGCAGCTGGAGAATACTCATCCGGCCATGCGGATGGTTGTGACAAATTCGGTCGAGGCAGACTGTCTGATGAGACCCGGACAAAGCTTGCACGCCAAGTATTACGCCATCATCACACTCAATCAGACCATTTTGAGTCAGAAGGAAGAGACTGTTGCGAACCGTTTGCTCGAGATCTACTTTGCTCTTTTCGTGCAGCTTCTGAAACCCACTTCCAAACCTGCCGTACAGTCCGCTAAGCCTCAGCCAAATGCAAAGGGAAAGCCTCAAGGTGGCGGTGGCAAAGCTGGCAAGATGGCAGCAAAGAAGCAGAAGGCTCAAGACCGTGCGGATGATGCTCAGATTCAACTCAACGACAAGATGATCGCGCAGGTCTTGACTGGTGTCAACAGAGCATTCCCATTTGCGGATACTTCGGATCCAAATTTCGAGAAGAACCTCGACACGGTCTTCCGGGTCGCGCATTCATCTAACTTCAATACTGCGGTTCAAGCCCTTATGCTCTTGCAACAGATCAGTAGCACCAAGCACTATGGTGCCGATCGTTTCTACCGGACCCTGTACGACTCTTTGCTGGATCCTCGACTGTACAGCAGCTCCAAGCAGGTCATGTACCTGAACCTGCTGTACAAGAGCTTGAAGCAGGACTTGAGTGCCAAGCGAGTGCAGGCGTTTGTGAAGAGGATGCTACAAATCATTACCATGCATGAGCCACCATTTGTCTGTGGTGTGCTCTATCTCATCTCAGAATTGGAGAGTACTTTCCCAAGCATTCGTACCATGGTTACCGAGTCCGAGTGGAACGAGGAGGATGAGGAGGAGCACTTTGTTGATGTTCCTGAAGATGGCGCATCGGATGACAAGCCTTCAGGCGAGCAGCAGAATGACTCGTCAGCGCCGCAAAAGAACGCCCAACGCTACGATCCGAGGAAGCGCGATCCCGAATACGCCCATGCTGAGCGCAGCTGTCTCTGGGAGCTACTGCCCTTCCTTCAGCACTTCCATCCTTCTGTGTCCTTGTTCGCGCTCTCTCTTCTGAATCACACGCCAATGCCACCCAAGCCGGATACGACTCAACACACACTCATGCACTTCTTAGACCGTTTCGTCTACAAGAACGCCAAGTCGAAGCCTTCTACGGCTCATGGTGCTTCTATTATGCAACCGTCTGTTGGCTCGAATGCGGCAGACCTTCTTGTCAAGCCGGGAGTTGAGGGTGCTCATGTGCCACTCAATTCGGAGCAATTTTGGGCTAAGAAGGCTGAAGAGGTCGCACCAGAGGATGCTTTCTTCCATGCTTACTTCAGCCAGGCCGGCAAGCAGAAGAAGAAGGACACGAAGAAGGCTGATAGGGCCATGGTTGAAGATGGGGATGAGGCAGATGAGGAGGAGATTTGGCAGGCCATTGCGCAGAGTCGGCCAGATGTTGAAGGTCCGGATGAGGATGATGATATCTCCCTGGGTGATCTCGAGTCCGCTTATGACAAGAGTGACGATGACGAAGGGAGCGAAGGAGGTATCGATCTTGGTGGCGATGATGATGGAAGCGAGGCTGGTCTGGATCTTGGAGGGGAGGATGATGACGAGTTTGAATCTGCCGCTGGTGGTGCCACTCAGGAAGACTTTGACGATATGGATGGCTTCCCTGATTTGGACGACGAAGACGGTATGATCGGTAGTGATGAGGACATTGAAGGGCTGGATGACGAGGAGTCTGAGGAGGAAGCTCCGCAGAAGGGAGGCAAACAAGGCGATGACAAGCAATGGAAGAAGCAACGGAAGGAGAAGAAGAAGGTCAAGGCTCTGCCTACTTTCGCCAGTGCTGAGGACTATGCGAAATTGTTGGACGATGAGCCAGATGACTTTTAGTTTTTGTGTTAGATAAGGTATTATTGCGCCTACGAGCAGCTACTTTTCAATCATCTTATCGTGAACAAATAGGCTCTTTCATTGTCATCGCAGTTCTACAGCTTTGAAACTACCATTCGAACTGATACTTCCTACTCACCTTTGCTCATGGCGTTTGACTGGTGCTACTCTCTGCGCCTGGAAGGCAGGTCTTTTGGAGTATCTCGGTTGTCAGGTCTACATAGCTCTAGTCTATGCGTCTGACCTCCAATTCAACCCTGCATCCGCCGGGGATTTCAACGGTGTCACCCTTGACGTCGTTGCCGTCACATCGAGCAGAGAAGCCCTTGGGTACCTTGTAGTAGCCTTGCGTGCCCTTCGGAGAGAAGATGGTCGCACAGTGTAGCCGGCCATCTTCAGATACTGTCCAATCGACCTCGATGTTACCGAGAGGTGTTACGGTAGTTCCGCTCGCATGCTCCAGACCCATTTCTGCGACGGCCGGCATCAACGCCCACTGCTTGTAGCCTGGCTCAACCGCTCGAATGCCCACCACAGACTCTGGAAGCACATACGTTGGCGCTCCGCCCCATGGATGCGACAGGGATGTGAACAAATCGATTCCTGGGGAGCCGTCCGGATACAGGTACTCCCACGACGCACCGGATCGGTACTCGTCCTGGTTGACCATACTGGACCAGTAGTCGTCTAGCAGACCTTTTGCTACTCCCAGGCTATCCACTCCAAGGGTGTGGTGTGCATAGAACAAAGCATCAAGAACGAAGCCGAGGATGTTCGCCGACAACTCTACTTCGTTCCCATCGGCTTCGCTGGAGGTACTCTTGTAGCCAACGCCTAGCCTCAAGTCTTCCATCTTGGCGATACTGCTAGCGGCTTGAGTGCTATTGGCAGTGCCGGAAAGTATGGTCCATGCTATCGATGCGAGCGAGTAGTTCGACGGTGCATCGAGAGACAGGGAGTAGATTCCCAGCTCGGCGTTCCAGAGATGACGATTCGTGGCTTCGCTCAGGTTGGCTGCAACTGCGCTGTAGAGATCGGCAGTGCTTTCTTCTTGCATCGCTGTCGCGAGAGGAGCCAGAGTCTTCAAGGTGTAGGCCAGCAGAGCCGTATTGGCACTTCCGTTCGCTTGACCCAGGAAGTATGAAGGGTCAGGCTCGCCTCTAATCCCGGCCACGAGTCCATTTGACGGATCAATGTATGCGAGTCGAGCCTGCACGAGGTTCTTCAGCTTCGGCCAGATTGGTCGTAGACCTTCAAGGTCTGCAGATGATATGAAATAGTTCCCGACAGAGGCCATGAAGAGGTCTTGATAGTCGATTAAACCAGCATACTGGTCAGCATACCCATCCAAGTAGCGCAGATCGGCGCCCATGGGTAGAGAAACTGGCACAAAATCCTTGAAGGGTGCGTTTGGCTTCTGCCACTGGAAGACGTGCTCGATGGAGCCCAGAATGTAGTCATAGCGGAGAGTGGAGGCGGTAATGATTCGTGCGGTGTGGTAGAAGTCTCCAATCCAAATAAGACGGTCTCGCTTACCGCCGTCCAAGCACACAGAGGCCTCTAGAGGAGCAACTCCATACTCTCCAAGCACTTGAGAGGGCGATGTCATGGGATTGCTGTAGATGGTGGTACCATTCTCCGCTGTCACTCGGACGTCTTTCACCCAGATAGCCTGATCCTCCCAGGGACCAAATCCCCATGTGCCCTGGTAAGGTGAGCCGGTTCCAAATCGCTGTCCTGTTGCGGCTTCTGTGGTCTGCTCCGTAATCGGAACGAATGCTAAGAAACGATCGTCGACGCTGATGTTGTAGCCGGAAGATGAGATTGTTGTGCTGACGGTGTACCAGACGTCCTCTGAAAGGGTGATCTCACTTGGGAAGTATCGGTTGGGTCCCGTCTCAAGCGTCGTCTGATTCACGATGCCCCATCCGTAGTTGAAAACGAGGGTATTCACGGGCTGAAGAGTCCGATTGATGTACGAAGGGAGGTCCATTGAGTCCTCACTGGTCGTGAGATAGAACTTGGCACCGTATGGCACCCTGCCACTTGCGACAGTCCAGCCAATGCCGCCTTGGACAATCTTGGTGGAAAACTCCATAGTATAGTTCTCAAATGCCAGGCCTTTGACGGACTGTGCTGGGGCTTGGCCGCGTATTAGTGTACCCTCAGGCTCGACTTGCCAGGTGGATGGAGCATTGCCGGCATCGACGCAAGAAACCTCTGCTGCTCGTGCTCCAAGACCCCAGATACTATCATAAGTAGGATTGCTTGTATTCAGCTGGGCAGGGAGCTCGCTTGCAAGGCTGTGGGCTGAAGTCGCTTCAAAACCAACCTTGTCGAATGTCACACTGCTGTTCGACAGCAATTCGATTGTCATCCATCTCTGTGCGCCTTGCACAAAGAACGATTCGACGAGGCCTGGTTTTGTCAAGCTGAACCGCTCTACACGGAAGCTGTTGGAAAGGCCATTGCTGAAAGTCCACGGTCCATCACTTTCTGGATGTGGGAGCGCCACAAATTGCTCTGCATATTTGACCTCAACTTCTGCGGGTTCAGTGATATCCGTGACGACGAAAGATGGAAATCCGGCTACGTCGCTTTCGAAGTCCAGTGTGACATAGGGCGTTTCGGAGCAGAGAGTGATTGGTGAACCGTTGTAAGATGATGATTCATTAAGCTCGGGTCCAATGCCTAAAGCGTATGTCTTTGGCAACACGAAGCCATAGGGCTTTGCCAAATCATTCCTACATTTTTTAGTGATGCTCAGAAGTCAATGTTACGGTTTACCGATGCTGGAATTTACCTATTGGCTTTGGCGCATGATGCAAGCAGGACGCTGCATCCCACCAACAATGGTTTCATTATTGATTTTCAAGCAGCAGAGTGAACGAGAATGCGCAAACGCACTTGTTTCCATTCAATCGTTCTCGAAGACGCTTTTGGGGTGTATTCTAGTGCTACGGAACCCCACATGGGGTCTGCGGGGTGATGTCCACCGGGATACCGCTTTCTCGGCGTAACATGGACCGACAGAAGATGAACGATTCTGTAGTATCCGATGACCAAGGAGTTCGATAGCTGCTCCCCTCTGCTTTGACATACTTCATGATTCAAATAGATGCCGGTATGCAAAAGGGCCAACTGCGCATGCTTCTACGAGAGTTACTCGAGAACTATACGGCCGCCTTTTCCCGATTCATCAAGCAAAGATGCCTGCAGACCTTGCATCTCTTCTTCGAGGACATTAGTGTCATTGCATCTCTTTGATTCCGAGAAGTCGATGATCGTGGCACCGCTACCTGTTATGAGAAAATTGTGCCTGTTGATGTCGCCGTGCAAGATTCCCAGTCTATGGAGTCTTTCCAAGGTCGTTTGGCAGGCGTCCAGGTCGTCTATACTCGCGTGCCGTATGTCTGAGATCTGGCTCATCACGAACCCGATGACTCTTCCTTCTTCCACCAAATGACCGAGAAACTCTGGTCCTATGTTCCGTCCTTCGATCCATTCGTAGGCAGCCGTTTCGCGATCATGCGCTGGGATCTCCCAATCGAAGCGTGCAAAGTTCGCGACGGCTGGGAGATGGATCATTGGAGACTTGACTTCGTATACTCCAGTGCGCAAATACCGACCGAATGTTAGGTCAAGATGGTCCCATCGGACTGCATGCCACGTATTCTGGATACCGGGAAGATCAATCTTCTCGGTTCTTGTGAAGATGGGCTCGTTGTTTTGGATCCCTTTGTCGACATGTCCGGTGTTCCAGTCTCCAGGCGGGAGCTTCGGGAGTATCTCAACAAGCTGAGGACCGAAGCACATGTCATCTATGTCGTAAATGCCGGCTGCGATGGTAACGTACTTGATCGTCTTCTTGTCAACCAGCAGTCGGAAATAACTCTCGGTCTCCTCGTCGGCTTCCGCTTGCAGCAGTTCAATAGTTGGAGGGCCCGCAGCCTTTGTGTGCATTGCAGAAGCTCCCTGTGGGCGGCAGGTGTTATCGCAGACAACGTTTGTTTGTTAAGGTTTTGGAGAAGGAACATACCGTCGTTCCCTTGCCAGTGTTTGAAGCGATCGAGGAAGTGCGGCGCCAAGTGAGACGCTGAGCCGCGCGCTTGCAGTGACCGGGCGTGACTCGCCGACTTCAGTCGATGGAAACCGTCACGGCTCGGCGTCAAGAAAGATGCAGGTCGTCAGACTTTGGCAATACAGTGAGGAATTTGAATGGTAAAGATACGCCAGCTGCAATTTCAGACCCTCTTGGCTTTCGAGGTCTCATTACTTACAACATCCTATCAACGGCAAGCACAGGAAGTACAACTGGCGATACGCAGTATCGTCGGTACAGTCCATAGCTCTGCCAACCACCCTTTCACCGACGCTGAGGCAAGCACAGGAAGTACGACTGGCGATACCTAGTATCGTCGGTACAGTCCATAGCTCTGCCGCCAATAACCCTTCTCCCCCTCTCTCTCCTCTACCACCGCAGCCGAGAGGGACCGTATGGTCCCATTGTCTGCTTGGCCCATTGTGCCATTGGATTGGCTTACTACTCTCTCCCCTCCACCACTGTAGCCGAGAAGGACCGTATGGCCCCATTATATGTTCGCCCACTTTGGCATTAAACCGGAATACTACTCTCCCTCCTCTCTCTGGAGGTCATGTTGCTGAGGCGCCATAGCGGCCGCAGGATTGTTGTGTTGTGCCTGATGGTCTTGGGGCGGATCGTAATGGGGCTGCTGGAGCCTGATAGGACCGTTGCCATTTTGCTGAGGCGCCATAGGATCCGCTGAATTATTGTATTGGGATTGACGGTATTGGGGCTGCTGGAACCCGATAGGGCCGCTACCGTTTGGAATTGGAGGGGCGGCCATTGGATTGAGAACACCCTCCCGAAATAGAGCTAGAGCCTGCGATGAAACGTCAGATCACTCCATTAGTACGTAGTAGAAAAGACTCACATTTTCTCTTCCATCATTGAAAGCGTGACGCCAAAGATCGCCGGGCAGATTGTATTGCGGCTGCTGGAACCGGATTGGACCGTTACCATTTGGAATTGAAGGGGCGGCCATTGGGTTGGGGACAATCTGCTGCAATCGAGCTATAGCCTGCGATGAACTTTTAGATCACTGCATTAGTACGCAGCGGGAAACACTTACGTCTTCCATTCCAGCATCGAACGCTTGATCAAGTTGATGCCAAAGATCGTCGGGCGAATGCTGGTATTGGGGCTGCTGAAGCCCATTAGGACCATGGCCATCATGCGCTGGAGGGCCGGCCACTGGATTGGCGGGAGCAGGCATGAATTGTGGCTGCTGCGGCTGCTGCTGTAACTGGTCACCTTGGGACCGTACAAATTGTTCAATTTGGTCGAGTTGAGACCGCAGGAGCCGTTCAACTTGCCGCTGCATGAAATGATTGAATTGCTGCTGCTGCTGTTGCTGCTGTTGCTGTTGGGGGGATTGAGGTTGCTGGTCCATTGAGCCGTTGGACGCGTTTGAATCCATCGCGAGCGAGATGTCACTGGAAGTTGGTATGTGTGGGTGAAGGAGGTGAACGCGAACGCGAAGACAAAGAAGTGGCAAAGTCTTCAGTGCAGACGCGCTAGTGCTGCACGTGCTTTCAGCAAGGCGCGGGCAACATTTTGGGCAGGAACGACCGCCTGAAGCCGAAGCGTTAGCGAGCAACCCTTCCGCATTGCAGAACCAATTTGAGAGACTAGTACGGATACGTCATCAGGTGCTTTGAAGATTCACTCGTCGCCAGCACGCTACATCGACTGACATGTTTTGGGTCTTCCCTGTTGCAACATGTCACACGCAACGTAGCGTTAGTCTCTGCGACTGCTGCCGGCAATGGTAGTTGTAAAGTAAGACCTACTCCGGTCAAAAGATAGAGTCTGGATGTATTCAATTGCTCTCCAAACATTAGACTTCTTCTCGTTTTGCGCTCACCCAGGTACCGTCCCCTGATACGATGGCCTCCTGGCTTGAAGTGTTGACATGGTACGTCACAGTCTTTAATATGTCCATGCCTTGTGGAGCATCATTAGAACAATCCAGAATTGAAACGTCACCTGACACGTCTTCGGAGCAGTCGGGAAGTCTTTGTGCTCCACGAGCGTGGCTCCGTGGGAAGTAGACAGTACTGCTGGTCGGAGTGTCGCGCCTGTGGGTCTGGAAAAAGTTAGGAATGTATAACTTGGAAAACGCTCTGAGCGCTGGACCACAAGAGGCAATAATGGCACTATCCGGGCTCTGTTAGCCACAGCTCAACTGCCGGTTCGGAGTAGTCACTTACATGTTGACCTCTGCACCCGAGATCGTATAGGAAAGGCTGTGCGATCGATCGACGTTGTCCGGCTGGAACCGGTAGTAGTATAGGGCGATTCGTGTAATCCCGATGATGACTACAATCCAACCCAGAGACATGACAGTGCCGATCGCAATCTTGCTCGCCTTTTTCATCTTTAGACTCAAGACTACAGCCGTCGAAATGATCATGAGGATGATTTCGGTCCAGACAGAAAGTCCGGCCGTGATGAGAAAGAACTCGACCTGCTGTATGCAAGTACCGCCCTTCTCGACCACGTTACCTTCAGCATCGTACTCGTCAGTCTCGTAGTGATCCCAGTAGTACGACACGGGGGTGCACTGGCAGAGATCTGCCACGAACGTTGCGATGGCCAGCCCCAAGTTGATGGCGAAAAGTAAACCGAGCGACCACCGGATGGATTTTCGCTGGTCTTTAAGGCGCCAAAGGAAGCAAATGACCGACGCCTTAACTAGAGCTAAGATGGGGTTGTATAAGAGCTGGTTGGCGAGGTCGTACTTGGAAGCCTGCGCATGTTCTCTCGCCGTCATGTCTGGTATATCGTAAAAGTGGTAGCCTTGCCAGCTCTTCAGAGTGTACATGTAGACCATGACTGTCTAGCCGACTGCAAGCAGGTACGCGACAACAACGATGTAATTATCTAGTAAAACTTCTATTAGGCCGATTGCCTAAGGGTGCAGTAGGTAACGACTTACTAGAGCGGAACTGTCTTATTAACGCTCTTATGTAGACCCTTAAAGCGACTATATTAGTCGCAAGTACTAGCTATAGAACGATAAGTCTTAGGGTATAGGGCTAAAGCGTGTCGACTATACTAAGTAGAACTAACTAATAAGGATAAAAGCTAATATATATATTAGATTATAGGTATAAATAATATAGCTATATCTTAGAATACTCGACAATATCTAGGTATATATAATATTATAATAATTCCTATACTATAATAATAAGCTACGTTATTATAGGAAAGTTTAGCGCTTTAGAGGTAGCTTAATTATGCTTATAACTATCTACCTTACTATTAACCCTATACTTGCTATATAAGCGAAGAGAAGTAAGAGAAGATATAGATCCTAATATAAAGTAAATAAAATAATCGATAGGGTAGGGTATACGTTCGCTTATTTCCTACTTATAATTAGAGGGAATAGCCGTTAATACCGCTTAGTATTTCTTAGTACTATTAATAGAACCCTCTCTAAGAACTATAGATCCTATTTTAGGGAGATATAAGGAGAGTTTTCTAACTAGAAAAGGTAGGCCTCTACTCTAATCTCTAGGCTATAGAAGAATAAGGAGTCTTAGACTACTTACTATATATAGAAGGGATAAAACTATCTACTAGAGTTGTCTACTTACTATAGGTAATAATAGGGATATTATAACCTATAAATTATAGCTCTAAGGCCCTATATTAGAAAGTAGCGAATAGAAAAAGACAATAATAGTAGTATTAACTACTTACGCTTAACTATCTAAAAGCTCTTATAATCTTTTTTAAAAATATATATATCCTTTATAATAGTAGTAATATATATAGGTCTACTTTTATATTCTATATTAGTAGTCTAGGTATAGTATAATACCTTGTTACTAGTAAATAGTACTATAGCTACCTCTACTATATTACCTAATATAACCTTAATATCTAGTTCTATAGGCATTCCTTTATTTCCCTTCGAAAAGTAATAATAGTTTTAAGTATTATTAGATAAGCTATAGGGGCTATAATAACATCTCTTCGCCTTTAATAAAACTAAAATTACCTATAATATATAGAAGAAGAATTCTCTAGTATCTAGGTTTAGCCTATATAAAGATATCGAAGTAAGATATAAAGTATATCCTAGCGACCTAGCTTAGCCCTCTCTCGGGGAGTAGGAGCTACTTAATAGGACCCTTAATAGTACTTTAATTAAAGGAGTACTAGCCGCTAATATCTACTACTTTAATAGCACTACTTAATATAATAAGAGTGCTTATACTAAGTTAGCCACTAACTAGACAAGCTCCTATACTTACCTAGATAATCCTATTAAAATATTCTCGCCTATATATTAGGGATTAATATGTTAGCCTCCTAGCTAGTATAACTCCGGCGGGTGCACTTAGGGAGGATATCCGACGTACACGGTTAATGTCTCTACAACGGCGCAGCTGCAGGTTGCTGTGAATTTCGCACGGAATCAAGGCTTGCGTTTCGTCATCAAGAACACCGGGCACGACTTCTCTGGCAAGTCCGGCGGCGCTGGGTCCCTTAGTGTGTGGGTGCATAATCTCAAGGATATTGCGTACTTTCCGTCGTATAACGATGCTACCACCGATTACGATGGTCCGGCCTTCAAAGCTGGAGCTGGCGTGCAGGTTTACGAAATCTACGCTGCTGCACGCAACCACGGCCTTGTAACTGTCGGTGGTGAGGGTCAGACTGTTGGCGCTATGGGCGGATATGTGCAAGGCGGTGGCCATTCTCCTTTGAGCTCTCTTCTAGGCATGGCAGCCGACCAAGTCCTCAACTACGAAGTCGTCACCGCTGACGGACGCTTCGTCACAGCCAATGCGAAAGAAAACTCGGATCTCTTCTGGGCACTGCGCGGAGGCGGCGGGTCTACCTTCGGCGTCGTCACATCGGCTGTCGTCAAGGCTCATCCAGATATGAAAGTGACTTCGACGACCTTCTCTTTCGGCACAGCAAGCGTCTCCCATGAAGCATTCTGGGCCGGGTTCCGCTCGTACCTCAACTATTTCCCAACGAACGTTGCCCATGGCACCTACAGCTACTTCTTCATCCTGCCGAGCCCCGATGACCTGACCTTCCTCATGCAGCCTTTCTTCGCTCCGAACATGTCCAAGAGCGACACGGAGGAGTTGCTCGCACCCTGGATGACCGATCTATCTGAGCTCGGCATCGACATCAAGCCCGAGTACAAGGAGTACAGCACCTTCTGGGATGCATGGAACGCTTCATTCCCTCTCGAAGTGATCGAGAAGACGCATGTAGCATCAGCCTCACGCCTTTGGCCTCGTACGAACTGGGACAATGAGACCATCCTTAACACAACCTTCAACGCCATTAGATCCAGCGCTGAAGCCGGTCTCACCACCATCGCTTTCAACCAAGCACCTACATGGGCCGCTGGCGGCAAACAAGATACTGCTGTCAACCCGGCGTGGCGGGAGACTCTTTGCCACATGATCTCGTCCGTCAAGTGGCCAATATACGCTTCCGCGGAGGAGCAAATGGACATCAGACACAACTTCACCTTCAACCATATGCAACGCTGGCGGGACGTCTCTCCAGGTGCGGGCAGTTACTTGAGCGAAAGTGATCGTCTGGAGCCGAACTTTCAGTGGGCATTTTACGGTAGCTACTACCCCAAGCTCCTGGAACTGAAACGGAAGTTCGATCCGAAGAACGTCTTTTGGGCCGCTACGGCTGTCGGAAGCGAGTTCTTCCAGGTGGAGAGTGTAGATGGCCTGCCGAATGAGAACGGGCCTCTTTGTAAGAAGGCAAATCCGAGTTTGTATGTAGCAGAAGGCCCGGACTGGGTTCCAAGCGAGTGGTGATGGCCTGATTAGTGTTACGGCTTTTGGAGTTCTTAGCATTGAATGGATGATTAGACGATCACAAACATGTACATTTCCGAGATTGGTTAGGACTAGAAGCGTGTAGTCTTTGTCTCGTTTCTCTATGGGTTGGTGTGGCGGACAGTGGCTGGCTTCCTGTCCTGTCGAACCATGTCATCGCTCGTCACCTGGAAAGCGTTTGTGCCGAACAAACCGCTTGCGCCACAAAGCCTGTTAAGGATTGACGGGTGTCAGACGAAGCGCTTGGTCACGACCCTGGACTACGTACGTTCGTGTTCGTGCTACGATGCAGAATTTGGTGCAGACACATTTCATGCGGTCAGTGTTGCTCAAAGAAAGACACAGCTACTGGATCACCTCGCTGGGTCACAAAGACGTGGTTTGTTCAACGGTTGCCATTTTCTATCTACCCGAGAGCACCACACCAGTCCGGCAGCCGACGCTTATGGTCGACGGTACAAAGTGTGGCCAGCTCTCTCCTCTCCCCATTGGTCCACACCAGTTCAGCAGCCGACGCTTACGGTCGACGGAACAAAGTGTGGACACTTCTCTCTCCCATCCACAAGCATTCTCCCCCTGTATTCCTTTCCCCCTACCCTACTGCTCTCCCACTTTCTCTCCCTCTCTCCCTCTCCCGGCCAAGCCGAAATTTTGCTATTGATAATGAGGAGGCATGCCTCCTTGGCCCATGTAGGGCATCATTGCAGGGCCATACATTGGCTGCTGCTGCTGCTGCGGCATTTGTTGCTGCATCATTGGCGGATTCGAGAATTGCTGCATCATTGGGTGCTGCTGCGGCACCATTGACTGTTGTTGCTGCTGGTGCGGCATCATGTTCTGCCCCATGGGCATATTGTTCGATTGAGGCGCTGGGAAGCCGCCAGCCATTGCGCCCTTATGAAAGGGCGACGGATTTGAAGGCCTGGTCAGGCTCGGAGGCAACCTATTGTTGGATTGCCAGTATTGCCTATGTGCAAGTCAGCTCTCGGTATTCGCAAGCTATTGCGTAGTACTCGGTGACCATACCGGACTTCATTCAAGTCTTTGCATTCGGGGTAAATTCTATTAACTGAGATATTGCAGCTGAGATGAATTAGCAGATGGCAAAACCGGGGAATGTCAAGGATCACTTACTACTCATAGAGCAAGGCGACATCATCCTCAATTTTGGGCATTCCATTCTCGCCATGTAGCAATTCTTCGATTTTGTCGAGCCTGTTCTCAGACTCCTTGGTTCTGCCCTCGGCAGTGGCATTCCATGCATTTTTCTTTACAATGTTGTTGTATGATTGGGTTTTGAGGTTATTCAGCTGCTTCCGGAGCTTTTTGTTCTCCTCTTCCACGTCCTCGAGCTTGTGTCCAAGTCTCATGTTGTCCGCTTCCAGATTGTACATTGTGCGGCTCAATTGCTGCGTAGAAGCAATTAGCGCCTCCAATTTGTCGGCCAATTGGGCTGGGGCAGGAGGAGGAGGAGGAGGAGGAGGAGAAGGAGGAACAGCAGCCTGCTCCAATCTCTGGATTTCCATGAGCATGTCTCGAGCCCGGTCGATTGAAAGATTCATGGATTTGGCAAATGCCACGACGAAATCTTCGTTGTGCCTAATTGGGGCATTGTGGTGGATTGACTGGCGGGAGGGACCTGCTTCTGACATTGTGTATGGTTGCTGATCTCTTGTTAGTGATGGGTGTCGTAGACGCGTGACCGATACGTACCGGTTGCTATGTAGTGTTTGGTGTAAGGAGAAGAAAAGTCTGAAGCTCGCAACTTTTGTTTTGTACGAGTGCGATGGCTCACCGGAGGCGGCAGACGCCTGATGAGGTTTAGCGTCCTGAATTTGTCCTCAGGCCAGCCCACTGTTTCAGAAAGTCGGGAGCCGAAGAAGGAAGGAGCATCCAAGCTTGCTTTCGTGTCGCAGAGTTCGCCTTCGCCGCCATTTCCTACCAAGTACAACCTCCACCCGCCCACACACACACACACACACCATGGCTAGTACCACCGGCCCTCCAACGAATAATAACAACATCAACCCTTCTGGCTGCAATCGGTGCAAGTCGAAGCGTCAATGGGTTCGTCTCCTATCCCCCTCCGGTCCTTTGGTCTTCACTCCCTAGGGTCATGACTCTTTCCGTGTCCGTCTCCGCAAATGACGACGTTCGTATGCTGACATTAATTAGTGCATTGGCATGAATCAGGACAATGAAGACCCGAGATGTCAACAATGCCGCCAGGCAGAAATCCAGCAATGTCTTCCCGCGTTCAAGGGCCGCAATCGAGAACGTACGTATGCCTTGAACGATAGCTCGTATGCTGAATGCAGACTGACGTTCTG
Organism: Hortaea sp. C3G1500-4; assembly: GCA_022701445.1. NCBI lineage: Eukaryota > Fungi > Ascomycota > Dothideomycetes > Mycosphaerellales > Teratosphaeriaceae > Hortaea > Hortaea sp. C3G1500-4. The sequence goes on from JAJVDI010000010.1 coordinate 1,076,546, forward strand.
TCAAGCCAACAAATCGAGAAATAGAGACGCCTGGAGAGAACAGCTCCAAAGAATCCAAATATCGAGGTGGCAGGCGTATGTCGCTACGAATGTCCAAATTGAAGAAGCGCAGTCCAGTTCGTCCGAAACCGGTGACCGCGAATATGATCATTTGACTCAACTACAAATCGAACGGCACGAGAACAACGAGCTTCGCCGTCAATTACAGATTGAACGGCAAGAGAAGGATGACCTTCGCCGCCAATTAGCAACATCCATCGATGACGCCAGAGATTGGGCGATTACGGAACTGGAGAAGACGCTGCTCCAGCCTCTTCCGGCTGGACAGAAAAATCAGTCCCGATCTTCCAATATCAACCAGCAATTCAACCTGGCAATGATGGGTCAGATGCTCAATCCCTACAATCAGCCAATGGGCCAGCCCAACGCCTCGTACGGTCAAGGCAATATGAACATGGCCATGCCTATGATGGGTCACACGCCGTATTCCTTCAATCCGCCAATGAATCAGCCAAATGCTTCATACGGTCAATCACCTATACCCAATCCGCAATTCCAGCCTTCGCAAGGAGGTGCCGGATATGGCAATTACGGATACCCCGGCAACTATCCGGGCACCTACGGATTTCCTGGCAACTATGGGTTTCCAAGCAATTACGGGAATCCCAGCAATTACGGATATCCAGGCAATCACGGGAACCCGGGCAATGACGAAAGTCAGAGCAATAATGGAAATCAGGGCTCCGAGGGTGGAGCTTGATTGGGGCTTTTCTTTTTCCTTTTTCCTTTTTCTTTTTGCTTGTTTTCCTTTGTCCCCCTTCAGCGGGTGCTGCATGAGCGGATATTGCGTGGTTGGGGGAGGAAAATCGCAGACTCATCACCTCGCGGATGTTGTACCGTTTGAGCTAATCCTCAAACTGATGTACGCGATGCGTTGGCGAGAGGGTGCTGTGTGAGCGGATGTTGATTGGGAGGAAGAGAGAATCCGCAGACCCATCACCCCGCGGATGTTGTACCGTCTGAGCTAATGCTCAAACTGATGTACGCGATGCGTTGGCGAGAGGGTGCTGCGTGAGCGGACGATGCATGGATGCAGGACGGATTCGGCAAAGGAGACCAAATTGTATTGGCTAGAGATGGGTGGGCAAGCAATTTTTCTGTCGGTTGACATATGAAATGCAAGACATCTCTTTCCTTCTCATAGAGTAAGATTCGCGGCAATGAGCTTTTGGGACGCCATACATGAGCATGTAGTGATGAAAGGTAAGAGGTGAAGTGAGAAGTTGCCGCGCCTCGCAAATGTCGGGGAAGGCCGCAGTGGATATGGTGTGGCTTCACAGCCTGTGGCGTGTGGGGGGGAATTCCGCGGAAGATGACTCGTGAGCCTTTCTCGGTACGCTACCTTACCTAGGTTTGCAAGGGTCCTGCCAACGACACCTCTTCGACAAACCACCTTTGCCTTATCTCGAAGTGTTCTGCCATCTTGTCCATAGCGCAACGCTGATCAGATCGGCCGTATTACCTCTCATTACACACTCCTTCGACTCTTCCCACGCATACTACTCACGCTCCCCCGCACCGAGACACTTGGGATCGCGGCTCGTCGCAGGATGTGACTGGCGGCAGCTGCTCGTGTTCTATAAGCTTTCTCGGCCAAGGGTGTAGAGGTGTGGAGAGTGTTGGCAGCGAAGGGGAGAGCAGATAGTCTCCAATAAGCTATGGCGGGACACTCATAATTACCGAGAGACATGTAGGTGCACCGGATGAGAGGATGATTATGGTAAGAAAGTAGTCTTGGCGGAGGATCGTACACGTGCGGCTCTTTGGCTTCATGGCCATCTCGGCACCCGCGCACAGTAAGCGCAAGACAATGCTTCGTTCAATCGAGCTCTAAGAAGGCTGATGTAGCTAATGTCACATACCAGCTTGACAACCTACTTATACTGATCAGAATTACAATCCTACACTCTTGTAGTCTGAGAATCTCACAGTGTCAACAATCCGGGAGCATCAGGGAAGCACGAGACGGTACACCGACTCCAGGTCTTGGATGTGGGACTACCTAAGTCAGTCGTCTGCATGGTTACCTTGTGTGTTATGCGAGAAGTGTGTGAACAAGATTATGGAGATGGTGATGTAACTTCTCATGGTACATTGTCGAAGCTACCTACGTGATACAGCAAGCGGCTTGGCTGAGTGAGCAAAACTCTCCCAGGCATAGCCACCGGTATCGAGCATTGGCCAAAGAGAAGCTACATAGAGTGAACCTGACAGCAGGAACACAACTCGCGGACGCAGGTGAAAAACTCTGGGTCGAAGCGGGTGTAACCAGCTGAGGTCAGGAGGGAGTCGGCAAGAATACGGCTCGTTGAGACTGGGTCATCTAGAGACGACGCAGGATCGACGGGTATAACAAGCTCTCCAGGCAGCAGCAAGGATACAACGCGCGGAACCAAAGACCGTCCGACGATAGGCTTTTGCTTGGCGGGTATCACACGCTCTGGACAAAAGCCCGGCTAGACCTCCTCTTCCTCCACCTCATCCTCCACCCAAGGCTGAACATATGTCCCCCGGTTCCGGCAGGGAGACCAATTGTCGGTGATTGGCGATTCTGACCGCGTCCAGGTCGTGTCACTTGCACCATTGTTCATTCCAATGGGGAAAGATTGGTCACTTGCCTATCAGGTGTCAGTACAAGGACTTGAGTGCATCTTGGAGTAGTTCATGACTTACAGGAGTCCCTCCATCTTGAGAAGGAGCCTCTCTGGCCTCAAAAGTTGAGGGGGCACGCTCTGCAGGCATGAATTGAGGAGCGGATGGCGCTCTTTCCCCAAACCCTGCGAACCATTGCTGAGGTGCCGCGGCAGCCGGCGCCGTCGATTGCGGTGCTACAAAGCCTTGCGGCTGATTGTATTGAGCTTGCTGAGTCCCGAAGGGCGCGCCGCCGTATTGTGGAGCTGCAAAGCCTTGCAGCTGGTTGAATTGAGGCTGCTGGACCTGGGAAGGCCCACCGCCGTATTGCGGAGCTGCAAAGCCTTGCGGCTGATTGAACTGAGGCTGCTGAGCCATGAAAAACCCGCCGCCGAATTGGGGAGCCGTAAAGCCCTGCGGCTGAATGAATTGGGGCTGCTGGACCTGAGAAGGACCGCCGCCGTATTGCGGAGGAGTGTGATCATTGCGGCCCTGGCGGACGTACGCTTGTACCTCGGATTGTAGCTGCGATGAGACTTAGCGGACTGCACTCCCTCGGTGCGTAGCATGATCGACTTACACGCTGGACTGCATCATTGTAGCATGCCTGGGAAAGCTGGTCAGCCATATTGCGAAAGATTTGGTCCGTAGACATTGGCGCGTGTTGCGATTGAAAGGCCACTTGCTGCTGAGGCGGCGGCGGCGGCGGCGCGTGTTGTTGCGGTTGCTGCTGCTGCTGCCATTGTAGGAATTGTTGAAATTGCAGATACTGTTGGTATTCGGGCGCGTTTGCATCCATGGCGTCCCAAAAAGATTGAAAGTTGGTATGTCAGAAGTCAAAAGACAGAAGAAGCCAGAACGAGGCGATTGTTCGTGACGCGCGAAGCTTACGCCCGCGTCGCCAAGCATCGCACCTTCTGTGCTCTAGCCATGGGCTTGCTCCTTCCCTCTCCAGGTGGCAGAGGTACAATGTGAAACCCGTTAGCGTCCCATTGCCTCTCACCGGTCCAAAGCTCAGACCACTTCCGTCACCAGACAAGTCTTTGGGCTGCTCTTACCTCTCGCCCTCCGCTGACCTTCTTCTCTTCTTTACACTCGACATATACAAGCTGGTACGTACTCACTTAATGTTGTTGCCATCTGCGTTCAGTCAATCGCTAACCCAGTCTCAGCCTCGTCGAACTATGTCAGACGCAAGCGCTTCACGCCCAGCCTTTTCCAATGTCTCCAATGTCGGTAACGACCGACTCAATGAGCAGCTAAGGGGATTTGCTGCACTACACAACCTCTCAATCGACGAAGTTAGAGCAAGAGCTGCAGTTGTTCTAGCCTTGATGACTTCCGAGCCATCACATCATCAATCTTCTCAACGAGAAGTCGCGTCTTCCCAGCAGGCCGCGTCCACCAATGCTACGGCTTCCTTTCTCGCCGAGCCAGAAGCCAACTCGCCCGCCCCTTCAGGGCCTTCTGATGCTCAGTCCTCCGCTGAGCCCTCCAATGACCCTGCTGAGTCTGGGCCTGCTAACTCGCGCGCAGGTCATCCGCCCCCGCCGCGCCTCTTTGAGACGCTCGTAATGGCGCAAATCGACAATCTCAATGCTGATATGACGGCACTCAATTCCAGGGTGGCTTTGATGAACAATAGAATCACCGCCCTCGAGGCTAATTTCGAGCAGCTCAGTGCCACCCACCTGGCGCGATCTTCAGACGATCGCCAGGACAATCAATCGGAGGGCGTTCAATCCGGTAGACTTGATCCACGTGTGGAAATGGAGAGCGAATTGGTGAGCGAATTCTTGGTTGTGAACCAGTGGACGGTCTGACTGACTCGTATGCAGGCATGGTTGGCCGCCAATCCGCCGCCGCCTCCGAACGCTGTACCAGGGAGGCGGCGAGAGGTTCAATGGGGTGGATTTGATCAACGTACGGAGATTGAGAGGGAATTGGTAAGCCAAGTCTTGATCGTGACCATGTCGACACTATGACTGATTCGTATGTAGGCTTGGTTGGCCGCCAATCCCCGGCCGCCCTCATCCACTTTCCCAGCTGGGCGGCGGGGACAACGACGTAGGTGACCGTTCTCGGCGCCCCTTCAATCGCTTGTCTCGGTAATTCGCGCGCTCTGTGCTTCTTCAATCGCTTGCCGTGGTTCACGGCATGTGCGAAGCGTCTCGCAAGCCGGGAAAATTGTACCGGAGGCTTTGCCACCCGTTGTACTGCTCTGCGCCTTGTTCTCTCTATGCGGGGCGCTGATACCAGCTGTTTTCACAGCTCGTTGTATCGTGCTTCATCAACTGCTTTCATGTTTTAACGAGGCTCTAGCCAGCCATGAGGAATGTACCGGCGGCTCTGCTGTCAGCTGTACTAACTCCTACGTGCCTTCCTGGCCTCTGTACGAAGCGTTGGTTCTTTTTTACATAGCAAATTGTAATCTCCACGTTTGCAAACACTCTCGATTGTTTTGTTCGCCTTGTGACGCCGGTCATTGTTCTTCATTGTTCCCTTTGTTTCTGTCAGATCGACAGCTCCGGCTCAAAGTCCTTCAATCATTTTACAGCTTCTCAGCCACCAAGGGTCCACAACAAATGCCAGCATTGGCGGATCACAAATTGCATGTCTGAGATGAAGAACAATAAGCGAGCGTCAGGTGTGGCTGAACAACAGTTTGGACGGCGAGGAAGCGATGAAACTAGGGACGAACCACGGCTGAGCAAGATAATGTGCTGACTGGAGACTCATTAAATACATCGATCTCATGCTATCAATCTGAACTCCTTTGCCAAAGCTTCCTCGCTCATCGCAGCCTCATTCTGTCAACTTGAATTGCATTCCACGAGAATTCCGCCTATCATGAACCCTTTCCTTCTGCTGCCCACACCTCCGCTACTCAAGTGCCTGCCGATCTTGGGCAATCTTGATCTTGATGTTATGATCGTCGAGTTTGTGAAACCAGACGTACCATTTGCAGAAAGTAGTCGCTGGCGATGGTCCTTAAGCCACCAGGTCCTCACTCTCCAGGCGATGCATCACCCCGAGAGCTGTACTGCTGAGTTCACGCGCGATCTCAGGTACATTCGGATCATCGTGTAGTCCAGCGACCTCTGTGAATGCCTCTTTCCACTGATTCCAGTGCTCTACAGTGAAACTCAAGACGGAAGGACTTCTAGTCTGGATGTGCGTTTTGCACTGCCGCCATACCCATGCTCCGTGACCCTCAGGGACGATCCACTGCGCCCCGGCTAAAGCTTGTGCAGCGAGGTATCCAGACCAACGGGAGCTAGTCTTTGAAAGTTGCTGTACGGGTTGAAGCATGAATAGTGCGCTCATGTGGCCAAGGTGGTCTGCCATCCCTTCTGCCGACAAACGTGCGTAGAAGAAGGACAGGTTGCGCCATCGTGCTTGCTCTTCGCTGTAAGCCTTGTCGACCCCTCTCGAGTGGCTCCTACCTGCGACAAGAGTCAGAAACAATACAAAAGAGCAATAGACTATTGAGCTTACCTTCATCACCCAGCCATAGCAGATTGGAGTCGAAGGACAGCTGCTTGACGCTGGTCCAAAATACCATTGGCTCGGGCTCCCAGTCCACCGAGTCTTTGCGTGAAGGTACAAGGTTGCCGTTGTTGTCGACTAAAGGGCTGGGAATCTCTCGCTTTGGCTCGAGTGCCATGAAAGCTCCGATCAACTCCCAAAGCTTCCGATGGGCAGCGTGTGACGGCGGGAAACAAGAGGCCATGCTGCCGATGCCAATCGACACGACATCCGTGAGTGGCTTATAGGTTCGGTCCTCGTCAGCTCTCTCGCTTAGGCGTCTTTCTTCCATGACTTCATCGCAGAGAGTGTCCGTTATTTGCCGTGCTGCTGTTGCTACATCGATGTGCCCCTCGACTAATGCGACGAGCATCTTCTCGTACACCTTGATTTCATCCTCCTCCGTTTCGTACTGACAATCCTCGAGCATGCGGTATGGGAGAATCCGATCCATGCTTCCGCTGGATTTTTGTTCTTGTGCCTTTGGCGAATGGGGCTTCGGCCCTGTCTAATTGGGCGTGGACAAATTTGAAGACGCCAAAGACCTTCAAGTGAGTATGTTTGAGGACTCTGAATGTGCCGTAATACTTGCAGCGACGTATGGGACTTCGCTCCACAAGTTGTGTCTCGGTCAGAGATCCTGAATGAAGTAGGAAGCGCGCGCTCTAGTAGTATGTCTCGGAAGCTAGACAGCTTAGTCAGCTTGGCCACATTCACTAATCAAAGGGTGTGATGCGACGCTGCTGGGGCCTAGCATCGAACTCAGCACCGTCTCATTCACTGATTCGTGCTCGAAGATTGCTTGGTAGTCGGCGTACCGAAAGTCACCCGCTCAGCAAGATGTCTAGTGAATAGTAGGATTTGCGTGACTCAACGTCTTCTTTGGCTTGTGATCAGCGTGAAATAGCACGCTAGTACGGACTATTCACGCCCCCAAAGGCTTATGAAGTCCGTCCTTGTCTGCCGCTGCAGCAATCTAGTGGCGAAGTCAGTAGTATCACATGATGCATTTTTGGAACGACGGCTAAACACGGATACCCTTGACGACGTAGCAACTATAAAAGATACGACCAGAGCGGAGGGGTTCTCTGTGATTACAACTTCCTCTGAATGATCAACTCGCATACCTCGACTTCTTTTGACAGCACCTCGACCTTTTGTGACCTTACTGAAACCTCTCTTGACGACTTCTGATATGCTTTCCTCTCGGAACCTGAAGCGCTGAAGTGCCATGGCGACCGATCGATTGCGGGACTGGATTCAATGATGCTGGGATAGCCGTACTCTACCAGAGCCTTCGATTTCCATCCAGAGACTGAAATGCTGGGCTGCCGTGGCCCCCGTCCGACTGTTGAATTAGGTTCAATTTTTCAGGTATTACCGAAATCCAAAAAGAGCCTCCCATCTCCATCAGAGGTCCGAAAACGCTGAGGTGCCATAGTGGTCGTTTGATTGCGGAATCGGATTCAATCAAGCTGGGATTGCCGAATCCAACAGAGTCTTCGATCTCTATTAAAGGACGAGAACGCTCAGGTGCCGTGGTAGCCGTCGGATTGCGGGATCGGATTTAATCAAGCTGGGATTGTTGGGATCCAAAAAAAAAAAAAAAAAAAAACCTTGATCTCCGTCAAGAGACGGAAACGATGGGGTGCCGTGGCCGCCTCTCGACTGCTGGATTCAGTTCGATTCTGCAGAGATTAGCGAAATCCAAAAGGCCTTCAATCTCCATTAGGGAACCGACAATGCTGAGGTGCCATGGCGGCTATTCGATTGCGGTATCGGGACTGATTATGCTGGGACTGCCTAACTTAAGAGAGTCTTCCATCTCCGTTAGGCATCCGAAATTCCAAGGTAACATGGCTGCCGTTCGATTGCTGGATGAGATAGCTTGCTCTGGGAGTGTCCAACTCAAGCGGGCTTACCATCTCCGTCTCGAAACCAACTTTCAGGGTGTCGTGGCTGCCGAACGATTGCTGGTTTGGGTGTGATTGCTCTGGAATGGTTGAGTCCCAGAGAGCTTACGATCTCCATCAGGCGTTCGAAATGGTGAGGTGCCGTGGCAGACGGCCGCACCTACTGCGGAGGCGCTGCAATAGAAAGGATCCAGTTTGCGTAAATGTGCATGGTTACTGACAAAATGGTCTCAGACACTTCGATCTTTTCCCTCGATCCCTTCGGCCCTGCAGCACTGGTGTGTGCTCTTCAATGTCAACGACGTCGCCTCTGACACTAATGTGTTCCGCAAATTGCGCAGGAGCTAACATCGAGCGATTGGAGCCAGCTCGTCCCAACGAAGAAGCTCAAATCATTTCCGCGGACTAGAATGAATGGGTAGTACGAAGGAGCCTGAAGCCAATCACCATGTTTGGTTGGAGGATTTGAGATGATGATGACGGAAGCGACTTGCGCTGAACATAGTTCGGGGGATTCATTTGTAGCGAAACAGTAGGCTATTGGCATTGAAGTAGTGACTACGGAGCGTACATCAGAGGTCAATCCGAATGCGAAAGCCATCGATCAGCTTTGCAGAAATTCCTACCGCTCCTCATGAGCTTTCCTTGCCCTCCCTTGCCTCCCAGCCCCCTGAATGAGGTCCTTGTAGCACATCATCCGGACGCCCTGTACGTCTCCTCGTCTTGTTGCAAACAGGCCGTGCTGCATGTAACCGGCATTGTGGCATGCCGTGGGCGAAGTGTGCCAACCTGATCAGTCTATCGCCTGCTCGTCCAGCCCTGGTCGATCATTAATCTGACCGGTGGTTCGTCCGGATGCCCAGCGTCGCCAACGCCGTCGCCGCACGCGCGACCAGCGCTCCTTGTCGCCTTTCGACGACATCCCCGCGGACCGCCGTGACGACCGCACCACTCGCAACAACCGCACCGCCCGCGACAGCGGGGAGGATTACACCATGAGCGGCGGTCTGGGCTCGGCGGAGGATCGTTCGCGCACGCGTCGGACTCGTCCGCTTGTGGAGTCGGTGAGTAATGAGGGTGAGCAGGACCGACGTCGCCGCCGTTCCGTCTCCCCTCCGGGCGAGGAGTCGCTATCGACCCGTGCGGCCCGGATCCAGCGTGAGAAGAATCAAGGCGCCGGTTCGCAGGCGAATACCACGCAGCCCGCTGCTCAACAGGCCACTCCTCCGGCTACCACCACCGCTGCCCGTGTGGGCCAAGCTGCCCTAGGCATCGCCGGTGGCGTCGCCTCGAACCTGGCCGCGAGCCGGGCTCGCCGGATGGCTAACATGTGATCCCCTCCCACATGTATCCTTTCTCTCACCTTCTGGACCTTCGTGCTCTGTCAGATTGTTGGAGTGCTCAACTAAATGACCGTCAGGGGCCGGTCATAGGCTCGTACGCAACAAGCTACCTCCGGAGGTAAGACGCCGCAAAGCCCCGGCGTTCGGGTTGCATTGCAAGGAGAATCCATAATCGTTTCAACGAAAGTAGACCGAAGAAATGAAACGTTGCGTTCGCAGTGTTCAGCTGAGCATGAGGAGCAGTAGTACCACTGAGCAATTGCTCACGGTCAGGACAGGGACACAGCTCCTGCGTTGGCGGTGTTGGAATGCTGAGTGCGGAAAGGAGGTCAAGGCGGGCGCGAAGATTTCGTTGGGATGATAGCGGCCAATGGCTTGGAGTCGGGCAACCTAAATCGGCCACTGCTCCATTCTCTTCGCAGTCGAATGAGTGAGGTCGACAATCACACCGGAGTTTGGTGCGTGTGAAAAGCAAGCGAGGATGCCCATGGAGGTCATCCGGCGTCTCCTGGCCACGAGATTGCACATCAGCTCTCGACACTCCTTACCCGGACAGTGGCTGACACAGGACTGATATGGTTCTTGCCCCTTTTCGAGCCCGCCCTTGATGGAAGCCCTGTAATTCGACGTCTTGGTCAGGCCTTTTCGAGCACGCCCTTGATGGACGCCCGGTAATTGGACGTCTTGGTCAGGCGGATGCGATGAGGAATGTGATGAGTGCTTACCGGTAACTCGAAACCTTGGTCAGACGAATGTGATGAGTGCTCGCCGGTCATTCGGAGCCTTGGTCAAGCACACTTGATGAGTGCTCGCCGATCATTCGACGTCTTGGTCAGGCGAATGTGATGAGTGCTCGCCGGTCATTCGGCGTCTTGGTCAAGCACACTCGATGAGTGCTCGCCGATCGTTCGACGTCTTGGTCAGGCGAATGTGATGAGTGCTCGCCGGTCATTCGGCGTCTTGGTCAAGCGAATGTGATGGGTGCTTGCTGGCTTGGGTTGGCGCAAGTGTAGCAGTTTGTCATGCTGGTGATGAGCAACGCATCAGCTTCGGTCTTTGAATCTCTGATCACTTCTTGGCCGCTGTCGCGAGAGAGGATGAGGTGTTCTGGAAGAGGCATGACTCGTTCGTGCCTGATCCCGTACGGGGCGCTTCGGTCAGATTGGAACGAGTCAGCATTCGGGGTACCTTAAGGGAGACTCTTGAACAAGGAGTGGCGTATCAGCACGCAAGATCACGAGCACCAATTCCAAGGCCTGGGGAGCTCAAACGAAGCCAGTCTTATCTGTGGACGATGTGATCAGAGGCACTCCAGGTGGATCCACAGGACCAAACACGAGCACGCTCGACAGATGGAATGGGAATTGCGACGCAGAACCGCTTCCAGTCTCACCGTCCTGCCCATCACAAGACGTTCATCTGGAGGCACGCGGTGCCAGCAATAAGCTAACGTCGTGATTCTTCCTGCTGTGCAGGAGTGGCCAGGAGACGAGAAGCCAGAAACGAACGTTCGCCGGTCACGGCGCAGGCTGACGTCGAAAGGGAGAAGTCAGATCAGCGTCCTCGAAATGAATTCCCGGCGTCTGGGTGAGTGCTTGCTCATCGGCGTCTTTGCGTGCGGTACCGGCGTGAGACTGAACCTTGGGACCTGCAAGATTGCCCCTGATCGATTTAACCAAGCGACTCATGCAAGCCACGTCAGCGGATCTAGCCAGATTCTGCATGACAAGATCGTTCAAAGACCGCAAAAGGCCATGCCGGCTTGAGGTGGGTGTCCGCGAGAAATTCCGTCAGCCTAGCAAATGTGCAAGCGGACTGCAGCAGTCTGTCAACCCGACTCAACACTCGCCTGCTTAGCGCTTGCCTGTTCAGCCCTCAGCGCTCGGCTACTCATCACTCAGCTATTCGGCAACCTCACGTCGGCCAGCACATTGCGTTGCAGATCCTGCTAGCATCACGACTTTGAGAATCGCTGACTTCGCCGCCATCGCCGATGCGGAGATCTCACGCTGTCAGTTGCCATGTTGGAGACGAGGAGTGGGGTCGCCAGGAGACGGTACCAATGGAGGATGACCTCGGTGTGTTGCGAGGCAGACGGTCAGACCGCTTTAAGACTGGGCAACGCATGGCTGGCCGAGAGGTTGACGGGTCAGGACCATAGCGCTGGGCATGAAGTTGGCGTGACTCCGGATTACAGCACAGGCTCCCGCTCCCTTGCGAATCAGAGGCTTTGCCCACATATGCGCCCCGAATTCCAAGTCTGAAATCAGAGCTGTCTGGGAGGAAGCTAGTCATAACAGTCTTGCCTCCTACCCTGGATCATCTGGCAAGCTGAGCTGCCGAACAGAGGGCGGACGGCACTGGACCGTCAAGTGCCGCTGAGTGAGACCGCTAGAGACGGGAATGAGCACTCTGTCCATTCTGAGAAGCATACCGTCGGTCAACTTCGTGATGCATTACTCAGGCTCTCCGTGCAGCTTGCCGAGTCAAGATTCTTCCTAAAGCGACTCATCTTCTCCGTTGATGACGCAGGTAGTCTTCGTAGGCGAGCCCACCGGAGGCTTTGGAGGCGGACGTGATCTCACTCGAGGTGTGCGAATCCGAAGGGTGTGAGGTCATCATACGGCCAGTCTTACAGGGATGCCCAGGAACGTCCGGGCAAGCATCTCCACGCCGTTCAAGATCGATTTCGGAGTGCTGAAGACCGACTGACACCCCTTCTCGACGGGTTAGCAGACGCAGCTCTGTCTGTCAGACCCTCAAAGAGCAGTCAGTGCTCCTTGTCTCGCCCAGTTGAGGAGGCGCGGCTGTATGGTTGGCGGCAGGAAGCCGGTCAGCTTTCGCTTCTCGTCGGAGGTGAGGTGGGACATGTCATTGTGGTCGAGAATTTGGCAGCCGAAAACTCGTCGAAACGAACTCACGAGTCCGGTGTCCAGCATGCGATCTGCTTCGTAAGGAAGGCGGTGTTGCGACTGGGAGGTGCGGTCGATGCCAAGCCTGAACATGGAGGCTTCAACAGACTGTCCACGACGGAGCATGTCGCGAACGCCAGCTGCACGTCGGAGACATCAAACACCTCACCGGATCATCAGAAAGGCTTCAAGTTTCGGCCATGAAGCTGGCGTTTGCGAGGAAGGATCTTCCGATCGTTTGCACTTTCTTCCAAGCATGAGTTCCCAAAGAGGCTTGGAAGGCGAGGCAAGCCTCAGGCTCCCAGTGCGGTGTGCCGGGCACTTGCAGAGAGGCTTAGAGGGCGAGGCAAGCCCCAGCCGCTCTATGCTCTGTGCAGTCTGGCGGACACTTACAGAGAGGCTTAGAGGGCGAGGCAAGCCTCAGCCGCTCTGTGCTCTGCGCAGTTTGGCGGACATTTAGCTTTCGACAGAGGCTTGGAAAGCGAGGCGATGCTTAGGCACTATGTGCAGCTTGTCGAGTCAGCATGTCAGAAGCTGGTTAGCTTTCCGGTGCATTGTTGTCCGCCAATGCGATGTTGGAGCATCCGACACGAGACTGACGGAAGTGTTCGACTGCCGTCAGTGCCAAGCCCCGGCGTCGCTGTCGACTCGCTGTGCCGGAACCTGTTGCACATGTGGACCTCGTGCTGCGTATGTGAGAACTCTCTCCGGTCCATCGTAATTCCCTTCTGAGTTAGCCTGTGAGGTTCCGGAGTGCCCGTGAAGAGACCTGTCGTTGCGACTGCCTGCTATTGTCAGGCTTGGGGGGCCAGCGACGCTTGACGGCCTACCTTGTCGCAGTCGCGGGCTGCACGATGTGCAACCCGGGACTCATGGTCGCTTCATTGGAAAGCTACCTCAGAATGGATCTCGACTCTTGGACCCGCCGACACGATGCTCGCGTTTGCGGATAGAAGTCTTGTCTGGCTTAAGGCAGCCGAAAGACCACCCAACAAGGACTTCCCATCTCGTGTGTCCATTCTCGCCCTCGCGGTCCTGATCCATACATCATCCATTTAGATTAGGCATCCGAAGCCAGTGCTACATGCCTATAAAACCACTCCTTGGAATAAGCTTAGGTTATACTAAGAGGAGAGAAAAATCGAGAAAAAATAGAGAAAATCCCTTAAGATTAATCCTAGGACTAACCCTAGTATTTTAATAAATAAACATAGGCTCTATATACTCTAGAAAAGCTTTTAAATAGTATAGAATATATTTCTATAAATTATAAAAAATAATAATAAGCCTTACCCTTAAATATACTTAGAATCTTAGGTTTTTTTAGAAGGGGAGAGAGTTTTTCTAGACTCCTAGCTAGTTTTCCTAGCTTCTTTAGACTATAAAAAAGCCTAGAGAACTTATAGCTAAGCTAAGAAAACTTCCTAATATATACTAAAACTTAAAGTATTTTAATTATAGTAAATTTAGTAAATAAGGTTTTCTTTCTAGTTAGAATATTATTCTAGTTTATTCTATAATATTTTAAGATTTTATAAGCTAAAAAGAAGTAGAGATAACTTATAGTTAGTCTATAGAACCCTTATAGCTATTATTATAATATAGAGTATCTTAGCCTTAGTAATATTAATAGATAAGGTTTTTCCTATAACTAGAAAGTTTTCTTAGACTAGTCTATAGTTTTCCTAGCTTTTATAAGTTAGAAAAAAGTTAAGAAAACTTATAGTAAGACTATAGAAACTTCTTAGTTAATATTAAAACCTAGGATACTTAAGCCCTACTAACTTTAGTATTTAAGGTTTTAATATTAGCTAGAAAGTTTTTCTTAACTAATATTTAATCTTTCTAGCTTCTATAGAGTATATTAAAGTAAATAAAACTTATAGCTAAGCTAGAAAAGCTATTTTATAAATATAAAAATCTAAAAATTTTAAGCTTTAAAAATTCTAGAAGATAAAGTTTTTATATTTATTAAAGAGCTTTTCTAGACTTTCTAATAGTTTTCGTAGAATATTTATACTATAACTAAGTATAGAAAACTTATAGCTAAGTAAGGGAAACTCTCTAAATAATACCTAAACCTAAGAGACTTAGACTTAAGGAACTTTAGTATATAAGGTTTTATTATTAGCTAGGATATTTTTTAGTACTAATTTCTATCTTTATTAGCTTCTAAAGAGTATAATAAAATAATAAAGACTTATAATTAAACTAGAAAAACTTTCTATTTAGTATAAAAACCTAAGGTTCTTAAGTTATAAGAATTTTAAAAGAGGAGGTTTTTATATTAGCTAGGAAGTTTTCCTTACTTAATCTATAGTTTTTCTAGCTTCTATAAGGTATAAATAGGTAATAAAAACTTAAAGCTAAGTAAGAAGACCTCTTAAAATAATATTAAAATATAGAAAACTTAAACTTAGATTATTTTAGTATATAAGGTTTTATTATTAGCTAGAATGTTATTCTTAACTAATCTATACTTTTCCTAGCTTCTATAAGGTAAAATAAAATAATTAAAACTTATAGTTAAAATAGAAAAACTTTCTTACTAGTATAAAAACCTAAAAATATTAAGCTTTAGGAATTCTAAAAAGAGAGGTTTTTATATTAGTTAGGAAGTTTTACTAGGCTAACCTCTAGTTTCTATAGTTTTAGTAGACTATTAAAAAGTATAAAAACTTAATAGCTAAGCTAGGAAAACCCTTTAGGTAAAATTAAAACCTAAGAAACTTAAGCTCTAATAACTTTAGTATATAAGGTTTTATTATTAGCTATAAAGTTTTTCTTAACTAACCTTTAGTTTTCCTAGTTTTTAAAAAGTATAAAGAAGTATAGAAAACTTATAGCTAAGTAAGGAAAACTCTATAAGTAATATTAAAACCTAAAATACTTAAGCTCTAATAACTTTAATATATAAGGTTCTATTATTAGCTAGGAAGTTTTCCTTAACTAACTAATAGTCTTTTTTACTCTAGTAGACTACTAGAAAGTATAGAAAACTAATAGCTATACTAGAAAAACTCTCTTAATAATACTAAAACTTAATAAACTTAAGCTTAGAAAAATTTAGTATTTAAAGTTTTATTATTAACTAGGAAGTTTTTATTAACTAACCTTTAGTTTTCCTAGCTTCTAAAAGGTATAAAGAAGTATAGAAAACTTATAGCTAAGTAAGTAAAACTCTATAAGTAATACTAAAATCTAAGATACTTAAGCTCTAATAACTTTAATATATAAAGTTTTATTTTTAGCTAAGAAGTTTTATATAGCTAACCTATAGTTTTTATAGCTTTTAAATAGTATAAAGAAGTATAGAAAACTTATAGTTAAGCTAGAAAAACTTTCTAATAAATATAAAAACTTTAGAAGTTTATATTTTAAAAATATTAGAAGATAAGGTTTTCTTATAAGCTAGAAAGCTTTCCTTAACTATTTATTATAAGTAGTCTTTTAAAAAGTATAGAGAACTAGTAGCTAAGCTAGGAAAACTCTATAGCTTATACTAAAATTATAAGTATCTAAATCTTAACTAACTAAATTTAAAATAGAAATTAGATAAAAAAAGGATATAGAGAAAAAGAATATAGAAAAAAAAAGGATATAGAAAAGAGGATTTAAAGAAAAAGATATAATTTATATTTTATCTAAAGCTAAGATTAAGTTATATTAAAGTTCTCTTTTAAAAAAGTCTTTTAAGACTCTATTTTCTCTTTCTAGGCCTCCCTCCTTAGGGTTAGGGGTTCTAAATCGATGTTACATAAATACCGACTATATAGGTAGATAGACGTAGCTTACTCTATCGATTATAGAATTTATAACTATATATATGCCTAATAGTACTACTAGTATAGGACTAAGGACGCCCGAAGGCTAGCTTACCTCCTAGCTACTAGAATACTATTAGACCTACGCTAACCTTTCTACCTATTACTATAGGTAGTAGACTATCCCTACTAGATGTCCTCGGGTCCTTATCTACGTTAGAGATAACTTAACGCCCCCTCTATAGCCCTTAGAGCCTATACTATCTAGGGATCCGCCTAGTAGGTCTAGCCTCCTAGTAAGGGGACTACCTATTACTACTATATACTTCTAACCTACTATTACTATATAGGACTACTAGTAGGAGCTTGTCTACCTATTAGGCTAACGTTCTCCTATAGCTACCTCCTCTACTTCTACTAGGGTAGACTACTACTCTAAGGGGCTATAGGGCTTAGGGCGCTTTAGCTAGGGGGTAGTAATTAGTTATAGTATACTAATATCCCCTCTCTACTCTAGTCTACGCCCCTACTAGTCTGTCCCGCCCTAGGGGAACCTATGTACCCCCCTATTAGCTAGGCTATTAAAGCTTTTTATTGTTACTACCTCTTAGGCGCTAGTTACTACTTTAGCTAGGAGGCTCTCTCTAGTTATAGTATACTAGTAGTCTCTTCTCGCCCTAGCGTAGTACCCTACTAGTCGACCTCGCCTTAGGGTATCTACCCTCTTTTAGCCTAGTCTTCTCTCCTCCCTCTCCCTTTAGGCGACGCCTTATCCCTATCTAGTTATTAGCTATCCTTATAGCCCTACTAGTTTTTTGTTATTATAGATAAGCTAGTTTTCTATTATTATAGACAAGCTAGTTTTCTATTATTATAGATAAAGTCTCTAGTCTTATTCGAAAGGTTTTAAGTTTCTATTAGTCTATCTTAGCTCGCTACTATCTATTCTATCTCCTTCCTCCTTTTATATATCCTCCCTCTCCCTCTATTCTACCCTTCCCTAGACTATCTCGAGGACCTTTACTATATTGTCCTACTATCCCTTATTTAGGAGGAAGTCGACCTTAGTAAACTTCTTATTTACCTCGTCCTCTCTTTATACCTCTCTCTATTAGTATATCCGCTACTAATCCTTCTAGGTTAAGATCCCTTAGATATAGTAGTACTTATATTCCTCGTTACCCTATCGCTACTAGTAGTTAGCCTTAGTATATATATAGTATATCCCTATCCTCTAGACCCCTTAGTAATAGGTTAGGAATATATCCTATTAGGTATAGGGTACTATAAGCGTTCTATCTACCCCTACGAGACCTTTATAGAGCCTTATTACCTAGGGTATAATCTAGGTTAGGTACTTCTACTATATGTCGCGCTTTAGCTAGTACTATATCTACTACCGCTCGAACTAGCGCTAGCTTACCTATGTCTAGCCTTCCTTATAGGTAGTCGCCTTCTACTACTATAGGAGCTAGCTCTAGTAGAAAGTTTCTCTAAACTACCTAATCTTCCTAGGCTAGTAGAGTAGTATACTAAGTAGGGTCTTCTAGCTACCTCTCTCTAGGTCCTAGAGAAACCTTATATAGCGGCCCTCGAAGTAATCTTATAGGGCTAGTAGCCCTAGTAGGTTCTAAGCTACGCGCTACCTATATATACTATAGACTACCTACTTTACTAATACCTTCTATCTAGCGTCTACCTTTACCTATTATACCTTTATTTCTAGGTCTACCTATACTACTACCTATATAAGTAAGGCCCTATATTCGAGGATTAGGACTAGATACTACTAATATACCTATAGCTAGGTAGTTACCTTCTATATTACTATATAGTTAGCTATAAAGGTCGCGCGCGCTCTAGCCTATTCTAGGCGCCTATAGAGGTATCTATTAAAGTTAATCCTAGCTAGAGTTATTAGGAAGCTAAGGTAGTAATATCTACTAACCTAGGGGATAACCTTGTCCCTTTACTAGATCTCCTCTACCCCTATCTACCCTATTATATAGCTATACTTCTAGGCATTTACCGCGATCCTATTCCGCTAGTACTACTATACTACCTTTACTAATATTAGAGCAATCTTAGCCTCTATCTAGTAGAGGAGGGTACTATTGTCTATATAAAAGACTACCTATAGTAACCTAGGAGTATCCTTATTTAGCGCCTAGATTAGCCTATCTATAATAATATTCTAGAGGAAGGGGGATAGTAGCGACCCCTAAAGGACCCTCTACGTTTAGCTAAACTACTTAGATACCCTACTATTAGCTATTACCTATAAGACTATACTATAGTTTAGGCTTATAAAGAGAGCGAGATAGGGGCTAGAGTACTCTTACTCTATAAGTAGTCTCTATAAGATAGCCTAGTCTACTATATTAAATACTACCTAGAAGTTAAGGAAGATAGTACCTCTATATTAGTCCTTAGCTAGCGCGATATATACTATTGTTATATAGGTTAGAGTTAAGTAGTCTACCTAGAAGCCTACCTATACTAGATAGAGCTAGAGATAGTCTAGGTCCCTAAGCTACTAGAGGAGTAGGTACTTAAAGATCTTCTAGAATATTCTAATTAGCGTAATAGGGCGTATATTAAAGACTATCTTTAGCTACCTATAGTCCTTAATAAAGAGATAGATCTCTATCTAATTCTATACTAAGGGTATCTTACCTATTATAAGATAGTAGTTATAGAGTATTACGAGGTAGTTAGGTAGAGTTATCTACTAGAGTACCTTTAGGACCTATATATAGACCCTATCTCCTCTATATACCTTTATTCTATCTTAGGCTATAATTATATTATAGACCTTGTTACTAGTCTACCCCTTAAGCGCCCTATTATCTACTCCCCTTACGCCTATACCTATTACCTAGGTAGCTATTCTACCTCTCTCCTATACTTAATACTACTTCTCTAGGACCTTAGCTACCTCCTAGAGCGCTATCTAGTTATCTACTATACTAAAGAGTAGCCTATTATCTATATTAAGCTTAAAGACCTATTAGACTAGCTAGTAGTATAAGGTACTAGCTAGTACTTTTACTATCTACTACCCCTTCCCCTTCTTCCTAACTAGGCCTAGTACTATATAGTAGACCTATTAATACTAGTCTATAAGTACCTTATCTATCTATACTATATTTTTACCTATCTTAAGTACCTAGTTTATCTCTCTAATTAAGCTATCCTATGCCTTCTATAGCTACGTTGCTATAGTAGCTAACTATAGCTAGCTAATTATATACTAGGGGACTATAGTACTTACTACTAGAATACTCTCGCTCTTATAGCTAGTCTAGTTAACTAGGACTAGTATAGTATAGACGTAGTTAGTCCTAATCCTAAGGGCTATATTTACTAGTAGAGTAAGCCTTATACTTACCTAGTCCTAGCTAATATAGTAGTAGTTAAGTATTAGCTCCTAGATTTATCCTACCTCTAGCTAGGGCCCTATTCTCTCCTCTCTAGGTAGTAGCTACTATTTACCTATCGCCTCTAGCTATTTCTTAAGGACCTTACTCTATTTATAAGGTATTATACTACCTAGGCCTACCTTTAGGTAGTAGATATTTATATCTTCTAGTATAATGTCTACTCTAGTAACCTTCTAAAGAACGACCTCGACCTCTACCTTAGGTATACTTAGTAGTAGGTAGATACCTACTACTATTATCTAGTCGAGCTAGATTATAATTGCTACTACTATTACTATTACTAGCCTACTTAGCTACTACTAGGCCTTTACCTTACCTAGTAAGTATAGCCTACCCTTATATTACCTATCTACTCTCTCTACTAGCTATAGTATATAGATAATTATCTAGAGGTAGATATAGTACTAGTCGTACCCCTAGTATTATATTTTAGCTATAAATAGGAGGTCGAACTTCCTAGGCCTAATAAGACCTAATAGGTACCCCTAGGTTACCTTATCTAGCCCCTAGATATTTATATATTCTACCTAGAGCGTAGGCCCTATACTATGTCCCTTTTTTATTACTACCCCTACTATCCCTATCTATTAGTCCTATACCTTCTACTACTTATAGGCTACTTACTACCCTCTACTCTACTCCCCTAGTAAGTAAAAAATAGCTACTACTCCTAGGTCTTCTAGCTATTCTAGCTAACTAGTAGTAGGGACTAAGGTAGGTTAATTACTAAGCTATTCTCCTTTTCTATTACCCCTCTCTATAGGTCTATATTTTTAATATCCTTAATAGTATTAAGTAGCGCCTACCTCTATACTATAAGTTCTACTAGCTATATCTAGAGCGCCTATATAGTCTACTACTAGCGCTTTAGGGCCTAGATAGTGTCCTAGACTAGCCTTACTAGCTACCTAATCTAGTATCCGCCCTAGCTAGCTCTCTATAATAGTTAGAAGAGGGCGAGGTCTAGGGGGCTCTACCTATATAGCTATAGTATTACCTCTCTCTTTAGCTAGACCTCCTCCTTTTTCTCCTCTACCTCTACCTTTACCTCTATTATCTTGTCCTTAGCGTTATCTCTAGCTACTATCTTACCCTCCTCTAGTAGTATCTATAGTTACTAAGGCCTAAATTAGTGCCTAATCTAGCTATAGTCGAGGCCCTATACTACGTAGTTAGCTATAATAGCTACGTAGATCTCCTTAACCTTATTTACCTTAATCTAGTTAATAGCCTACGTAATATATATAGGGTAGGCTAATATTAGGTACCTAACTCTATATTCTTTCTACTACCTAATTAAGTTATAGTACTACTACTATTAGCGCTATCTACTATCCTTAGCGCTATTACTTACCTTGTCCTTATATAGCACCTACTAGGGTAGGTCTAGCTATAGGTAATTTTTATAAATAATTTTATTACTAAACTAGAGGTATAGGGCCTCTATAAGGATATACTATCTTCTCTATATTATAAATGCCTTCTTTAGCTCCTTATTAACTATACTTATTAGGTCTAGTATCGCTATTCTAATCTAGGTTAGGTCGACTACGTAAAAGAGTAAGGTATATATAAGAGAGTAAGGTATATATAAGAGAGTAGAGTATATATAAAAGAGAAGAGTATATATAAGAGAGAAGAGTATATATAAGAGAGTAGAGAGTATACGAGAGAGAAGAGTATATATAAGAGAGTAAAGAGCGCGCGAGAGAGAAAAGAGTAGGCTTATTAGATATTAGGATCTAGTTAGTTGTCTTAGGGTTAGCGACCCCTCTTTATATACCTTATCTATACTCTATATACCTCCTATATTAAATAAATATGTCTTGTCGCCGCTAGTCTTAATCTAGGCCTTATAAATACTACCTCCTCTACCTACTAGTGTCTATATATTAGCCTTTATAACCTCTTCTATTATCTTATTTCTATATAATAGGTTAGTTACTAGATATTAACTATATATACTCTACTACTTTCTACTATATCTATATTACCTCTAATTAATGTTTTTTAGTATCCTAAAGTGTTTTAACCTCTATAACTTTACTATTATATTATATTACGCTATTTTCTTTAGTATAGAATATTAAGAAACTCGAGAGAGTAGGAGATATCTATACTATAAAGCTAAAGCTACTATACCTCTATAGTTACTATCTTATATCCTCTAGTCTATATATCTTGTTTACTCTACCTATCCCCTTCGCTAGGCTAGTTAGGCTTTTTTCTAGCCTTCCCTATATCTCTTAGAGTTAGTCGCCTATTAGTATTAGGGACCTAGGTAGCCTTCGCCCTACCTCCCTCCCCCTCTCTCTCTACTCTTATCTCTATCTAAGAGAGGCCTATAATCTTCCTTCTAAAGCTATTATAGAATAGCGGGCCCTTAAGCGCGGTAAAGAAGTAGGACTATAGCTACTTCTTTAGTAGCGGTTCTATATAGCTATCTAGGTCGAGGGAATCTAAGTATAATAACCTCTTTAGGCTTCTATTTCTACTAGCCTTAGCTCTTCTACCCTCCTAAGATAGTATCTATATAACTATAGTTAGAATAGGATTAAACTAGGTAGTCCTAAGGGCCTATAGCCCCTTTTTTATCCTATTCTACTTCTTAATAGTAAGCTAGTATATAGGTAGTAGCTCCCTAGCTACTACTATTTCTAGAACTAGGAGAAGGCTATCTACTATCGCCTAGATCTCTAGGTAGAAGTACTATACTACTACGAGCTAGTAGGCTAGCTTATTTTAGTATATCTATTACTTAATAGTACTATAGGTTATCCTTATTTCGAATAGCCCTACTACCCTCTAACTAAGGGTAATAGTTATATAGTTCTAGCTTTATATATAATAGACCTACTATTCGAAGATTCTATACTTAGGCCTATCTCGCTCTAGCCTAGGCCTATAGAGCTAGCGAAATATAGTTACCTTCGCGACCTCGTACTCTAGCTATCTACCCTATAACTATATCCCTTAGCTAAGCTCCTTATATACCTATCTAAGGTCTACCTTTTCTAACTAGTTATAGAGGTAGCTTAGGAACTAGCTAACCTCGCGCTACTATATCTAGTCCTATATCTAGATAAAGTACTAGTTCTAGTCTCCTTAGCTAGCTAACTACGCCTAGTACTAGACTATCTATTACTCCTAGCTAGTAGAGGAGAGAGGTAGGCTACTATTTATAAAGGCGCTCCTATTAGTATACTACTTAGTAAGTAGGTTCTACTACCTTTATATTACCTAGCGACTCGCTACCCCCTTAATTTAGATCGCTATCTTCTCCTAGAGCTTAGGGTCGGTTTATTTAGATAGTATATATCTTAGCTATTCCTAGATCTCTACGCCCTATTACTTGCCTAGCGCTAGGCTTATAGGTATCTAGACTAGCGCTATTAGGGTTAAGATTAGTAGGAGAGAGAAGAGGAGAGGCAATAGCTCTAAGGGCCTCGCTACTATTAGAGGTAGTAGTAATAATACCCCCTTCTCTTACCCCTACTTCTATTTCGCCCTAGCTATAATCTAGATCTAGATTATTAGTAGGTAGTACTCTTAGTTAAAGTTAGTTATATCGCGCCTACGTATTATAGGTATAGTCTATATTACTATCTCTTCCTAGGGCCTCGAAGTATTAGAAGGTCTCGTAGTATTATTAGAGTCTCGCCTCTCCCTATCTAAAGGTACTAGTAAGCCTCCTTTACCTAGCGCCTTCTTTTATAGCCTCCCTATCGCCTATTGTTATCCCTATCCCCTTATATCTTCCTTCTAATAGCTCGTATCTATTATATCTTTCTTACTTAGTTTCTCTCTTTCTATAGTTATACTATAGGTTAAGATAATATATTACTACTAGTTTCCTATATCGACTCTAGTTAATAGATAGGTTAGGATTTGCTAGCTATCTACTAAAGTTAACCCTAGTCGGCGCCTAGGTAATCGATAGTAGCGCTCGCTAGGATCTCCTAGTATATTATACTAGGCGCCTCTAGATCTTATAGTTATAGGGCTCCTAGTATATTACGCTAGGTACCCCTTATTTATTGTCTCTATCTCTAGTCCCTAGGTCCCTTAAGGCTATATTGCTCCTAGTATATTATACTAGGTACCCCTAGGTCTCTTTATTATAGGGCTCCTAGTATATTATACTAGGCGCCCCTTATCTATTATCTCTATCTCTAGTCCCTAGGTCTCTTAAGGCTATATTACTCCTAGTATATTATACTAGATACCCCTAGGTCTCCTTATTATAGGGCTCTTAGTATATTATACTAGGTATCTCTAGATCTTATAGTTATAGGGCTCCTAGTATATTACGCTAGGTACCCTTTATCTATTGTCTCTACTCCTAGTCCCTAGGTCCCTTAAGGCTATATTGCTCCTAGTATATTATACTAGGTACTTCTAGGTCTCCTTATTATAGGGCTCCTAGTATATTATACTAGGTACCTCTAGATCTCGCGGTTATAGGGCTTCTAGTATATTATACTAGGCGCCCCTACTATCTCTTTATTATAGGGCGCCTAGTATATTATACTAGGTACCCTCGCGGTCTCTTTATTATAGGGCCTCTAGTATATTACGCTAGGCGCCTCTAGATCTTATAGTTATAGGGCTCCTTATATATTATACTAGAAGCCCCTTATCTATTATTACTATACCTTAGCTCTCTACCTAAGCTATAGGGTCCCCCTTTCCTACTCTAACTCTAAGAGTTAGGGCTAAGGTTAGGGTTTTATCTTTAGCCCTAGATCTAGTATATAGGGTTATTCTCCTAAGGCAGCCCTCTTCTAATAGTTAGTATAGGCGTCTACTCGAGCCCTACTTATAGGGAATAGTATAGCTTCGTTATCGATATAAGGCTTCTATTACCTAGGGTATTACTTAGCGCTTCGTTTATTATATAGATACTAGGTAGTCCTACTAGGTCTTGTCCTAGCTATATCTCCTACTAACCTTTTACTATAGTAATAATACCTTATTAGGGTTCTTGCCTTAATAGGCTTCCCTTATCTAAGGTAGCCTATTAGACTTCTTATTCTACCTTCTAGAATAAGTTAGTACTACCGCCCCCTTCTATTATAGAAGAGCGAGGTATCTATATTTATTAGCTACTCCTACTTAATAGCGCCCTTCTCCTCCTTCCCTTATATCTCTTATATCTCTTATAGAAGGTACTAGTTATACTTTACTATCTAGTTCTTACTATCGCTAGGCTAGGTAGCGAGATACCCTCTATCCTCTTTACCCCTCTCGTTCTAATAATTAGTTATTACCTTAGTCTCTCGAGATACTCTATCTAGTAGGCTCGATTCCCTTACTCTCTCTCCCTCTCTCTCCCTATTTAACGAGGTCCTTCTTTAGCTCTAGTAGGGTCCTTACTAGCTCCTCTCTTAGCCCTTTATATTTCCCTCTAAGTTAGGTCGAGCTCTAGCCTTAAGGTTAGGGGTTTTATATACGATAGTAGAGAAGCCTTACTCCGTCGTATATAGAATTTACGACCTATAGAGTACTAACTAGACCTGCTAATATAAGTAAGGACGTAGTATATATACTAGCTTAACCTAAAAGGTAGTTTAGGCTAATCTAATAAGGACCTTCCTACTAAAAAAAAAGTCGGTAGAAGATCGTTTAAACTACGTAGACGAAAATTATCCCTTGCTACCTCGATAGTCTTAGAAGATACGCCTCTTAGGAATCTACCTTTTAGGTATACCTAAGGCACCTATTATAAGAGTAATATATCTAACCTGCTACTTCTATATAGGACCCGTAGGCTTAGACTTGCCTCGATAAGCTATCTAGCTACCTTAAGGGGTTAGGAGGTTCTACTACTAAATTATAGTTAGTTATATCCTACTAGGGCGTAGTTCTAATAGTAGTAAGTTGTAGTATACTTACTTGTCTTTACTATAGCTTTGCCTACGCTATCTAGCCTATAGAGGATTGCCGCCCCTATATATAGGCCCTAATAAACTATATACTCGCCTATTACTATAGGTAGTAGGGTAGGCTTAGTTACGAGGGCTATATCGTACTAGCTAGTTATCCTATGTCCCCTACCCCCTTATCGCTCTACTAGCTAGTAAACCCGCTATACGAGACTTAGCTTTTCCTACTAGCTAGTATTTTAGGTAGGACTATATCGACATTTAGATACGCTATCCTAAACCTAATCTCTATTTGCCCTATACTATTGCTTAGTAGTAGACGAGGCTTGTTCCTATTGTACTACTAGCTAGTAGATAAGGCTTAGAGGAGCCTAGCGATATATAGGCCTAGATAGTAGTAGCTTTAGCGCTACGAAACCCTATCTTATCGCTAAGATCCTATGTCCTAGGGTTATATAGGACTATATTAGCGGTAGTATACCTAACTATCTTTGTCGAAGGAGACCTACCTTACCTAGTACTATATAGGCGGGTATCGTTTTTGTAGTTACTATATCCTACCCTTGTATAGACTTAGCCCTCTATCCGACCTAGTATTATATAGGTCGAACGCGCTACTAAGGCTCCGAGTAGCGGGTATTATACCTTAGACTACGAGATAAGTAGGCTAGATTAACGTCTTCCTAGACGATAAGTTAGAGCTACTATTAGTCTTATATCTTATCTAGCGTTACGTACTCGCCTTTCTTGCTCCCTACTAGAATACCTCGTACCTATTCTAAGATTCCTACTACGCGCGACTACTACTAGCTATTTAATAGGAAATCTAGGTCTATAAACCTACCCTATCGACTAGTATCTAACTCTACTACCTACTTCCTCTTCTATATACCCTCTCTCCTTCCTAACCTCGCTACTACCCGAAAATATATATACTTCTTGTCCCTCTATTAAAACCTACGCTATCTACCCTTATACTCGTGTACTAAGTTATACCCCTATATGCCTCGCTAATAGCGAAATAGCTTATCCTAGTAACCCCTTAGCGCCGCTAGGACGCTATCTACAAATCTTAGGCCCCCTTTTAGGCGTATTAGCTATAGAATAATAGTTGTTAGATATACCTTCTATACCTATACTATTAGCCTCTACCTTACCTAGCCCTAGGTAAACCTCTTTAGGCTAGCCTTATTCTACTCGCCTTTGCGCGTAGTTGCCTTCTACTCTTATAGTATCTTACTCTTCTATAGCGCCTTCCTAAAGCTACCCTTCTAGCCTAGGGAGTATAGTAGCGCCTATAGGAGGTTTAAGATGTCCGCCTACTCGAGATCTTAAAGGAAGCCCGCGTAATAGTATTCGAATTAATCTAGTAGATTCGGTACCCCTAGTAGGTTCTAACTTATTCGCTACCTATGTTCCCTATAAGTAATCTATTAGATTAGTAGTCGCTATCTCGACTCTACTACTAACTACTAGTATATATCCCCTACTATTGCTACCTATACTAACAGCGCCCTATACTCTAGAATTAGTACTAGATACTACTAGTATACCTATAGCTAGTTCCCTACCCCCTACGTCTCTAAGTGTTCTACTATAAACCTTGCCTACTTCGTTGCCTAGTTTAGCCGCTACTCTAGATATACCTAGAAATCGATCCCTATAGCGGTTATAGGAAACCCTAGATAGCGATATTCGTATACCTAGGGAATCCTCTCTATCGCTTACTAGATAGGCTCTAGTTCCGCCTACTAGGTTATCTAGCTATACTTTCCTACGTTTACCTTAATACCGTTCTAGCTATACTAGTCCCCTACCTAGCCAAGTATTAGTCTAATCTTGCCCTTATTGCAATATAATAGCGCCCCGTTGTCGGCGTAGAAGACTGCCTATAGTATACTAGTTATCCCCGCGTTTAACGCCTAAATTAAGTTATCTACTACAATATTCTATAATAGCGGGGATAGCGGGGACCCCTATAATACCCCTCGTCCCTATAGTATCTAGATAGACGCCTCGCTATTAGCTATTACCCTTAATACTAAGCTAGCGGTTAGGCTTACTAATAGCGCTATATAGTAGGCTAGATACCCCTGCGCTACTAACCCCCGTTATAGGATCCCTTAGTCTACTATATCGAAGGCTATATAGAAGTTAAGAAAGAGCGCCCTAGTATACTACTACTACTCTAGCGCTATATAGATAGTAGCTACTAGTATTAGGGTTAAGTAGTTAGCCTAAAATCCCGCCTAAGCTAGGTATAGCTAGAGGTAGTCTAGCCCCCTAAGATACTCTAGTAGTAGCGACTCGAATAGCTTACGGAATATTATAATTAGCGTAATTAGTTGCGTATTACTAATTGTCTTTAGCTTAGTCTAGTCCTTTATAAGTAGCTAGATCTTAGTCTAGTTCTACTATCGTAGCGTTACCTCCTACGTTATATATACGTTAAATAGGGCTACTAGGTATTCTAGGAGCGTTATATATTATAGGGCCTTTAACGCTTATATATAGACCCTGTCCCTACTATAGGCCTTCGAGCTATCCTACTCCCTAATCGCGTCGCGTATATTCTTAGCTAACTAGGTCTACCTATCTTCCCTCTCGCTATCCTACTAGTCGTTATTATTGTCTAGCCTATCTATTAGCTAGGTATAGTACCTCTCGCTTAATACTACTACTACCTCTTCTAGTACTATTAGTCTATCTATCGCGCTATAGAGGGGGCTATTATCCTCGTCTAACTCGAATACCTAGCATATAAGGCAATAGTACGATACCTCTATAGCGGCCTAGTGCTAGCTCCCCCTACCTATCTAGACCGCTATCTCTAGGGTATCTATATATACTATCTAGACTACTTCTACTAGGGTAGTATCTAGCCTATCTAGTTCCCTAGTTATAGTAAATATATATTCTACGCCTACGCTAAGGGCTGCCTACCTCTCCTATAGGTTAGTAGCTAGTACCCCCTTCCTAAGTTTCCTAATAATGTAGCGTAGTAGCTTCGCCTCTATCGCTAATTAGCCCCCTTCCCCTAGGGTAGTTACTATTATAAGTATTATATACTAGTAGTCTATTGTTAGGCCTAGGTCGCTATTAGCTAGGAGGTAGAGTATATCCCCTATATAGGTCTATTATATAAAGTAGTAGTCTACTATTAAGGCGTCCTCTACCTCTACGCCCGCTAGCGGCCCTAGCCCCCTAGTTAGAGTTAGCCTCTATATACCGTTAGCGTAGGTCTACTAGTTAATTAATCCCCCCTACTCCTAGGGTATTAGGGCTAGAGTCGGGCTATAGCGTACGTTTATATCCCCTAGGACTACCTCTACCGTTATTATATAGTCTAATACTACTTATGCCTTTTACTTTAGTATACTTAGGGGTAGGTAGATCCCTACTACTATTACTCTCCCGACTATTAGGGCAATAGTATTAGGCATTACGACTACCTACTTCCCTAGCTACTAGCGTACCTAGCTCGAGCCTAGTAGATATAGCCCGCCCTTATATTAGGGGCCTATCCTCGTTAGTAGTTATAGCGTATAGGCTAGCGTATAGGGGCTTACTATATAGCGTTTATACCTAATATACTACGTCTCTACTATAAAGGCTATATCTAGTATACCCGCCTCTACTAGGCCTATAAGCTAGTTCTATATTGCTCTATCTAGCCTATATATATTTATATATACTACGCGTAGCGCCTCTCTCTCTACGTCTAGCGGCCCCGTTATAGAGTAGTTAGTGTCGCCTCGCCCTTATACTATTTATATCTACTAGGCCTAGCGCTCCTACCTCTCTTGCCTCTAGCCCTTCTATCTTATAATAGGCGTAGGAGCCTAGAGAACTCGTCGTCGCTCTCTAGAAGATATAGCGGCTCGAGGGCTAGTTCGCTCTTTTAGTTATCTTACTCCTTATCTACTATTAGTAGTATATTCTCCTTTTTAATCTCCTTAATTAGGGCCTTTACTCGCTAGGCGAGCTTTGCTATGTAGTTAGCTCGTGTCTTGTCTACCTTAGCTCTCGCCCTTTTACTACCTCCCTTTAGCCCTATATTAGGTATCGATAATAGTACTACCTTAGTTAAGTAAAAGCGCTTAAAGATACCTAAGCCCTTCCTTAGTCTCGTCTCCTCTATTAGGGGTAGGGTATTATTAGAGCCCTTTAGTAGTAGGGGTAGGGTCTAGGGTCGCCTTTCTATCTTAGTAGAGGCGCGTATCGCCTCTAGATCTCCTATTAGCGGGGGTAGTATACGTAGGCGCCTCTTTACCTAGATCCGCTAGGTAATCCTTAATAGGTCCCGTCCCCTATCCCCTAGCTATTAGAGTATCCCCTAGTATATCTTGTCTACCTTCTCTTCCCCTAGTACCTTAATAGCCCGCTTAATATATACTAGGTAGGATAGGGTCGTATAGCCCTCCCCTATCTCCTTCTACTACTAGATAGAGTCCCTATACTAGAACTATTGCCGCTTTAGCCTATCCTCTGCCCCCTTTCCCCCTTTATTCTTATAGTAGGCGCGTATAGGTTCCTCTAGTACTAGATAGTTTAGGTAGTAGATCCGCTAGCTAAAGTAGTAATAGAGGTTCTCTATTAATAGATAGAGGCTATCTAGATCTACGTATCTCGCCTTCTACTATAGGGCATTACTCGTTATAGCCTATATTGCTTAAGGTTAGTTTAGGCTAGGTCGATAGTAATTACCTTATAGGGTCCCTAGACACCTTAAGATATCCCTTAAGGCCCTACGCCTTATTACTACAAATGTTTAGGATTAGCCTACCCGCTAAACCGCTTTTATTCGACCTAGATTAATCCCGTATATACTAGAGGCGCCTTCCCTAGATCCGTACCCTCTCGTATACCTACTAGTCCTACTTTACCCTAGAGGTATAGGGCGTCTTATAACCGCTAGTCTTACTTTTCCTATATTAATACTAGAATATACGCTCGCTAGCCCTACCTTTTCCTAATTAATACTAGATTATACGTCCTACCTCTTTCCTATAGAATTTAGGCGTCTTATACCTCCTACTTCTTAGGTAATAGGTAGGTAAGGTCTAGTACCTAAATCTAGCGGCTAGTAGAGTTTATACTCCCTATGTATTTTACCGCCTAGTAATATTTGCTCCCCCCCTGTTCTACTAGCTAGTAAAGTAACCCCGCCTATTTTACTAGCTAGTAGAGCGACCCCTACCTATTCTATTAGCTAGTAGAGCGACCCTCTCCCTCTAATCTTACTAGCTAGTAGAGCCCCCCCCCCTTAGTCCCTCTACTAGCTAGTATTACTACTTCTCTATACGGGATTGTCTTGTTTCTAATCCCCTACTAGCTAGTAATTTTATAGGTAGTCGCTATAAGCTATTTTCCCTTACTAGCTAGTATACTATATAGTAGGCTCGTCTTAGAGTAGAATAGTCTCTATAGCTTAGGGTTAGTCCTCTATAGTTTATAGTTTATAGGTAGGATATTAGTCGCGTCTTGTTATACTATTATACCTATACTATCGTAATTTCTATCTCTACCTATATCTAGCCCCCTTAGGGCCTTAAGGGGTTAGGGTTAGGCCCTACTAATCCTCTTTATTAAACCTATCTCTCTAATCGTTATCCTCCCTATCTAGGCTAGAGTTGCTTTCTAGTAGGGTCTACGAGATTATAGGGACTATATCGAACTATAATAGCCCTAGTTCCTATAGCCCTACCTTCGTCCTTATCTATTACTCGATTCCTAATAGTAAGGGAAGTAGGGGTTCGCCTACTATTGCCTAGGCTAATAGAGGCGCTAAGGCCTCTATTAGGCCGATTATATATAGATAGAAGGTCTATACCGCCGCTAGCTAGATAGTTAGCTCCCCGCTTAATAGTATCTAGTTAATTTAGTTCGCGGTTAAGGCTATAGAGAAGAGGGCTACTACCTCTCGTCTAAGGGTCTAGGTAACCTCCCGCTATTGCTAGCTATATTTTAATATTCTCCTAAACTCGTTATACTATTTCCCCCCTAGCTCTAGCCTCTCCCTATATAGCTACTCGAATATACTTTCCTTTATAATTACTCGCGCTAGTTAACTCTATCCGCGCGTACTAGCCTATAACTCCTTATAGTACTAATAGAGGTCTATACTAAGTAACTAGTCTAGTAGTTGTTCTAGCTAGTATACTACCTTCCGCTAATTTATAACGTCCTATAGCTAGATAAACTATATATCCTAGTCGTCCTACCCTTAGAGCTAGGCCTAGCTCTAGACTACTTGCCGCTACTAGTCCCTCTTATTTAGGGCCCCTACTAGGGTTATAAGGTAGGTTCTATCTAGGCGCTACTTCTATATTAGCGCCTACTACTCCTTAGCTATGCCTACCTTAGCTATCCCTATTAAGAACCCTACTATAGTCTTCTAGATCTAGTTAGTACTTATTAGGATAGTATTAGTTAGCTACGCTATAGCCTATTTATAGACTACCTTTAGTACTTATATTGTAGGTATCTTTACCTAGCTAGGTTAAGTAGATATTAGCTCGCGTAGTATAGTAGAGTCCTCTAGGTCGCTACCTACGTAGAGATATACCTCTCCTATATCTTTAAGCGACCTCTTTCGTTTTATACCTAACGATGCCTACGGCCTTAGGTCCTAGCTACTATAGTCCTATCTTAAGTCGCTCGAGTCGTTTAGCCTATAGGCTATATATAGGATCGCGGTACTACGTTAGACTACGCGCTAGGTCCCTTCTAGCTTCTATTTTAGTAGTATCTAGTAGCTTAAGCTACTACTCGAACTTAGTTACAAGCTCGCGCTATTATTATTCTCCTAGAGTAGTACCTATAAGGCCTCGAGATACTCTTACTATATTATATAGCTATAGGTATTAGGTATTATCTCTATTAGGTTACCCTTAGTTACCTTCGACGTTTAATTATAGATAGGGTAGTTTCCTTTAGTAGATAGTTCGACGCTACTACTATTACTAGCTAGTAAATTAGGCTTATAATAATATAGGGGATTACGTTATTAGGGTAGAATAGTAGTTATTAGTGTAGTATAGGGGTAGTTTATACTCTAGTTATATTACGCCTAGAGCCTCCCTCGAGGACTACTAAGGGGTAACTATCTACCTAAGGCTCTATCTCCGCTAGTCTATACTCTAGTTATATTACGCCTACTAGTCCTATAAGCCTCTCTTAAGGACTACTAGGTATAGCTATCTATCTAAGGCTCTATCTCCGCTAGTCTATACTCTAGTTATATTACGCCTACTTATTCTATAAGCCTCTAGCTCGCGCCCTAGGTCTCTACTACCTCCCCCTATTAGTTAGACGCCTTAGGCTACTCTAGCCCTTATTCTCTCTCTCTCTACTAGTAGGTCCTAGGGTCGACTATCCCTAGTATACTTCCTCTCTAGCGCCCTCTTCTCCCTAGTACCCCCTTATTAGCTATTAATATTGCGTCTTAGGATAGGATAGTAGGGTTAGTTAGTATAGCTATAGTAGTTTAAGTAGTAGGTAGAGAGGTTACGCGCGTATAGTCGCGCTAGTAGTCTAGCTAGCTTAGTTAGCCCTACCGCTCGACTTTACCCTCTCTCTCCTATTATTAGCTACTATAGGTATACTCTATAAGGGGTCTATATAGGGAACGTCTACTACCTATCTATCTTTTACCTTACCTCGCTACTAGTCTCTAGATCGCTATGTTTACTAGCTAGTATTAAGGCCCCCTTTAACGCCTTATCCTATCTCTCTTATAGTATAGTAGACTCTCTAGTAAAGTCGCCGCTCTTTTTATATAGAGGTTTTAGTTATTAGTCTTCTTTGTCTAATGCCCTCTCTAGGGTTCTATCTATATTATAGGCCTATTAAGGGTTAGCTAGACCGCGCCTAACGCCTATATATCCTACTTAAGGATAGGTAGGTCTACTACTACTAAGGGTAGAGGGCTACTAGGCCCTATAACTACTCTAATCGTCGCGAGACTAGTAGACGCGACTAATATTAGGGTAGTTACGCCCCTATAATATAGTAGTTACCCTCTCTAGCGCTTAGCTAGTCTCCCCCTTAGTATTAGGTCTTGTCCTAAATATAGTATAGTCTCGCAGTAGTACCGACTCTATAGTACTTACTAGCTAGTAACTAGTCTATATCGGTTGTAGCGATTATCCTAGCTAAGGCCTCCGCTACTAGTAATCTTATAGACTAAAAGATTATAAAAGGATATATAAAAGGTAGACTCTAAAGGTAAGCGGACCCTTAGGGTTATTATAGAAGTAGATACTATATTAGGGATAAGGGGATACCTATAGACTCTAGTAGATATAAACCTTACTAGTATAGTAGGAGTAGTAGCGTAGCTATTTATATACTTTCTACCTTTCTAGGACGACGCCCTCGCTATCCTAGGAGGCGTGTATATAGTAGAGTTAGGGTAGTCTCGAGTATATCGACGAGCTTTTTATAGGCTAGCTACGCTCGCTACTACTACTTAGCTACTCGATAGCTAGAGAGTCTCCCTACTAGTAGATACTAACCTTACTAGAGCGCGCCTACCTAGACTCTAGAATAGTACCTCTTCCTAGAGGCCTATCTTTAACCCCTAGGAGAGGACGCCTATAGTAGACTTAAAGCAATCTCTCGATAGTTTTGCTAAGCTTTTAGGGGCTAGACGTATTTATTCTAGTAGCCTCTCTACTTAATCGTTAGAGAGTCTCTCTACTAGTAGATACTAACCTTACTAGCGCGCGGCGTAGCTATTTATACGCTTTATTCCCTTAGAAGATAATACCTTTTGCTCTCCTAAGGCGATACTATTACCTCTAAAGGTAAGCGGACCCTTAGGGTTATTATAATCTCCTAAGGGTTTTAGTAAGCTTTTGTAGGTTAGGCGCGCTCGTCGCTACCCCTTAGCTACTTAATAGGCTAGGGAGTCTCCCTACTAGCGGATACTAACCTTATTAGCGCGGTAGGCTATCCTCTCCGCTACTACAAGTCTTAGTAAAGTTTACCGAATAGAACTATATATTAGCTTCGGTTAATACGTATTCCGAACAATATACTAGAGCTTATATAAGTACTAGACTAGTATCTATTTAGATCCGTATTCTAAATAATATACTAGAGCTTACGTAAGTACTAGAGCTTACTTATTGCTACCCCTTAGCTACTCGATAGGCTAGGGAGTCTCTCTACTAGTAGTTACTAACCTTACTAGTATAGTAGGCCTTCCTCTCTACTACTACGAGTCTTAGTAAAGTTTACTAAATAGAACTATATATTAGCTTTAGTTAATACATATTTCGAATAATACGCTAGAGCTTACGTAAGTACTAGACTAGTGCCTATTTAGATCTATATTCTAAACAATATACTAGAGCTTATATAAGTACTAGAGCTTGCTCGCTACTACCCCTTAGCCGCTTAATAGGCTAGGGAGTCTCCCTACTAGCGGTTACTAACCTTACTAACGTAGTAGGGGTAATACGAATAGTAGACCCTAAAGGCTAGCGGACTTTTAGAGTTATTACGAAAGCAGACACTATAACGAGGAAGAGGGTAGGGACTCTTAGAGTTATTATAAAAGTAGACGCTATAATAGGAGAGAGAGAGAGAACGCCTAGGTCCCTTAGCCTTCGACTAGGGAGCTACTAGTAGATACTAACCTTACTATAAAGGCTAGCGGACTCTTAGAGTTATTATAAAAGTAGATACTATAACAGGGGAAAGGACATAGCCTCTTAGAGTTATTATAAGAGTAGACGCTATAATAGGGGAGAGAGAGGACGCCTAGGTCCCTTAGCTCTCGACTAGAGAGCTACTAGCTAAGCTTACTAGCGCGGTAGGGGTAGCCTCTTTTAAGAGAGTTAATGTCTTAAGTTCTATCGGAGAGTATATATAGGATAGTAGTAAGGTTAATTATAACTAAAGACTTAACTAGGTCGGTAGGTATCTCTCTATTACTTAATAAGCTCTTATAGGCTAGGTATACTCTCTACTACTATATAACCGCTCGATAGGCTAGGGAGTCTCTCTACTAGTAAATGCTAATCTTACTAGCGCGGTAAGGTAGTAGCATAGCTATTAGTACGCTTTCTACCTTCCTAGGACGACGCCGTCCTAGAAAGGGTACCTATAGCGGTAAGTAGACTCTTAGAGTTATTATAACCTTCTAAGGGTTTCGACGAGCTCTTATAGGCTAGGCGCGCTCTCTACTACTATATAACCGCTTAATAGGCTAAAGAGTCTCCCTACTAGCGAATACTAACCTTACTAGCGTAGTAGAGGTAGTAGTATAGCTATTAGTATACTTAATACCTTCCTAGAACGATACTATCTTAGAAAGGGTACCTATAGCGGCAAGCGGACTCTTAGAGTTATTATAACCTCCTAAGGGTTTCGATAAGCTCTTATAGGCTAGGTATACTCGCTACTTATGCCTAACTCCTCGATAGGCTAGGGAGTCTCCCTACTAGTAGTAGCTAAGCTTACTAGCGCGGTAGTAGCGTAGCTATTTATATACTTAATCCCTTCCTAGGACAATACTATCTTAGGAGGGGCGCCTATAGCGGCAAGCGGACTCTTAGAGTTATTATAACCTCCTAAGGGTTTTAACGCGCTTTTATAGGTTAGGTACCCTCGCCGCTTACGCCTAACTCTTTAATAGGCTAGGGAGTCTCCCTATTAGTAGATACTAACCTTACTAGTATAGCTATAGCTATATTTTCCTTTAAGTAGTTAACCTATCTAGTTCTATTACTACTACTACTATTATAGTAGAGAGTATATAAAGAATAGTAGTAAGGTCGATTATAACTAAAGACCTAACTAGGTTAGTAGGTATCTCTCTATTACTTAACGAGCTCTTATTAGCTAGGCGCTCTTTCTACTACTATACAACTACTCGATAGGTAGGGAGTCTCTTTACTAACTAAGGATTCCCCTACCTATTAAGTAGCTAAGTAGCTACTATACTTAGCTATCTTTATATTAGCCTCCTATATCGCCTTAGAAGGATATAATAAGTAGCGAAGCTATAGGTAAGAGATAGAGGCCTATCTAGAGAGCCGAGAGCGTACTTATATTAGTCTAATAGGTAGGGTCCTTCTTACTTACGAGTATTAAAGTACTTGTAGTAGTCGGTATAAGGGTTCTACTAGCTAGTAAGGTAGGGTCTAGCGCGCCTAACCTTATACTAGATCTCTCTTAGTC
Source organism: Hortaea sp. C3G1500-4 (assembly GCA_022701445.1). Taxonomy (NCBI): domain Eukaryota; kingdom Fungi; phylum Ascomycota; class Dothideomycetes; order Mycosphaerellales; family Teratosphaeriaceae; genus Hortaea; species Hortaea sp. C3G1500-4. Next base: position 1,113,218 of record JAJVDI010000010.1, read on the forward strand.
GTTTAGGGGCTAGCCTCTATATAGTCGCCTCCCGTATATATAAGAACCTCCTACCTCTCCTTCTCTTCTCCCTTTAACTAGATTCGCGGCTAGTCGAGGTTAGGGCTAGCTATCTAGACTGCTAGAGCGTAGTATCTAGATATATTAACTAGCGACAAAGACGCGGATATAATCGATTCCCTCTCGCTATAGACTTTACTTATACTACTAGTAGGTATACTAGAATAGCGTAGCGACGCCTCTACTAGCTAGTAACGTAGAGTCTACTACTATAATAGGGTATCTATTCCCCTAGCCGCTCCTATACTAGCGAAGGCTAGAGGCTACTATAAATACCCTTTGCCTCCCTTCTCCCTCTTCTCTTAACTAGATATTATAGCTAGTCGAGGCTAAGGCGGCTATCTACCTAGATAGCTACCCTAGACTTCGACTAGTACTATAAGTAGATATACTATTAGGCTAGTACTACGACGCTTCTACTAGCTAGTAATATAGGCTATAAAGGGCTACTAGTATATAGGAGCTTTAGGTACTAAATGCTACTATAGTAGCCCGAGCGCCTACTACGCCTCTAATAAAGGTATAAGAACTCTACTAGCGGTCTAAACTATTAGCTTAATAGTAGCGTCTTCGATATAAGCGAGGGAGGGGGGGGGTAGACTAGTAGTATCTATCTAGGAGTAGTAGTAGGTTAGCTAGGTCCTCTTACCTACTAGCGTCCTCTATAGTAGTATAGGAAGCCTCTAGTCTTCTAGGGATAGACTAGGCGGCTACTATTGCTACTACTACCCTTATAATAGCAATTTATAGCTAATATATACTATTCTCTATAGTAGTATAGGAAGCCTCTAGTCTTTTAGAGATAGACTAGTTAACTATTTATTCCTACTACTAGCCCTTACTATAGTAATTTATAGCTAATATATACCGTCCTCTATAGTAGTATAGGAAGCCTCTAGTTATTTAGGGATAGGCTAGGTAGCTACTATTACTACTACTAGCCCCTATAACTATACTCTATACTACCCTCCCCGTTAGAGGGTTTCCCTATAGGCCCTCGTAATACCCTACTATAGTATACTAGGTAGTATTCTACCTAGAAATAAGCGTCTCCCTCTAGATATAGAAGGGGTTAATAGTACTACCTCCCTCTACCTAGGTATACCTTAGCGGTACTTTAAGGCTAGGCTAGAGATTAAAGTAGAATATAGAAGGTCGCCCCCTTCCTCTATACCTAGTCGCTACTCTATATATAAGGTAGGCTACTATAGCCGCTTTGGTCCCTACTACTACTAGGGACAACATCCCTCCTAGGTATTATAGTAGAGGTAGTACGTACCTATTCTATAACGCGCCTCTCTACCTAGTCTAGATAGATAACTAAGTAGAGGTATACTAGGTAGCTATTAGCTATATCCCTAATCTCCTATTATATATTCTACTAACGTCGCCTTATAATACCCTAGGCTAACCCCCCTAAATAGTCGACTATAGGTCCTACCTAACCTTATTAGTAGAGTCTTCTATATAGGGTACCTCCGTTAGGCCTAGCCTTATATATAATCGCGAACCCCTATCTCCCTCTCGTCTAGGGTTTAGTTAGTAGTAAGTTCTATAGTAATATACTTACCTACCCTTAGTAGCTTTAGCGCCTAGAGTACTTGTTGTTTAATATTACTCTATAGCGTCTACTAGCTAGTAGGTCTAAGGTCTTACTATTATATATTACGCTACCCCTAATATTTCCTCCTACCTCCTTACTATCTACTTAAACTTACTACCCTATAGTAGGGCGCGCCCCTTACTTACTACTTCCTATACTACTATTCGATAATTTACTTACGTATATACCCCCCTCCCTCTCTTATCTATCTTACTAGCTAGTAATTTATTGTCTCTACTACTCTACCTTAGGCCTTACTTCTGCCTTACCCTTTCTAGCCTATTAGCTAGTAAATTAACTACCTCGCTACTTGTCTTAGGCTTTACTTCTACCCTACCCTCCCTATCCTACTAGCTAGTAAATTAACTACCTCGCTACCTACCTTAGGCCTTACTTTTACTCTATCCTCCCTATTCTATTAGCTAGTAAGTTAACTACCCTACTACCTACCTTAGACCTTACCTCTACCCTACCCTTTCTACCCTACTAGCTAGTAAGTTAACTACCTCGCTACCTATCTTAGGCCTTATCTCCGCTCCGCTACGCGCTAGTATTAGCGTAGTTCTATTTTTCTTCTTTAAGACTAGCTCTCTTTCTTTTCTTTTTAATCTATATACTACTTTCTTCCTTAGTATACCCCCCCCCCTCCTACCTATAGTTTTCCTACTAGCTAGTATTTTAGACCCCGTTAATTACGTCTTAACTATATTAGATATTACGCTCCTCCTTACCCCTATTAGACTTTTTTAATATTATTAATATTATTAATATTATTAATATTACTAGTATTACTAGCGTTACTAGTATTATCTCTCGCGCTTTAGGTATTTAGTCTACTAGCTAGTAGATTAGTACTAGGCCGAGTCCGTTTACTTCTACGTCGAAGATACTACTAACTACCTTACCGTTTAACTGCTTGTAACAAATAGTAGTCTACCGCTTGCTATACTTCTATAGTAGGCTAGGCTCCTCTCTTTTACCCCTTGTACTTAACTATCGAGATAGGTATACCCTCCCCCTTTCCTTTTTGTCTCTACCTATTTTTTCTCTACTTATACCCCTAACCCCCCTTATTAGTTATTGCTATAGCCCTACTAAGTAGCTAGGGCCTTTAGTAACCTAGTAGTAAGATTAGTAAAAAGGCTCGTAAAGCCGCCTAGGCTAAGGCTAGTTAGGCCCTAGTAATACTAAAGAAGTCGAATAAGAAGGGTAAGTAGTATACTATTAATAAGTCTAATAAATATTTACCTACCTCTAGTTACGCGCCTAAGACTAATGCCTCTAACCTACCTAAGACAACTACTAATATATAGGCCCTTATTGCTAATACGCTACTAAACCCGTATACTAGCTTTAGTATCTACGTTATCTACCCTAATAAGGGCTTAAGTAATACCCTTCCTAACGCTATAGGTTACGTTAGCTTAGACTCGATAGCTAACTAGTCGCCCCTTATTAACTATTTTAAAGGGGTTCTCCGCTCCTTTATTAATAACTTTAATATAAGCCCCCCCCCCCCCCCTTTAACTACTAGCTAGTAGCTCTTCTACCTATTCTACTAGCTAGTAACTCTCCCCTCTCCCCTACTAGCTAATAACTCTCCCCCCTCCCCTACTAGCTAGTAACTCCCCCCCCCCTCTACTAACTAATTAAGGGTAGAGGTAGAGTAGTTTAGCTACTAGCTAGTATATTAGATAGCATCTTTAGATACCTATACTAACTACCCTCTTAGAACTTCTATAGCTATAATATCTAAGTCCTCCTTTCCTTAGTAACTATCCTAGAATTCCTCGACCCTAAATGCCTCTAGGCTCTAGATATACCGACTCTAGCGGTAGTAGGTCTCGAGGAAGATAGCGATAATAGCTACTAATATCTCTCTAAGATCGAATACAACCTCTAAGATACTAAGCACTACCCTTAGCAAAAGACGTTTAGCCTATATCGTACTATAGTTATCTAGCTTTACTATATATATATCGGTATCTATCTCGCTTACTAGAAATTTCCTACTACCTTCCCTAGCCCTTATCGCCCTTTAGCTAGCTAGAAGTAGGCTAGTCTCGAGGTAGAAGACATTAGTTAGTAGTACTACCTTATATAATTTCTCTATAATAAGGTCCGCCTCTATAGCGGGGCTATACCCGCTAACTATATCGGCTACTAGGCCCCTAGCCTTAGGAAGAGTATCTTAGCTAATAAGGCGAAGGTTACCCCCTCTCTATTTAAGTCTAATAACGCCCTAGCGGCGTTAACTAAGGCCTAGAGAAAGATATAGAAGTATAGCCTCGCTATATAGAAGCTATTAAACTAGCGTAGTCTATAGACTAACTTTGTCTATATCCCTATTATACCTAGCAAGGAGAGTAAGGTAGAGGACTTTAAAGAGGCTACTATTAGGTTAGGCGTAAGCGAGACTTGTTAACTTACCTATAAGGAGAGGCGCGTATAGTACTATATTAGCTATAAGCTACCTCGCCTACCTACTATCCTCTATAAGTAGTAGGATAAGGTTACCTATACCCTAACTAATAACCTCGAGGTCCTCTATAATTAGTCTAAGAAGTAGGCTAAGGACGAGGTCCTTTAGCGTAGCCTACTTAGGTTAGATAAAGTCGCCCCTATAGCCTAGTTACTAGCCTCCCTCTATAACGACGCTACTATATAGGATATAGTCCTAGATAAAGATAACCTAGGATATAACTATAAGTAGCTTAGCTAGTCTACCTAGGCCCTATACGTACTCTAGGACATCTTTAGCATTATTAATATAAAGGTAGCTAGCCTTACCCCTAAGGAATAGGCTAAGTTTATCTCGAAGAAGAGGTAATCCTAGAAGTTCTAGTAGTTCTAGAATTCTATTAACTCTATATCCGCTACCCTACCTCCCTTCGATAATATAGTAAAGGCGTTTAGCT